>VDFB02168118.1:119629702-119698507 GCA_007258455.2 Sequoia sempervirens | reverse complement strand
TCCCACCCTCTCTCACTCACCCACTCCCACACTCTCTCACCCTCTCTCCCATAAGCATAAATACATACATATAGGCATACATACGTGCCACACCAACATACATATACATACAGAGATATGAAAAAACATTCAAAAAATTGGCATTTAACTAAAGGAATAAATAACGCGAGCGCATTATTTGTTGTTAGAAATGTTCCACAGAGAAGAAAAAGTGAAAACTAGTAAATAATGTGCTCGCATTATATTTTGATTTGGGAATCCCTGAGCCTTGGCTTTGCTATTTTCCTTGGAATACCAACCCGAAGGTTTGGAGGGCATTCCCAACCATCGAAGACGTGTTTTTTTAAAATTCTACAATTTTTCACATAATCGAGTTCGTGCTCACCGTCAAGATTGCATTTAGTTTGATATCGATGAAATTGAACACATGGGTAATGTTCAATTCTCTCTTAGCTTTCCAACGATATAATTTTTTTCACTTTATGACAATGTGAGGGCTTTCATCCATAATTTCTTTTGTTTGTAGGCCTATTTTTTAAAAAAGGCAGTTTTTGGTTTTTTTTTGTTGTTATAAATTAACCATTCATCGAAATTTAAAATAAATTACATTTTTAGAAACTATACTCCATTCTATAAATTTTAAAAAAAATCTATTGCTTTCCAAAAATTTTAGGGGGAGCACAACCAAAATTCTACTTTTTAGGAAGTGCCCACATAGAAAATTAGTAAAAAATCAAATATTCATTATAAAATTATTAGAAAAATTGTGCACCAACTAGATACTATTAGCTAACTTCTGACCGTAGTGATTTTAAAAATACTAAAAAAAAGGTCACCGTGCTCAGGTCATACAAGAGTTGCTATATTATGTTTTCTGACGAAAACAACACCAATTTGTGTACATCCCTTTGTTGAACCCCTTAATATTAACCATTTTCAAAATAAATTAGTAGTTTAGAAAGTAGACTCAGAGAACTTTGATCCTTGTTTTTACTCCATCTCAAAATTTTGAGTGTAACTATCCTCAATTTCACATCCAAGGTCAACATTTCCTGATTTCAGAAAAAAAGTGGCTAGTTAAGCCCCCTTTTTGGGAACCATCTTGGTGCACTTACCCATCTCATCTGTTTCTTTTTTAGAAATATTATGAAAAGGATTTTCCTCTATTTTAGCCAAGGTATGTGGAGGTTCGGTTTCTTTGTCCTTAAGTTTTTATTTATGAGACCTTGTTAAAATGGTCATGCAAGTGACTAGGGTTTGCTAAATTTTGATTGTTATTTGAGAGTGCCAAGGAAATACCTAGGTTGAATAGAATGATGAATTCTATTGATGTAACCAAGGTCATAAAATTTGATACAAAGTGTATTATTTCAAGATGAAGTATAAAAAACTTGATGGAAGACTCAACTTGATGATCAAATTTGGGATGTTGATGATGATGGGAACTTTTAGATGTTTGGTCAAATTTTAGGTAAAATGTTTCACTTGGATAAGTCAATTTTAACAAAATTTTTAACTCTAAAGGATAATTCCAAACTTGAGGAAATTTTGAAATTTTGGTTCCAATCATGAAAAGGTGGATGAATTTTCTTCCTAGACAAGATTTTTGAACCTTTGAAAGAGTCTTGGATTTTGACAATAATAAAATGAATACAAGTTAGGGTTGTTCTTGGAAGCTTTTCTATAAAGATTGAAGAGCAATTTGTCTCTAAAGTCGTAAAGCATGGAAATACATTGTTGGTGTTCCTTTGGACTACGAGTTATGGGTTTTGGTTTTCAAATTTTAATTTTTCGTGAAGCTATTGGATAAAAACCATGTTTAGACTCTTGTCAAGGTTGCAAATGACTTTGGATTGGAAAAATTCTTGAATTCTGGTTTCAAAATGGAGGATGATAATTTTATTTAGCTCTCCATTTTTTGGTTTTAATGGAAGTTCCATTACAGTGGGTGAAAGTTCCAAAAAGCCAGAAGAGCTATAGGAGAGTTTAGATGTGCCACAGAAATAGGAAAATGTGCCACAAAATGTTGGGGTCAAAGTTCCATAGAAAAGCTCAAATGTGTAGGAAAATAAGGTGGAAGCATTGTAAAAGAGGGTGAATGTACTAGAAAAATTAGTGAAAGCACCACAAAAGCAGTGAAAGCGCTGAACTAGGGTATGTGATAGTTTGTTTCCAGTTTGTTTTTTTTTTTTAGTAAAAGGACAGTTTATTCCAGGATGATGTATTCTAAATCACAGTTTCTGTAGTTTTTCCATTGTGTAAAGTTTCGTTTGAGGTTTTTTTTAGAACAATTTGACAAGAACAATCAAGCACAACATACATTCCCTAGGGTTGTGATGGACTATATTTTCTTGGATTCCATGCGGGTTTTACCCTAACCGCACTTATCTTTAGTGGATGAATTCAAAAGCTTGGCCACACGGGATCCCCCTTACATTTCACTCTCTTCTTAGGTCAACCAAGCTTCCAGCCTCCATGTAACTCCCATGGTAGACTGATCATCTCTACTAAATATTGTGAGAATGTGGATGCCTTCACAACGACTGTTGTTGTACCAAGAGAATAGATAAAGTATTTGGACAATTATATAACAAGGGTTCTAGTAAGGACTTTCCATTTGTAGGAGTTGACCCATCGAGGTGAGAGACCATTTCTGCCCTTCTCATCAAAGCCAACCATGTGATATTGGCATTTACTCCAATATCCACATTTATATCATGGTTGGAAATACTCTTGGCTTTAGAGTGTTATCAGTTGAGTCATTCCCTTGGGTGAGTACTTTTTTCCCAAAGGCAGGCCCTCTAGAATAAATAAAAGTGAGAGAGTATAACTGTAGTTCGATCCTCTTTATTCTGTATGAATAAAGAGAGAACCCTCACTATATACCCTACTCACACTCACATATTTAACAAAGAATGGGTCTGGCTTTTTGGTCACCCAGTTAAGGGGAGAGCATATTCCTACCCTTCCAAATAGGTAGTAAACATGGTGTTCATTCCTTGTTAATTAATCTATGTTTCTAATTTAAGAAAAAAGGAAATACATAAAATTCGGCCCTTGCATCAAATTTATTAGTATTTTCTCATAGATTATCTTTGGTAAGCATTCTAGAGTTTCAACATGGTCTTTGACAACATTTTATGTAATTTGCAAAGCAGAAAAGCCAACATTAGTTTTCATTATTGGGAAAAAAATATAGAAACAATTAAAAGTGCCAGAATAGAATGAAGCACCAAAAAGATAGAAGCACAAAAAAATTAAGTAAAAGTGCCACAAAAAGGGTAAAAGCACCATAGAAAAGGGTCAAAGTGCCAGAGAATCCTTCGTAAATGCAAAAAAATTACACAGTTGCGCTAGAAAACTACACGTTTGAGCCTATAAAACAAAATTTCTAGAAAATTTTAAAATAATAGGTGTTGAGCCCCATGGTGGGTGCCAATTTATATCCTTATACGTTTGGAAGATGACATGCACAAAAAAAGTTGTAGGATGGAAAACATGAAGGGTTGTCCCTCACTTCTCAATTCTTCTTCAAAGACAACATTTTTTGTTATGCAGACTATAACAAAGCAATGTATTTAAGTTCACCTTCATATTTATAACAACCCTTGCTTGTAGGGAACATTCCATTTCAACATCGTTATACATTTGGAACACAATATTCACACAAAAAATTTGTAGCATGGAAAACACAAAGGGTTGTCCCTCACTTCTCAAATCTTGTTCTAAGACATCAGTTTCTGTTATGCAAACTATGGGTATGTGCAGGATCATCGTGCAAAAAATAGGCCCTTAAGTGGCAAAAAATTTAGAAAAATCAGTGTTAGGCAACTTGACGTAAATATTTGAATAAGTTATCTATATTATTTCAAAAATATGTAAGAATAGAATCTGTAGAAAATTGAATATAGTTTCTAAACTACTAGGTTTTTTTTTTTTTTTTTTAAAATCTATTTGGTGAAAAATTTGAAATTTCAATGTAGTAGTACTTAAATTTCAGGAGAAAAATAAGAAGTAGGTGTTTGTCTGACCACCCTAACCACAATAAAATGATAATATTTTTTTGTAATATTTTAGATATAAGTAGAGGACTCACCATGGATGTGATGCATATTTTTTTGTAATTTTTCCAAGTAAATAATTAATTATGAATTTTTATTACAAATTTTAGAAAATATAAAACTCATGTCTAACCACCTTAACTTGGTCAAAACTTCATGAAATTTAATTTTTCTTTTTTTAATCTATAGTATGTGAAGCATAGAATGCATGTTTGGATTCAAAAATATGATAACGTTTGAAAGTTATAGATGTTTTTCAATCAGCATATTGATCAGGACTTTAGTCATAATTCTAATAGAAAATGAATAATAATTATTTATTAAATTCAAATTAAATTATAATTTATATTTTTGGAAAGCTGAGAATCTCCTCTAAAAACCCTTTTAATTTCATTAATTTTGGGTGAAAAAAAAGTCGTCAGCCACATACCCTACAAATATTGCCACTTTTTGGCGCACCATGATCCTACACATACCCCTATAACAAAATAGTGTATTCATATTCACCTTCATATTTTATAACAACACATTACTTGTAGTAAAAATTCCATTTTAATATCCTTATACGTTTGGAAGATAAGATGCACAAAAAAAGTTGCAGGATGGAAAATACACAAGGTTGTCCCTCGCTTCTTAATTCTTCTTCAAAGACAACAATTTTTGTTATGCAAAATATAACAAAACAGTGTATTCAATATCATCTTCATATTTTATAAGAACCCATTACTTGTAGCAAAAATTCCATTTCAATATCCTTATATGTTTGGAAGACAAGATGCACATTTTATAACAATATTGAAAATCATCTTCATGTTTTATAACACCAATTTGTAGCAAACATTCCATTTCAATATCATAATATGTTTGGAATAGAAAATGCATAAAAAGTTGCAGGATCGACAACACATAGGGTTGTCAGAATGTTTTCAAATGTCTTCAAATTTGATCTGAGATAAAGAATCTACATCAGATAGTCAAATGTAAAAACATTTTGAATCAATGTTATAGAATCTGAAGAAAATTACAATCCACATTTAATATTGCTAACATTGAGAACTACGTCATCCATTTACAAATAGGTATAATATTTATGTCTTAGCATCCAGAAGGATTTTTTGCACTCTGATTGTCAAGGTGAAATTGACAACATACAATGTTGGCACCTTGTAATTTGAATCTAGCATCTTGAATGAGGGTCTGACACAATGGATCTCAAACCTAACAATGTGGTTGAATTTGAACACGACTAGAAACCATTCCTCCATAGGACTTGTGTGATTACTAATTAGAGATTCCCCCTTGAGGAATCTCATAAACCTCATGCTCAACTAGTTCATAAGATTGTGCTTGTGTATTACAACTATTGGTTTAATGCACACCTTCTAGATTCATCCAACTAGGAAAAGGTCTCGAATTTCTCGGTAAAGAGACATTGGAGAATCACATAAATTTACAATCTCTATTTCTAGATTGTAATATTGAGCGTCCATGCCCATTTTTTTCCATTCACCAAAGATGTTGTTAAAGAAGTTAGCATAACCATGATAGTTCAAATTTGTGTGGTTTGTCCTTTTCTATTAATTCTCCTTAACATCTTTTCCCGCAACCTATACATGAGGCTCAATTCCTCAATTTGAGAAAGAATATTGCATGGAAGATACGGGTGGTAGTTGGTCAACCAACTAGCCACCCATGCTTGTAAACTGTGTGACATCTTCTATACAACTGTAGTAGCAGGTATTGAAATGCTTGAAATGAAAGACAGAACAACTTTTTTTAGAAGGTACACCTAGATTCTCTAATTAGAAAGACATTGTCAATGCAATGGAAATAGTGAAAAAGAAGCGAGCAAAGTGGAAGATATAGATAATGTTTTCACTAAAGAGATTGTACCTATTCTTTGGAACTTAACAAAGTAGCATGTGCAGTATCTCGAATGGGAATATGGAAATGCACGATTGGAACAATAGGAACAACAATGCTTGAAATGAAAGACAACCAAAATTTTAGTAGATACAACAAAATTATCTAATTAGAAACACACTCTAAATGTTGGCTTCATTACATTCTTGGACTGTAGGAAACAATAACATTTTAATGATGAAATAGGTGATAAGGGAGATTGTGTTTTCAAATAGTGCAAGTTAATTTAAGCATTCTACTTTTTGCATTCACTTGAGAAAGGAAAAAAGGACATTTGCACTACACGAAATAGTTGCTAAAAAAATTCAAAGTGAAACAAAACTTTTCATAACGAACTAACTGTGTAAGGATAGTGTGTTTTCCAACATGGCAAATAATGTGAGCATTCTATTTGTTGCAATAAGATGAGTTTAACTAATGAATTGTAGAAAATAATTTTTTGTAGTTTATATTCATATCACTTATTACATTAATTGCATTGCACATCTTTCTAACTCAAATCATTACTTCACATTGCATAACTAATAACTAGATGTTGATAGATGAAAAAATTTCAATTACAATATAGTTTTGTACAAATTCAACCTAAGAAGTTATGTAGTTACTTCACATTGCATAACTACTGATGCAGTGCTAAGGGGTTGAAAGATATAAATTTCTCAAACTCAATCTATAGTAAACATTTTTCACCACAATGGGTTTCCCTCAACTGACCTTTCTAGGCAACCACCTTTCAAAACACCTTTCAATCATAAGGAAACTTTTAGTTTTAGTCTCAGTGGACTTAAATCCTCACAAAAGAACATTCAAACACCACCTTTTTA
Organism: Sequoia sempervirens; assembly: GCA_007258455.2. Lineage (NCBI taxonomy): Eukaryota > Viridiplantae > Streptophyta > Pinopsida > Cupressales > Cupressaceae > Sequoia > Sequoia sempervirens. Next base: position 119,691,699 of record VDFB02168118.1, on the reverse strand, counting down.
GGTCTACTCACCATGATCTAATGACCTTTCCAAGTAGAAGATTCCACACTATACAAATACTATCCTAGGCTAGTAGCCCTGCAATAACGTCTATCAGACCATATATCTTGAACCAAATCATCAAAATTAATTCAACACATATATTTAGATGCCCCTTAAGATGTTTAAACACATATCAAAAGATAGGCTAACATTTTTTTGTAACAACACTTATAAAAATGGATTAGTGTTCTACAATTTAGGCTTGTTTAGACTTCTTGAGATTGATAAAACTTGTCAACATAGACACTATGATGGTGTGGAGCCTGATCAGTCTCCAAGTGAGAGATTGTTGGTGTGTGGTGACTAATCATGCTATATTGTATAGACCATGGTATACTATAGACCTCGGCATGTATCCTCGCCGGGGTTTGGGGTTGGGTCGGGCCCCGGGTGGGGGTTCGGGGGCGGCAGGCCCCGAGAAAAATTTTCCTCCTACTTTTTTGTGTCATCACCGAAATGGGAAAAATCAATGAAAAAAGAAAAATCCGATTTTGTAGAACCCTAAATCTGGAAGCTTCTAAGCTTGTTAAAAAGGGGTTCGGTTGGGTATTACAGTATGATGAGAAACACAATTATTAACAAGATTGTAATAGGGTTTTTTACTGGATAATAAAAGTATTGGATGGCTGCGGTTTGGTAGATGTAGCCCAGATTGGGTGAACCACGTTAAATTCTTTGTGTTATGATTTATTTTGTGTATGTTTTAGTTTCTCTATTTATTAATTAAAATCTGCATTTAATTGTTAGATCTTCCATCTCTAACCCTAACAGACACCCACAACTAAAAGTTACTCTCTGTCCTTCCCCATAGTTTCAATAGCATGGAATACACTTCAAAAAATGATTCTTGAATTATTTTACAATCATTAATCAAAGGAACTCAAGAATACATAGTTTAGTGGGGTCCTTAGTGCTAAAATTGTAAATCATGCAAAATCTTACATTTATTGCTAGCTACTTTGCATGTTTTAGGTATAGATAGTGGGTCTCCATAATGTAATTGGTGGAGTTAGTGGGATTTTTGCATGGTAAATATTTATAATGAATTTTAAAGGCCTTGTAATAATTTTTAATAGAAGATATTGGAATAATATTAAAATACTTCAATGAAAAACTCTGTTCTTGCTTGAAATATCTGTATTTTACACTCAAATCTGCACTTTTCCTGACTTTGTAGAAAGTTGTATATGTGCTATATTCCTCAGAGGTCAACTTGATCTAGTGAAGGATAGAACTAAGGATATATTGGTTCCATTCTTGTGAAGATTCACTAAGATTTATGCATCTGAGAGCAAAAAGACTGTTTGTGGGTCTATAACCAAATTTCAAGGTTTTAAGGCGTTGTAGGTGTTTTTGTGTGTTGCCATGCATGGCAAAAATGAGTGGTTTTAGGTGAAATATGGTGGTTTTAGTAAGTGAATATCTATGAAACTTTGGGGAAGCAAAGTTTAATGTTATATTAAGTTTTTTAAAGCTTAAATAGTCATGCTTGAAGATTTTTTAGAGAGTGGGAAGCTTGGGAACATTGATTTCCATCATGAAAATGACTCAAAATGAGGGTTTAGTGAAATAGCATATTGGGAAGTGTATCTTCAAAAAATACTTGTGGATTTTTTGGTTTTGGTGACTGGTTAAGCTGCACCATTGAAATTTCAGGTTTGGGAAGAGTTTAAATATGAGTCTCTTTGTAAAATAGGCTTATTTTAGGGTTTAGGATAGTGAAAAAGAGCTAGTTTGAAGTGTTTGTTCCAAAAGAACCTATTGAAGTTTTGTAGTATGTTTGAGTTGGGAATAATGGGTGTTTGAAAGTGTCAATATTTGGTTGATTGAGCAAGTTATTGGTGTGTAAAGTTGAGAAAAATAGGTCTATAGACCTACTAGAAAGTGTAGCTAGTTGTGTAAGTTGCACCCAAGTTTGGGTTTGAGAGTCAAATACCTGTTTGAATCAAGCTCAGTTGTGTTTTTTTTGTTCAAAACTACCTATATCTTGTATCATATGGATAAAATACTAAAATAGGTTCTTTCGAACAAGCTTTGGATGCTTGGAAAAAAATTGTCAAAGAATAATAGTAAGCAATAACATAGACAAGGCAATGAAATGTTTGAAAAAATGCATCAAAGAATGAAATTCCATCACCATGAGACCACATTTCTTTGAGTAATTTTTTGAAATAGTTCACTGACTTTTCTATGCTATGAAATTTTCATACATTTCTACCAAAGTATTTTATCAAACAATTCACTTCCTTGTTGTTATGGCTAAAAGCCTAAAATGGGTACTTTCAAACAAGCTATGGATGCTTGGAAAAAATATTTCAAAGAATAATACTGATGCAAGAGCATCTACCAAAAACCTCAAACCAACTTGGGGTACTTCTAACCCAAACAAAAACTGACAAGATAAACAAACAAACTTACTTATCTTTTCATCATCAACTTTTAGGAATAGAAAGGCTCAAGTAGACAATGATCTACAAAACCCTTACTTTATGCACAAAAAGAGCTCTAACAAATGAGGGTTTAATATAATAGTATATTCCAAACATTCCCATGCTCTACCACCATATGAAACATGTTTATAAATGTCTAGCCATGCTTTAGGAACAACCTTTCATCCCCATTGAATGCACTTTCCTCAATTACCAATTTGTAGCAATCCATTTTCATTGGAAAACTTATGTATTTTCTGAAGATCAACAACAAAACATTGAATTCTTTGCTTCCCTTGCATGATTCAACACACACACTTCTTAAAACATCCTAATCACACCCTAAACAATCCATCCCACCATTCCTCTAAACCTAGATCAGTGGGATGGAGGTCTAAAACCGCACAAGACTCTCAAAACCACTTGTTAAGGGTTCACATGTAGATTTTGAATTTCTTGCTCTGTACACTTCTAAATTTGATTCAACCTCTTCTAAATACCTCAAATGGATTGCCCACTCACTAAACTAAGTAAACAAAACAAATATGCTTACCTATAGACAAAGGTTCACTGAACTATGCTTGTGCAATCCTTAGTAAGTCTTGAAGAAGTAGTAGAGTAAAGGCATGTTCACTAACATTAGCTTGTCATCGTAGCAATTTTTTTATAAGGAAGCATGGTATTGCATAAAATCATACCAAAAATTGGACTTATGTATAGATAGTTATTAAATTCAAACCATACCTTCCATTGGGTTTACACTCACAAAAGACAGTCATCGGTGAGGACTCCTTTCCCCAGATTGGAATGTTAAAGTGAACAATAAAAGCCAAAAAAGAAATTAGAAAGTTTATGATGTGGTACAAGCACATACTAGAAAAAGAAAGCTGTAATACCATTTCCTATTACAATATAGAAATTGAAATGGGTTTTCTCATAGTCACTTGTATCAGATGTTGTATCCTCTGCCACATCCATAGTAGTTATGCCTAAAGTCTCACATTGCATATTTACATTCACATTCAAGATATTGTGCACGAAGAAGGAAATGGATTCATACAGAGGGGTTCAATGATCTAACTATTCTGTGGCAGGCTTCGTACACCGAGTTGAAAATCGATGACGATCCCCACTTGCACTAAACCATGGATGCATGTGAATGGTGCTAGTTTCAACTTCATTAGGATTGAGAATGAATTCAAACAACAATGCATTTGATTGTCGTAGGTCTTGTAGAAACCTCTCCACACATTTTGTGTATGATTTCACTTGTTGTAGAAACTATGGTGGTGTATGCATCACTTTGTTCAAGAGTTTGTTTGTGTCATTCTAAAGACACATTTTGAGCACATGTTCATCATATACATGAGTGATAGAATGAGCTTGTGTAGGGGTGAGAACATTATGATTGTTTTCTTCTATGCCCCCTATGACAATGTCTCATTCAAATTTATCCCTCTATCAATTGGTTGACCTCCCCTATCTAAATGACCACATAGAAGAAACTTGTATTAGACAGTATAAAATTAAAAACACAATTGAATCCCATAAAGTAATGCAATTCAAATTGAAATTCACTTATTATGGACCACCCCTTCAATGACAGATGATCTTTTAATGAAGTCAACAACCTTCAAGACATGTTTGCAAGTGTTCCCCTGCAAAATCCAAGGGAACTCACAAACAAAAAGGCGCTCCCCAAATTTCTAAACAAGGTAGTGGTCATACCTACTTTTAATTTTCACCCAGTACCATCCAAGATTTCTTTCATTGGGAATACAATGATCGTTTGGAATTGCCTTGGCCCACTACAAACTAGATCACATAATTGATCACTTTTGGTTCATCAAAAAACCATAATGCTGCAACTTTTCCTTTTTCCTATAGAATGGTTCCATTTTATACACAAGTGTGTAATAAAAATAGTCCATTCTCCTAGTGCATTTTTTAGATTACCACAAAAGTACTGAGTTTTTAGTGCACAATGGAATGACTCAATGGCTGCATTCAAATCTTAGTTGGCATGCAGGAATAGTCTGCAAATTTTTTCCCACATGGCTATGAAAAGAACCCCAATAGTCAAGAAAACCACAACATACTAGAGGTAACGCCAAATAATTTGAATGGTGTGAATCCTATGAGGTGAAAAAAAAATTCAACTCACCAATTTGATCTTCTCCTTTGCACCAGGTCTTGTTGAAGTACTCTAAGAATTAGGGTTGATCATTGAAATCCTGAAAGAAAGAGTTCAATAGTTGAGTGACGCTATCTTCGCTGTCACCAATTTCCATCATGATCGTGCCAAGGCTATGGAAGATGTCCATTTTCATTTCCTTGGTTGTGTACTAATATACATTTTGCATCCAAGCCTTTTTGACATTCCAAAGGCATAGAAGCACATGACATTGAAATACAACCCTAATAGATAATACAAATGATAATTTTTACTGCTCATATGCATGAGAAATTGGCATTGAAAATAAATAGAAAGTGAGAAAAGTACACAAATGAACAAAGGGATGCACATACTGTATGGCTTGGATTTCTGGAGTCACATCATCGATAAAAAATGCATTGATTCTCCAGTTGGTTCTAGCTATTCTTCCATGGTCATACAATACACGTAGCCATACAAAGATGTCCTCAATCTTATTTTGTGAGGAGCCTACCCATGCAACCGACACACCACTTTGTTGCTTGTCGAAAATGAGCAGATTATACAATGGAAACTGTAGAAAAAACAACTCAGCGTGAGCATTATCAGGTTTATAGCCAACAAGATCATTGAAAACATGAAGAACTATTTTTCAATGTTTGTAAGGCCTCACCCCATATTTGTTAGTTGCAAACGTGGAATCCATCAAGATGAATGAATTGTTTGAGTGGCTAACCATCCTATTCAATATCCATGGAGTTTGTACCCTGATAAAAAAATTTGTATTATTCCCATCGGGCTGTTGAAAGTAGAAGAAGTTGTCAAAGTCATGTCTAGTCCATAGTAGGATACTTTTTGAATTAACTTTGTGTTTCTATGCGTGAGTAGAACACACCTTTCACTAGGCATTCAATACATCCTTTGTTGTAAGGAATTGATATCTCTTTGACATCATGCCACATAAGATAGGAACACTAATGTCTATCCATTATTGCATTGACATTGACATCCATGAGAAAAAGGATTTCAATATAGCTTTTTCAATCTGCAGATAGATTAGTGGAAAATGTAGAATGCTTATCTTCACTTGTGTCATGAATGCCATGGAAAAATTGACCATTTTTATGAATGTGAAACATTTCTTTGTAGATAATATAAGCAACAGTAGGTTTTCCATTCATAACCTTTACCATTAATTGGTATTGACAACCTTGCATTTGTATAAATGTCTTATGTGGATTCTTCTCTGGTGGAGGTTGGTCTCTATTATCTGTAGGACCGTATTGACACTAGTAGCTGCGAAAAATGTATCATCTCATCACGTTGAAGCAAGAGAGAGTAAAATATCATTTGACCATACAAATGAATGTCAAAAGATACAAACCTCTGATAAAAAAAAATTTCCATAATTTTTGTCATTGAGGGGACACGTTGTGGTAGGTTGTCTTGTTTTCTTGCACACAAATTTAGTTTCAAAACCTTCAACAAACATTTCACCATGAATGAAATCATCAAGTATCATAAGAGGAATTGTTGTAACAAGGTCAGGCACCGCATCCTTCTTGACAGAAATAGTAGCCCATTCCAAATTGGAAGAGGAAAAAGGAGATCCTCCATTTTGTACACCTTGCACCTGTAATTTGTCTTGCTTCTTCCATTTCAAACCTCTCCCCATTCTAGGAAAGGACAAAATTGGATGAATATTTAAAATTGGTGTGAATTATGTTAAGAAAAAGAAAGAAATCATTCATTAAACATAAATAAAATTTGCTTGCATTGTTGTCACCCGCGTGAAACCAATAGGAGGTTGTTAGCTTCAACCAAGGAAAATTAAAGGTGATAGATTGAATCAAGCTATACATAAAATATAACACAAATGCAGGCTGGAAATTAGACAGTCCATCTCAATGTACATGTGGACATAGAAAAAAAAAAAAATGACAAAAAAAACCTTTGATGACAAAATTGTATGCCAAAAGAAAAAGTGCATCCATTGCTGCCAACAATGCCAAAATGATAACATGTTTCTTGCATCTATTGAAAAAAAATATGAATCAATAATGGAGAGAATGAGGAAAGGCAGAAAGGTGTAAAATATCCTATCAACCATGATGTAAGCCAATATAGGTTCAAAAACACGTGTAGATGAACCTCCATGCAGACATAAAGACCACAAGTAAATTCGTAACCCCGTATGTAAATATAACAAAGATTTTAGAGTATATGGGGTTTACAAACCTATTACCTGAGGAGGCATGTTGTGATATTCAACCTTTTGTTTGGCTTGACTTAAAATGAGGAGAAAAAGAACATCTACCAATTCATGAAATAAACAAGTGAAGGTTGAACCACATGATGAGTGGCTCAACCTACAACTTTGTATGTGGCGTAGGAGTGTAATGTGCATAACACTATACAATTACTTATACAATTGTGACACCAGATGAATTATCATGGTAAAAAATGTTGGTTGTGTTGTGTTTGTATATGTCAAAGGAGAGGAAAGGTTAGAGGGAAACCAAAACCTCTAATGGTAACCTTGTATGTAAAAAGAATAAATGCATCCATTGCTGCCAACAACACTGAAATGATAACATGTTTGTTGCATTTGTTGAAAAAAAGATGAATTAGTGATGGAGAGAATGAGGAAAGGTATAAAGGTGTAAAATTTTCTAGCAACCATGATGTAAGAAAATGTAGGTTGGAAAACACGATGTGTAGATGAACCTCCACACTAACATAAATACCACAAGTAAATTTAGAACTCCGCATGTAAATATAACAAAGATTTCAGAGTATATGGGGTGTACAAACCTCTTTAACCTAAAGAGGCATGTTGTGATATTCAACCTTCCATTTCACATGACTTAACATGAGGAGAAAAATCACATCTTTCAATTAATGAAATAAATAAGTTAAGGTCGAACCACACGATTTGTGGTTCAACCTAGAACTTCGTATGTGGCGTAGGAGTGTAATGTGCATGTCAGTATATAATTGCTTATACAATAGCAACAATATATCCATTATGATGGGAAGATACATTGGTTGTTCCATGTGTATAAGTGTTAAAGGAGAAGGAGGGTTAGAGGGAAACCAAAACCTTTGATGACAACCTTGTATGTAAAAAGAATAAGTGAGTCCATTGCTGCCAACAACACCAAAATGATAACATGTTTGTTGCATCTATTGAAAAAAAGATGAATTAGTAATGGAGAGAATGAAAGGAATAAAGAGGTAAAATTTTGTATCAAACATGATGTAAGCGAATGCAAGTTGGAAAAAACAATGTCTAAATGAAACTCCAAGCTGACATAAAGACTGCAAGTAAATTTGCAACACCACATGTAAATATAACTAAGATTTCAGGGTATATGGGGTTTACAAACCTCTTTTACCTGAGGAGGCATGTTGTGATATGCAACCTTTTGCTTAGGGTGACTTAACATGTGCAACAAAGGCGCATTTGGGAATTCAGGAAATAAGGAAGTGAAGGTTGAACCACACGATGAGTGGTTCAACCTACAACTTTGTATGTGGCATATGAGTGTAATGTGCATAACACTATGAATTAATTCTATAGTTGCAAGAACATATGTATTAGGGAACATACTTTATTCATGGTGCGTGTGTATGTGTTAATGGAGAGAAAAGGTTACAGGGAAACCAACACCTTATATGGCAACCTTCTATGTAAATAAATGTGCATCCATTGCTGCCAGCAACACCAAAAGAATAAAAAGGTTTTTGCATCTATTGACAAAAGCATGAATTAGTGATGGAGAGAATCAAGAAAGTCATACATGTGTAAATTTTACTATCAACCATGATGTTAACCAATGCATGTTGGAAAACACAATGTCTACTTGAACCTCCAAGTGGACATAAAGACCACAAGTAAAATCGCAACCTCACATGAAAGAAGACTAAGACAACATAGTATATGGGGTGTACAAACTTGTTTTACCTAAGCAGGAATGTTGTGATATCAATCTTTCCATTTGGGGTGACTTAACATGACCAGAAAAAAAGCATATATGACAATTCATGAATTAAAAAAAGTACAGGTTGAACAACAGGATGGGAAGTCCAACTTGCAACTTTATATGTAGCCTATAAGCCTAACATGAATAATAACATGTAATTACTTCTATGGCTGCTAGCAACATGAAAAGAAAAAAAAATGATTTTTGCATCTGGTGATAAGAAAATGACTCAATGAACATAGGCTAGAACACATTATTTATTTGTGAAACATATGAAGAACTCGAAAAGAAATTTTAATTGTAAACCACAATTGCAATAAATTGTGAAGCTCACTTGCATTGAAAACCATAGTGAATGAGATAGATATTGTTTTGAATTAGGAGATTCTTTATGCTCTCGATTAACTGACAAACAAGCATCTGTAGTATGTGCAAAGGTGAAGAAACGATGCAAATCTAGATGCAATAGGTTCTATAATTTCTGAAATTGAAATACAATCTTCTTTACAAACACTTGAACACAAGGAGATTAAACTTAATGAGATACATTTTAACCGAATATTTTTTTAGCACTCTTGAGAATTTGATGAAGGAGCACATGCAATATGTGCAATGGAAAAATCACAATGAAAAAGTGGATAAAGTCGAGAGATTTTGTATTTGCATATAAATTTTTCTAAGCAGAGAAAATGAAAGATGATCCTATAACTGGATTTCAAGTACTAAAGTCAAACATCTATGAACATAAAACTAAACATGACTAGCAAAAGAACATCAAGCACAAAATAAAAAAATTCCACCCTTCCGTTGACAACAAGCAAAAATATAGAAACTACAACCCATAGTATTTTTCAACATGCCTATAGTTTATTAATTAGAGAAAGTTGAAACATAATTTTTTGTCTACCTGAGACTTGTTATATATTTTGAAGATTTTCCTTTCATTACATTGGTATTGTGTAAACAAGAAAAGGTTTTCATTGTAAAAGAAGAGAATCAATTGGCTGGAGACATGAAAGTCATATGTGAAAAGCTAGACAAGTTTTGTAAATAACTTATCAAATAGAAAACATCTGCATTCTCTAATTAGAAAGACACTCTCAAAGCTAAGCAAAGACCGGTTGCAAAGCTACAAAAATGTATTGAAGACATTAAAAACTCTATCCAAACAATGGGCGTTGTTGTCCTAAGGGTTGATAAGGAAGAAACTACTCCAAAGATGCAAATAAAATGTACTTATAACCGAAACCCAACTTCATGTGTTTTCTGAATTTCAATTATTTTGTGCACTTTTCTTTCAATCTTGCAAAATTTAAACACAACAATGGAATGTGTGATTTTGAAGAAATTCATACTATCTTGTAACATTCCATGTTGAAAAACTGTAGGAGTTAAGAAGCAAGCAACCTACCATGAGACAACCCTTTACATTTAAATAGGGAGATTCAAATAACTAAAACCCAACACTAAGTTTTCCCAATTACAATTATTTTGTGCACTTTATTTTCAATCATGCAAAAATTAAACACAACAATGGAATGTGTGATTTTGAATACATTCATGTAGTGCTTTGTAACATTCCATGTTGCATAACTATCATTGTTAAGAAGCAAGCAACCCACAATAAGACAACCCTTGACATTTAAATAAGGAGATTCAAATAACTGAAATGCAACACTGTGTTTTCTGAATTAAAATTATTTTTTGCACTTGATTTTCTCAATCATGCAATAGTTAAACACAACAATGGAATGTGTGATTTTGAAGACATTCATACAGTTTTGTAACATTCCATGTTGCAAAACTATAGGTGTTAAGAAGCAAGAAACCCACCATGAGATGACCCTTGATATTTAAACAAGGAGATTCAAATAAATGAAACCCAACATTGTGTTTTCCAAATTACAATTATTTTTTGAAATTGATTTTTTCAATCATGCGAAAGTTAAACACAACAATGGAATGTGTGATTTTGAAGACATTCATACAGTTTTGTAACATGCCATGTTGCAAAACCATGGGTATTAAGAAATAAGAAACCAAACATGAGACAACCCTTGACATTTAAACTTGGAGATTCAAATAATTGAAACCCAACAATGTGTTTTCCCATTTGCAATTACTTTGTGCACTTTTCTTTCAATCATGTGAAATTTAAACACAACAATGGAATGTGTGATTTTGAAGAAATTCATGCAGTTTTGTAACATTCCATGTTGCAAAACCTTAGGTTTTAAGAAGCAAGAAACCCACAATGAGACAACCCTTAACGTTTAAAAAAGAAAATTCAAATAAATGAAATCCAACACTGTGTTTTCAAAGTTACAATTATTTTTTGCACTTTATTTTTCCAATCATGGAAAAGTTAAACACAAGAATGGAATGTGTAATTTTGAAGACATTCATATGGTTTTTTGGTTTTTTAACATCCCATGTTATGAAACCATAGGTTTTAAGAATCAAACAACCTCCCATGAGATGACCCTTGACATTTAAACTGGGAGATTCAAATAATTGAAACCCAACACTGTGTTCTCCAAACTACAATTATTTTGTGCACTTTTCTTTCAATCATGCAAAATCTAAACACAACAATGGAATGTGTGATATTGAAGATATTCATATGGTTTTTTAACATTCGATGATGCAAAACCATAAGTGTTAAGAAGGAAGCAATCACCATGAGTTAATCCTTGACACTTAAATAGGGAGATTCAATTAATTGAAACCCAACATTGTGTTTACCAAATTATGATTATTTTGTGTACTTTTCTTTCAATCATGCAAAATTTAAACACAAAAATGGAATATGTGATTTTGAAGATATTCATATGGTTTTGTAACCTTCCATGTTGCAAAACCTTAGGTGTTAAGAAGCAAGCAACCCACCATGAGACAACCCTTGACATTTAAACAAGGAGATTCAAATAAGTGAAACCCGACACTATGTTTTCTAAATTATAATTATTTTTTGCACTTAATTTTTTTAATCATACAAAAGTTAAACACAACAATGGAAGGTGTCATTTTGAAGATATTCATACGGTTTTGTAATATTCCATGTTGCAAAACTGAAGATGTTAATAATGAATCATCCCACCATGAGATGACCCTTGACATTTAAAAAAGGAGATTCAAATAACTCAAACCCAACACTATGTTTTCCAAATTACAAATATTTTGTGCACTTTTTTTTCAATCATGTGATATTTAAACACAACAATGGAATGTGTGATTTTGAAGACATTCATACAATTTTGTAACATTCCATGTTGCAAAACTATAGGTGTTAAGAAGCAAGCAATCCACCATGAGATAACCCTTCACATTTGAATAGGAAGATTCAAATAACTGAAACCTAACACTATTTTTTCAAAATTACAAATGTTTCGTGCACTTTTCTTTTAATCATGTGAAATTTAAACAGAAAAATGGAATGTGTGATTTTGAAGACATTCATATGGTATTGTAGCATTCCATGTTGCAAAACCTTAGCTGTTAAGAAGAAAAAACTTCAATGTTAAGAAGCAAGAAAAACACCATAAGACAACCCTTGACATTTAAACAAGGAGATTCAAATAACTGAAACCCAACACTCTATTTTCTAAAATACAATTATTTTTTGCACTTTATTTTTTCAATCATACGAAAGTTAAACAGAACAATGGAATGTGTGATTTTGAAGCCATTCATACGGTTTTGTAACATTCCATGTTGCAAAACTGTAGGTGTTAAGAAGAAAGCAACCCAGCTTGAGAAAACCCTTCACATTTAAACAAGGAGATTCAAATAACTGAACCCAAACACTGTGTTTTTCAAATTACAAATATTTTGTGCACTTTTCTTTCAATCATGTAAAATTTAAAGACAACAATGGAATGTGTGATTTTGAAGAAATTCATAAGGATTTGTAACATTCCATGTTCCAAAACTGTAGGTGTTAAGAAGCGAGCAACCCACCATGATACAACCATTGACATTTAAACAAGGACATTCAAAAAATTGAAACTTGACACTGTGTTTTCCAAATCACAACTATTTTATGCACTTTTCTTTCAATCATGTGAAATTTAAACACTACAATGGAATGTGTGATTTTGAAGACATTCATACAATTTTGTAACATTTTGTGTTTCAAAACTGTAGTTGTTAAGAAGAAGGCAACCCACCATGAGACAATCCTTGACATTTGAACAAGGAGATTCAAATAACTGAAACCCAACACTATGTTTTCCCAATTACAATTATTTTTTGCACTTTAGTTTTTCAATCATGCGGAAGTTAAACACAACAATGGAATGTGTCATTTTGAATACATTCATATGGTTTTGTAACATTTCATGTTACAAAAACCATAGGTGTTAAGAAGAAATCATCCCACCATGAGACAACCCTTGACATTTAAAGAAGGAGATTCAAATAATTGAAACCCAACACTGTGTTTTCCAAATTATAATTATTTTTGCACTTTATTTTTTCCATCATGTGAAAGTTAAACACAACAATGGAATGCCTTATTTTGAAGACATTCATATGGTTTTGTAACATTCCATGTTGCAAAACCATAGGTGTTAAGAAGCAATCATCCCACCATGAGACGACCCTTGACATTTAAACAAGGAGATTCAAATAATTGAAACCCAACACTTTGTTTTCCAAATTACAAATATTTTGTGTAATTTTCCTTCAATCATGCGAAATTTAAACACAACAATGGAATGTGTGATTTTGAAGACATTCAAATGGATTTCAAAAATTCCATGTTGCAAAACCATAGGTGTTAAGAAGCAAGCAACCCACCATGAGACAACCCTTCACATTTAAACAGGGAGATTAAAATATTGCAAGAGTTTTTGAATTAGATTGTGTCAAAATTTTATGGATCAACGTTTTGAATCGTGCACTTTGTGATTTATCAGTAGGATAGAAGAGAGCATAGGAATCCATAAAATCTTGTAATAATCTACATGGATTGTGGAAATCTATTATCACTAAAAGATTTAAATAATTGAAACCCAACACTGTGTTTTCCAAATTGCAAGTATTTTGTGCACTTTTCTTTCAATCATGCAATATTTAAACACAACAATGGAATGTGTGATTTTGAAGAAATTCATATGGTTTTGTAACATTCCATGTTATAAAACCTTAGGAGTTAAGAAGCAAGCAACACAACATGAGACAACCCTTGACATTTAAACAAGGAGATTCAAATAACTAAAACCCAACACTGTGTTTTCCAAATTACAATTATTTTTGCACTTTCTTTTTTCAATCATCCTAAAGTTAAACACAACAATGGAATGTGTGATTTTGAAGATATTCATACAATTTTGTAACATTATATCTTGAAAAACCATATGTGTTAAGAAGAAAGCAACCCAGCTTGAAACAACCCTTCACATTTAAACACGAAGATTCAAATAACTAAAACCCAACATAGTGTTTTCCAAATTACAAATATTTTGTGCACTTTTCTTTCAATGGTGCAAAATTTAAACACAACAATGAAATTTGTGATTTTGAAGACATTCATACGGATTTGTAACAGTCCATGTTCCAAAATGGTAGGTGTTAAAAAGCAAGAAACCCACCATGAGGAAACCCTTGACAACTAAAAAAGGAGATTCAAATAACTAAAACCCAACACTGTGTTTTCCAAATTACAATTATTTTTTGCACTTTATTTTTTCAATCATACAAAATTTAAATACAACAACAGAATGTGTGATTTTGAAGAAATTCGTATGGTTTTGTAACAATCCATGTTGTAAAACTGTGGGTGATAAGAAGCAAGCAACCCACCATGAGATGATGCTTGACATTTAAACAAGGAGATTCAAATAAGTGACACCCATCACTGTGCTTTCCAAATTTAAAATATTTTGAGCACTTTTCTTTCAATCATGTGAAATTAACACAATGAAATGTGTGATTTTGAAGGCATTCATATGGTTTTGTAACATTTCATGTTGCAAAACCATAGGTGTTAACAAGCAAGCAACCCACCATGAGACAACCCTTAACATTTGAACAAGGAGATTCAACTAACTAATTCAACCCAACACTTTGTTTTCAAAATTACAATTATTTTGTGCATTTTTTTTTCAATCATGAGAAAGTTAAAGAAAACAATGGAATGTTTTCTTTTGAAGAAATTCATATGGTTTTGTAACATTCCATGTTGCAAAACCATAGGTGTTAAGAAGCAACCAACCCACCATGAAACAACCCTTCACATTTAAATGAGGAGATTCAAATAACTGAAGCCCAACATTGTGTTTTCCCAATTACAATTATTTGTGCACTTCTTTTCTTTCAATCGTGCAAAATTTAAACACAACAATAGAATCTGTGATTTTGATGAAATTCATACTATTTTGTAGCATTCGATGTTGCAAAACTGTGGGTGTTAAGAAGGAAGCAACCGAACATGAGACAACCCTTTACATTTAAATAGGGAGATTCAAACAACTGAAACCCAATACTATGTTTTGCCAATTGCAATTATTTTGTGCAATTTTTTTCAATCGTGTAAAATTTAAACACAACAATGGAATGCGTGATTTTGAAGACATTCATATTGTCTTCTAACATTCCATGTTGCAAAACCGTGGGTCTTAAGAAGCAAACAACCCACCATGAGACAACCCTTGACATTTAAGCTGGGAGATTCAAATAACTAAAACCCAACAATGTGTTTTCCTAATTATAATTATTTTGTGCACTTTTCTTTCAATCATGCGAAATTTAAACACAATGGAACATGTGATTTTGAAGAAATTCAGACTATTTTGTAACATTCCATGTTGCAAAACCGTGGGTGTTAAGAAGTAACTATCCATGAGAAAAACCTTCACATTTAAATAGGGAGATTCAAAAAATTGAAATCCAAAATTGTGTTTTCCCAATTACAATTATTTTGTGCTCTTTTTTTTTTTCAATTGTGCAAAGTTTAAACACAACAATGGAATGTGTGATTTTGAAGACATTCATACTATTTTTTAATATTCCATGTAGCAAAATTGTGGGTGCTAAAAAGCAAGCAACCCATCATGAGACAACACTTCAGATTTAAACAAGAAGATTCAAAAAATTGAAACCCAACATTGTCTTTTCCCAATTACAATTATTTTGTGCACTTTATTTTTCAATCATGTGAAATTTAAACACAACAATGGAATGTGTGATTTTGAAGAAATTCATATTGCTTTGTTACATTCCATGTTGTGAAACCATGGGTGTTAAGAAGCAAGCAATCGACCATGAGACAACCCTTTACATTTAAAGAGGGAGATTCAAATAACTGAAACCCAACACTGTGTTTTCCTAATTGCAATTATTGTGTGCACCTATTTTTTTCATTCATGCGAAATTTTAGCACAACAATGGAATGTGCGATTTTTAATACATTTATAATGTCTTGTAACATTCCATGTTACAAAATTGTGGGTGTTAAGAAGCAAGCAACTGACTATGAAACAAACCTTTACATATAAATAGGGAGATTCCAATAACTGAAACCCAACACTATTTTTTCCAATTACAATTATTTTGTGCACTTCTTTTTTTCAATCATGTGAAATTTAAACACAACAATGGAACGTGTAATTTTGACGACATTCATACTATTTTGTTAACATTCCATGTTGCAAAATCGTAGGTGTTAAGAAGTAAGAAACTAACCATGAGACAAACCTTTACATTTAAATAGGGAGATTCAAATAACTGAAACCCAACAATGTGTTTTCCCAATTACAATTATTTTGTGCAATTTTATTTTTCAATCATGCAAAATTTAAACACAACAATAAAATGTGTGATTTTGAATACATTCATATTGTCTTGTAACATTCCATGTTGAAAAGCCATGGGTGTTAAGAAGCAAGAAACCCACCATGAGACAACCCTTGACATTTAAATAGAGAGATTCAAATAACTGAAACCCAACACTATATTTTCCTAATTACAATTTTTTTATGTACTTTTTTTTAATCATGAGAAATTTATACACAACAATGGAACATGTGATTTTCAAGACATTCATACTATTTTGTAACATTCCATGTTGCAAAACTGTGGGTGTTAAGAACCAAGCAACCCTCCATGAGACAACCCTTCACATTTAAACAGGGATATTCAAAAAATTGAAACCCAACATTGAGTTTTCTCAATTACAATTATTTTGTGCACCTTTTTTTTTTCAATCATGCGAAATTTAAACACAACAATGGAATGTGTGATTTTGAAGACATTCATAGTGTTTTGTAACATTCCATGTTGCAAAACTGTGGGTGTTAAGAAGCAAGCAAGCGACTATGAGAGAACCATTTACATTTAAACTAGGAGATTCAAATAACTGAAACCCAACACTATGTTTTCCCAATTACAATTATTTTGTACACTTCTTTCTTCAATCATGTGAAATTTAAACACAACAATGGAATGTGTGATTTTGACAACATTCATACTATTTTGTAACATTCCATGTTGCAAAACCATGGGTGTTAAGAATCAAGCAACTGACCATGAGACAACCCTTTACATTTAAATAGAGAGATTCAAATAACTGAAACCCAACACTATATTTTCCCAATTGCAATTATTTTGTGCACTTTCTTTTTCAATTGTGTGAAATATAAACACAATAATGGAATGCATGATTTTGAAGACATTCATACTATTTTGTAACATTCCATATTGCAAAACTATGGGTGTTAAGAAGAAAGTAACCCACCATGAGATAACCCTTTCCATTTAAATAGAGAGATTGAAATAACTAAAACCAAACACTATTTTTTCCCATTGACAATTATTTTGTGCACTTTTTTTTTCAATCATGCAAAATTTAAACACAACAATGAAATGTGTTATTTTGAAGACATTCATATTGTTTTCTAATATTCCATGTTGTAAAACTATGGGTGTTAAGAAGCAAACAACCCACCATGAGACAACCCTTTAGACTTAATGAGGGATATTGAAATAAATGAGACCCAACACTGTTTTTTTCAATTTACAATTATTTTGTGCACTTTTTTTTTTCAATTCTACAAAATTTAAACACAAAAATGGAATATGTGATTTTGAAGACATTCATACTATTTTGTAACATTCCATGTTACAAAAACATGGGTGTTAGGAAGTAAGAAACCCACCATAAGACAACACTTTACATTTAACCAGGGAGATTCAAATAATTGAAACCCAACATTGTATTTTCCCAATTACAATTATTTTGTGCTATTTTTTTCAATCATGAAAATTTTAAACATTACAATGGAAGGTGTGATTTTGAAGACATTCATACATTTAAACAAGGACATTCAAGTAACAAAAATATTACACATTGTGTTTCCCAAATTATAAATTATAAGTTCTTGTAAAACCGTCTTCTTGTAACCAAATTGCTTAGCACCCCTCACCTCAATTTGGTCAATATTCTTCTCCAACTCCTCCATGTGCAAACTACCAGATAATAGCTAGATTTGGTTAGTTTTCTCGTCAAACTCCACCACATGCACTCAAACCTTCAACTTTCAATGTGTAGACTAGAAACAAATAGTATTTTCACCTTTCTTTCTCCAAAGAAAAAAGGCACATGTCATTCCCTTCCACTTTTCCTGCACCAGCCAAAAGAAAATTCATGGCAAAGCTAAGGCACCCACCTTTTTTGGCCAGAAAATGGTGGGAAAACCCACTTGATGACATCATTTAACTCCTACCTACCATTGCCTAGACGTTTAGTCCTATCTACCAGTTTATTCACTTTGATCGTTTGTATGACAGGCCCACTACGTCTCATCATGTTATGTATGTTTCCATGTATGTTGTTATGTATGAATTTCATGATTTTTTTTATGTATATATAATATATAGTAACATGATATTGTACCCCCATACCCCATGGCCCAATGTAGACAAAACAACCATAATAGAAAAGGTGGTCAAACAAACAAATAACACTAACGGAAAGACTTGACGATTGGATGTTAACTCCATTCTGTCATTTCCTATCCTGTCACCAAGAAAATGTGAAAGTGCTGGCAGGTTTTCAATATCATTTTTCAGGATGCAAAAAAACCCAAAAAAAGTGGCATTCGAAACCGTGATTTGAAAATATCAAAGAGCCTAGACGAGTTCCCATTTTCTACAACAATGTTTTGGTGGAGAGCGACATGAAGGATTTGTAGGCATTCAAAGCTCCTTGCCAAATATGTATATCTGCTTTCTATATTTTCCATTCTGCCATTTTTCCAATAACTTTGAAGAAATAAATGTTGCGGGGTTAATGTTTTGTGATTTTTTGTTAAGGGTTTTTTAATTTTCATTTCCTCCTATTTGTTTCTTTTGAAATTTTGTGCTTGGTGAATGAAATAGCTGAAAAACCATTGTGGAAATGTGAGTGAATTAACTAAATATCGTTTACAGAAACCACAAATCATGTAGAATATATTACGAGGTGGTGCAACAACAGTAGGAGGGTCCTCAAAGAGAACAATCCATACCATGCAACAAGAGTTACACACCAAAAGATACAAGAAATATGGAGGAAAATGCAAATTTAAGTGTTCTTATTATCAAAAATTATAATTACAATTGACCGACAACATCTAGTTTCACAAATCCGGCTCATAGGCCTGATACAACATGCTCAAACTACAATATTCCTATATGCTCCTTAATGCGAGCTAAAATATTACATATCAAATCCTATCTTCCCTTTGATCACTTTTATAATGATCTATTGCAATGATTTATACCACATCCAAGAATCAAGAATCTTTCGTGTCGGCCAAAGATCATTACAATCCCCAATGAAGGAAATGTAACAAGCACATGAAATAGGTCAGCCTCAAATTTGAATTTCTCCTCGATGGGTGCATATGATGAAGTGTGGACCTAAGTTAAGGTCGAGGACACTCCATGGAACAATTTGAAATACATTGTAAGGACCAGCAAGTTACGAGAAGGATCCACAAGAGATCAAATTAGCTGTTAGGCTTGAAACTATTCCGGTGTTGGTTCAAGAAACTGCCACTTAATTCAGAAGCGACAACTTTCTAGAAAAAGATCCAATCACTCTGAAATATTGGAATAAGGAAAATGAACATGTCCACAGTGAAAATATAGATCTGTAAGGCTCGATGAGAAAACATGACGAAATGTTGATTCTACTAACAAGAACTGAACAAGAACTGAACAAGAACAAAATTGGAATGAAAATATTTTTGGTTGATGCAGGATTTCCATGAACCAAGGATGCTATTGCATCAGACATCTAGGGTTAATGAAAAGTGAGTCCCTCACTTTATTGGGGCTAAAGGAAAATCAATACGGTCTACCTCAGCCTTACTACTTCTATCTGTCCATCAGTCTATGGGTTAAAAGTAGAGCTGAACTTTAAATTGGTCTTTAACTTCTTCCAAAGTGTCCTCCAAAAGTAACCAACAAAATTTGTATCTCTATTTGAAACAATACTCCTAGGTAATCCACGCAATCTGACCACTTCCTTGAAAAAAATGTATGCTACATGTATTGCATCTGTTTTCTTCTTACAAGGAATAAAATGTGTCATTTTAGATAATCTATCCACTATCACAAATATAGAATCATTACCTCTTTGTGTCTTCGGAAAACCAAGTATGAAATCCACGTTGATATCCTCCCAAGGTCTCTTTGGAATTGTCAAAGGCTTATACAATCCAACATTTTGACTACTCCCCTTTGCAACTTGACAAATTCTGTAACTTTTCCCAAATTTTCTAACATCCTTATAAATCTATGGCCAAAATTAATTCTCACTCACCAATGCTACTGTCTTATCAATTCCAAAGTGTCCTGGCAATCCTCCACTATGTTTTCTTTTACAAAGTTATTCCTCATTGAACTCCAAGGTATGCACAACTAATTCCCTCTTAACAACATATCCTCCTGAATGAAATATTCCAACCACTGACTCCTATCCTCCAAGACTGGTTCTTTACAAACTCTCCAAGGTTCTGTAAAATCTGGGTCTTCCTCATACAAGTTCTTCAATTCATCAAATCCTAATACCCCCACTCTCATCTCTACTAGTAATTTCCTTCTCCTACTTAAAGCATCAACAACTCTATTTGACTTTCCATTCCTATGTTTCCTAACAAAAGTATAACTTTGCAAGAATTTCATCCATCTCATGTGTCTCTGATTCAACTTACCTTGACTGTTCAAATATTGCAATGCCTGATGATCTGTATACAACACAAAATCCTTAGGTAATAATTAATGTCTCCACTTATTCAAGGCTTGAACTATGACATAAAAACCCTAGTCAAACACTAAATACCTCTTCCTATCATCATTTAATTTCTTATTGAAATAAGCTACTGGTCTTCCTTCTTGACTTAATACTGCTCCAATTGCATTTCCACTTGCATCACAATCTACCTGAAATACCTTACTAAATTTTGGTAAAGCCAACACAGGCTACTCAGTCACCTTCTATTTCAAGAACTCAAAACTCCAATCTGCTCTAGATTTCCACCTAAAATCTTTCTTATCCCCTCTCATTGTTTCTGTCATAGGACTACAAATAGAACTAGAATTCCTAATGAAATTTTGGTAGAAACTAGCCAATTAATGAAATTATCTTACCTCTCCAATGCTTTCTAGTGTAGGCCATGCAACAATTGCTCTTACCTTCTTAGGATCCATCTTCAATCCATTTGCAAATTGTAAGACCCCACCTCATAGGTACTTAATACAAATCTAATTTGTTATATGTTTTTCTTGAGTTGATGATTAGATATATTATGGATGGAAATAAGGTGATCTTTTGGTGATATTCTTGCATTTAATTTTGACATTATGTTTGTTGTCACTACCATGAAAGTGGAATGCACTCACATATTGTTGAAAGAAAATTGAAATTTTAAATAGATTATTATATAGATAAAGTATACAAGATTTAGTTAACAGATTTATGTGATATCCAATTTTTACTTATGACTATGTTGGTATGGTGCAGGAAGGTAACTGTGATAGCATGGGAAGGGTGAACCATCAAGAGAAAATCAAAAGAATTTTCTTGAGGGAAATTGGAGTGTCAATATGAGAAGGGAAAACCTTTGAGTATATCGAAAGACATCTCGTTGTGATCATGAATTGGACCTTCTTTCTTAGGCTTAGAAACGAGTTAAGTTAATATGATGGTAAGTTAAGGTGGTGTGGGTTGTTATTAAAGGGATAACTAATTATGTGAATGTAAGTGGGTCTAAAAGGTTGGGAAGCCTTATCCAAGTGTGAAACTCGGATGGAACATTGAATGGGTTATTAAAGTGGGTTGTTGGTCAATTTCCTTGGTTGGGGGGAAAAATAAACCCCCTAGGGTCTATACCATAGTGGTAGGGGTCAAGTGGGCACACAATAGTGTCCCAAGGACATGATTTGACCTTTGAAAAGTCCTCATTATAGAGAGTGACGAGTTTTGAAAAGAGGATGGGATGGAAAGATGGAGGGGTTGTCCAAGTACATGTTTCTTCTTCAATAAGGAAAAGACTCTCATTGATGTAGGTAGGTATACTCCACACCTCCCCATCCAAAAGTTGCAAGTTGAAACTCCTATATATGATGGAGAGGAAGAAGGAGAGGAGTGTTACCCACTTCTCCTCTTGGAGAACTTGAGGGGAGATGGATGAGAAGAGGAGTCTACCTCTTTGGAAAGATAATGATCAAAATGGCTTGGATTGGAGAGGAAATATGGATACAAGAGTTCAGCCCCTACATCTAAAAGAAAAGAGATAAGTTCTTCCTATTTCCATTTACCCTTATTTATTGGTTGTAAGAAGGTGATGTATTGTATGGATCATGGTTGAAAATAGAAGGAAAAGAACATAGGTGCATGCAATTTGAGTTATGATAGGTTTATCCTTTTTATAAAAGAAATGAGAAAAGACTCCATTTATCATCATGAAGCTAAAATAATTCCTTGCTTGGGGGTATGGCTAGAGCTCACGAGGCTCCATGACGCCATTATGGTGGGGTGGAGAGCAAGCCTTAATTAGTTGTGCATCATTCATTGTTTCTCTTTAAATTTGGTTGTGATATGGAAAAAGGGTGTTTTGATGTAACATGTAAATAAAAGGAAAAAAATGGGCAAATTCTTTATGTATGTGTGTATTTCATCTGATTATTAACTATTATTTGTAAATTTTGAAAGCTAATATTCTATTGAAAATAGAGGGCTTATTCATGGGCATAACATTTGTATCAAATTTATGTATAAATTTGAATATGCTTGTGTAGGTAAGGTGGTTGCACCTTAATGTGTATCAAAGGAAGAAACAAGAAAATACCAGTTTAGAATCTACCACTAGTTTTATAGAAGAAGCTAATTTGCCAATAGTTTTTTTTTAGAATACTTCTTTTCGGTGTTTCATAATCAAGAATAGCTATTTATCAGCTATTAGCAAAAGTAGATGGATTCCCAATAGCAGGCCACTGGTATTAGATTTTAAGGATTAACCATTATTGTAGTAATATAGATGTAATAAAACAAAAACAAAGCAAAAAAATTACTTGTAAGATCGCCTTCATCTTATACACTATAAGATCATTACAATGGTATTGCAAATGAATAGTCAAAC
This sequence comes from Sequoia sempervirens, assembly GCA_007258455.2. Classification (NCBI taxonomy): domain Eukaryota; kingdom Viridiplantae; phylum Streptophyta; class Pinopsida; order Cupressales; family Cupressaceae; genus Sequoia; species Sequoia sempervirens. The sequence goes on along the minus strand of VDFB02168118.1, from coordinate 119,668,460 downwards.
ACTTTTTCATCAAATTTTGTAATATTCAACGTATCTTAAGTTCAAAGAGCTGCATCTGAATGAAAGCACCAAAATCTATCACCATTAACAGGTCCATTTCTGCCCTCTCATCGTTTCTCCTTTTTGCTACCCATTTATGGTTTCTGGAATAGTCTTGAACGTACAACAACCACCAACTCGCTTCACTAGTGACACATTGAGCTCAGCCACATTGGTGTTTGGATCTGGCACGGTAAGTTAAGTTTAGCAGTTAAATCCCAGCCATATGAAATAAATGAAGACTATGTTGCATTCTTGTCACATCTTCCTAAAATCCGATTCTCCCAAGATCTCGTTGCTTAGTATCTTAGAAAGTGACTCGAAGTGAAGGTTCGCAGATTTGTAATACTCAAGTCACTTCTTAAATGTCATTCAATGACCGCACCCTTGTCAATGAAGCTTTTGGCGTGCCATTCACGGTAATGACTCCATCTCTTTGACCATTCTAACATGTCCCCTCCACAAGTTGTAAAGACACCACAATTTAATGTTTCTCTACCTGTAATGAATGAATTTCCATTATCTTGCAGATTGAGTAAGGAAAATTATGCTATGTACTTCCTGCGCATTAAATGATAATAACAACAATACCCTCTTAAGGAAGTTATGATGGTACATCAAGCGATAAGTGTTCATAGTAGGTTTATTTGTAGCCATATTTGTATATGGAAAATTCAATTCACAAGATTTGGTAAAAGAAAAAAAAAACTCATCTAAGGAAAAAAAAAGGAAAGAAGGCAATTCAGAATATAAAATAAACTTTCCACGTTTGAGACCGTCCCTGCCTGCTACTGTATTTCTTCCAGATGATTCTCTGCTAACAAAAAAAAAAAAGAAGACAAAATAAACAATAGAGGTTTCAATTGCAGCTCAAATTCTCTCACCCCAAATTCGCAGCTTCTCCCTTATTCAATGCTAAAATCCAACAGTAGAAAGCGGTCTCCTGACTCTCCAAATACCGTCGCTCTTTCTCCAGTTCTTCCCCACCATGCAATGAAATTCAAAACTCAAAATTGGCACTGTACATATGAATTTTAGGAAAACTTGTCTCTTGCTAGCACATACATTTCTTGGCGACCTCTACAAGCAAATGGACATGGGTATGAGTTGTATGTACAGACAAAGAAGTAATCCCAGCAGAATTATTGCAGAATGAGGCTGCCAGCCAAAATACGACATTGACCTCTTGTTCAGCGCGACCTTAGAATAATTCCACTCAATGGCATATGTAATGTTCTTATCAAATAAAATAAATGAGTAGATGTCAGTATTGTCTTCACATCTGCATCTACAGAAAAATAATTTAGAATAGAATATAATAATTAAATTTAGGGCTCTCCTGGGTTGAGAACAGCTTTGGAAAACTCCGTCTCATTTTGATTTATGTTATTTACAATATTCTTAGATATTTACCCTCTCGCGGTTGTTTAGGACTTTTAATAATAATAATAATAATATTATTTTATAGTCCACGATACCCGGCAATCTGTTTTTGGGTCTACAGACAGCCTACAGCAATATGGGACTCCTCGTACTCCCAATATTGAAATGCATTAACATTACAATAAAATCTAATCAAAAATTGGAGGAATGCCTTTTTACACGTCTCACCAAGGTCTTATTAAGGCAAGTAGTTTATTTTATGACTTAAATAAGACAAAAATCAAAAGACATGTGTTACCTTTATATTAGAAAGAAAGAATGAAAAAAAAGCATTATTTCTTTTCAGTAAGAAGATAATCATTACTTAATTTATTCTAAAAGAGTCACGTATTCTTATCTAAGAAGTATTTATATCCTTATAAAGATAATTCAATTTAAACTTCTAAAACTAATTTCTTTATTTATAAAGTCTCTTTTTAGAAGGATGTAAATTCATATAGGATAGATTAATAAGTTAATTTAATAAGATTATATATATATATATATATTAAATAACCAATTAAGTAAATAGTAGTTGAACATGAATAAATTTAACGATAATAAATGAATTTGAAATTTATTGTCGTGTTAATAATAATTGAAGTTAAGGAAGATTAATTCTTAAAATTGCTATCTCTTTTCTTTTATATTGTTGAAACTCATGAAAATGTAGACCGTGTTTTACACAAAAGGTACTTGTGCGATGTGGGATATAACTATATGTTTTAACTAGTAATAAATTGTTGGGCTCCTCCTGTGCTAATAGTTTCATGTGGGTTCCTCGATACTACAACATGCAAATATAAATATAAAATAATAATAATAATAATAAATTATTGTATTGTATATATTATATGAGTGGTAATTTTGAATATTTTAATGGTAACGTATTGATTATCATGAATAACGTTAATATTATTAGTGAAAGTAGAACAATTTTAAGAAAGTATTAATGATCTAGCACTAGAAGAATTTGTATGAGCATGGGGAGCCACATTGAATTTGATAGAAATATCAACCATAATTATAAAGTTAAATATTAATATCAACTATGGCTATTGGCATAGTAGTAATAATAATAATATTAGTTACACTTTTTAAAATTAAGCTATTCATGGGGGTTAATACTCCTCATGTTACCTCTAATAATAATATTAATTTTAATCTCATTACTAATGGGAACTAATTTATATTAATAGAAAGGTAAATTAGTAATAATACGGTTGCAATAAAAGGTTATTAATATTAAGTTGGTAAATTGGAAATTGTAAAAAAGTTTATTTATAGGTGAATATCATTATTGGTTTCATTATTATGTAACAATGGGGCTGTGTGGTAAATAAGATGGCTATTAATAACTCTACTTAAAATTAGACCCAGTGATGACATCATGACACTTTAGGGAAATGTGAAGGGTAGACTCCTAAATTAAATAATGAGTTGATTGGTGGTGTCATTATAAATAGTGCCAACTCTTCAAACACATTCGTAAGGGATTAAAAACTTCAATCTATAGCACACAACTATAGAGGTTAGACATCATGGACGTATAGGTGATTTAACTATGTGGAGTTCCTTCTCAAATACTGTTAGACCTTAGAAGTCGGTTGGTGCAAAGGTGGTTGGTTGTATATGTGCTAGGTTGCAAACCTCTGTAAAAAAAAATGTTGGGATTTTTGAGCAAAGTTTTGAGCATGACACAAATATCACAAATCTTGGATATACCAACTCTTCCTTCATGAAACTACACTTCTTAATGTTTATCAACAACTGCTCTTCTCTCAACCTCTACAAAACTTGTCTTATATGAAACAAATTTTCTTCTCTATTCTTACTAAAAATCAAGATGTCATCCAAATAAACAACCACAAACTTACCCAATAATTTCTTCAATACCTCATTCATCAACCTCATGAAAGTAATTGGTTCATTTTTCAATCCAAAAGGCATCACCAACCACTCATACAATCCCTCATTTGTCTTGAATGATGTCTTCCACTCATCCCCTTCTCTAATTTTGATTTGATGATATCCACTCTTCAAATCTATCTTTTTAAAAGTACTTAGCTCCACTCAAACAATCCATAATGTCATCCATCTGGGACAAATGAAATCTATACTTCATTGTGATTTTGTTTATATCTCTAAAGTCTATACACATCCTCCATTCTCCATCCTTCTTAGGTGCTAATACAACAGGTACTACACATAAGGACTTAAGCTTTCTCTGATCAAACCCTTCCTTAAAAAATATTTTACTTGTCTATTTAACTCTTCATTCTCTACCAGTGTCATCTGGTGTGCTGCTTTATTAGGAAAACTAGCTCCATGAATTAGATCCATGCAATGACTAATACTCCTTATGGGTGGTAATCCATCAGGTACATTATCTAAAATGATCTCTTCATATTCTACCAACATCTCCTTTATCTCCTCTGGTTCTTCTACAAGCTTCAAGTCTTCACCCTTCTTAGGAACCAAGGCATCACACATGTTCTCATGTCTCAGTCCATCCAGAAATCTCCTTCCATCAACCAAACAAATTCTAGCATTCGCACAAACCTCAACTTTAGGAACATCTTCCAATGGCAACAAAGTATGCTTCATCCCATTAACAAAAATGGTATATGTGTTCTTCTTTCCATCATGAATAGCCTATCTATCATACTGCCAAGGCCTTCCCAACAAAACATGGCATACATCCATAGGCATGATATCACATAAAACTTCATCATGATAATTTCCTATCTTCAATTTCACCAAACATTGTTCACTTACCAATACCTTATGCTCATCTTGAATCCATGCTATTTGATAGGGCTTTGGGTGTTTCAATCTTTCTAGCTTCAATTTGGTCACCATTTCTTCAAAAACTAGGTTCTTGGAGCTTCCACTATCAACAATCACTTTGCAACATTTACCATCTACCTTGCATCTTGTCCAGAATAAATTCTTTCTTTGCAATGGTTCCTGCTCCATTTCACTTTGACACAATACTCTTTTGTTTACCAATACTTCTCTCTCTTCTGGTTTATTAGATGATCTAGCATGATCCTCCTCAACAAAGGATATTCTTTTAATATTCTCTATATTTCTACTTGTCTCTCCCTGATTGCATTCAAATGCTCTATGTCCTTCTCCACCACACTTAAAGCAAGTTCCCTTCAATACTCTTTTCTCCTGTCCTCTATCATATTTTCTATAACCCTCATTTTGCTAACCACTATATCCTCCTCTCCAATAGGAGTTTCCATCACCTTTATGGTATGAGTTATCATTCCTACTAACTTCCTTATCCTTATTATGATTTGGAAAATAACCTTGTCCTCCTCCAGTAAATTTCTTCCTCTCTAAAATATTCCACCTCTTCCTCTCTATCTATGCTCGTGTCTTTTATTCAACTTATCTTTTTATTTTAGGGCACAATGATGTGCCTCTTCCACAGTCTGCAACTTGATCAAACTAATTTCATCCTATAGAGACAGTCTCAAACCATTCACATATCTGGCTACTTGCTTGACCTCTTCCTCTGAATGTCTAGATCTGATATTCAACTTGTAGAACTCCTCAGTATACTCTGTCACACTTTATTCCTTCTGCTTCAAATTCTACAACTTTCGGAACAAACTAATCTAATAGTTTGTAGGCATAAAATTTGTCTTCAACTTATTCACCATCTAATCCCATGATTTTATCTTCTCCTTTCCTCTTCTTTTCCTATCCATCTGCAAATGTTCCCACCAAAGGGATGCATGTCCTTTCAACTTTGTACAAGAAAATTTCACCTTCTTTTCTTCTACGGTACCTTCAAAATCAAAATACTTCTCCATCTCTTTTATCCAATCAAGCAATTCATCTGAATTCATCTTACCATTATAATCTGGTGGATTGAAATAGGGTTTAGTATTCACTCTAATTAGTGCTCTTATGAACCTCTCTTCTCCCTAATCAAGGCTAGGTTGATTTTATCTTTCCCTTTCTTCTTTTTCTTCTACCTCTTTGTCACTCACATCATCAACTGATCAACCTCTCCTCTAGGCCATTTCAACTGCATCTAATCTTGCAGAAATTCCTCTTAACATATCGATTATAGTTGGGTTTGCATTTCTACATGCTCCATTTCCTCTACCAACTCTTCTTCCTACCATCTTTACACAAGTCCTTTGTAGTTGCAAGTCGAATCCTCAGTCTGCCACCCCACAACAAATCTTTAAAAAGACTCTACAAACTCTGACAATCTCTCACAGAATGAACCTTGCTCTAATACCAATTTGGTGTAGCCAAGGTAGGAGGGTCCTCAAAGAGAACAATTTGGACCATGTAGCAAGAGTTACGCAATGGAAGCCACAAGAAATATGGAGGAAAATGCAGATTCAAGTGTTCTTATTATAAAAAATTATAATTACAATCAGTCCACAACATTTGGTTTCACAAATTTTTCTCACAGGTTCGATACAATATGCTCAAACTACAATATTCCTATATGCTCCTTAATGCGAGCTAAAATATTACATATCAAATCCTATCTTCCCTTTAATCACTTTTCTAATGATCTATTACAATTATTTATACCACATCCAGGAATCAAGAATCTTTAGTGTCAGCCAAAGATCATTACAATCCCCGATGAAGGAAATGTAACGAGTGCATGAAATAGGTTAGCCTAAATTAAATTTGATTTTTTCCTTGACGGGTGCATATGGTGAAGTGTGGACCTAAATTAAGGTTAGGGAAGCTCCACAAAACAATTCCATAAGAGATCAAACTAGCCGTTAGGCTTGAAACTATTTTGGTGTCAGTTCAAGAAATTTCCACTTAATCCAAAAGTGATAACTTGTCGAAAAAAGATCCAATCACTTTGAAATCTTGGAATAAGGAAAATGAACATTTCTAAAATGAAAATGTAGATCCACAAGGTTTGGTGAGAAAACATGATGAAATTTTGAATCTACCAACTTGAACTGAACAAGAACTAAACAAGAACAAAGCTGGAATGAAAATATTTTTGGTTGATGCAAGATTACCATGAACCAAGGATGCTCTTGCATCACGAGCTTAGAAAATGAAACATGGGTTTTGGAATGAAATGGTATATTTTGAAAACCACATATAGTCCAGAATGTCTCCATTGTTCACATTCTTATTTTGAATGTTGCAGGTTTTTCATTGGGAAAAGGGGTATTTTTTTGTGTTGAGGATTTTTAATTTTTGTTTCCTTTCCTTCCATATGCAGTTTTTCAAATTTTGTCATTTTTGAATGAAATAAGTGACAACCCATTGTGGAAATATGAGTGAAAATATTGAATAATATTTATGGAAAGAAAAAACCATGTGGAATATATTATGAGGTTGGAAAATGCAAAGTGGGTTCTGCAATGAAATGATATATTTTGAAAAGCACATAAAACCCAGAATGTCGCCAGTGTTCACATTATTATTTGGAATAGAGAAAAAGCACAAAATGTGGCATTCAAAATCATAATTTTTAAATAGGAAAAATCCTAAATGAGATCCCATTTTTTTGCAATTTTATACACTGTCGTTTTAGAAAACAAACTGTCTCCTAAAACTATGACTATTCTAAAACCCTTTGGAAGTAACAACCCAATTAGCTACTCACCCCTGACCTCAATTTGATATGTTTTGTGATTATGTGGAGAACCTTTTATGATTTAGATAGTTGGAATGTAATGAAATTGGAAAAAAATAGATATTATGAAACCTACAAGGCACAGTGTTATAGATTGTTTACAGTGTTGGAAAAAAATTTGTCCAATGTTAGTTAACTACTACCTACCTTTCCTAGACGTTTGGCCATGTATTCTGGTACAATCCACTTTGGTACAGTCCAAATGTCATTTCACTTTCTTCATCTAATTGGAACAAAACTCCCCAACAAAAAAGAAGGCTAGATGGACAAATTGCACTGATTGAAAGACTTGATGGCCATACATTAACTCGGACCTACCATAGCCTATCCTGTCATTGGGAAAATGTGTCAATGCTAGTGGGATTTCAAAATAATATTTTGGAAAGGACAAAACCAAAAAAATGCGACATTTAAAACCATTATTTGGAAATAGCAAAACGAGGTGCCAAGAATGTAATGAAATTGGAAAACAATAGGTATTATGAAACCTACAAGGCAGAGTGTTGTTATAGATTGTTTGTAGTGTTGGAAAACACATTGTCCCATTTCAGTTAGTTCAAAATGAAGAGTTTTATTTCATTATGCTCCAATAATGTAATGAAGTCCACTTTGAAATTTTTTAACAACTCTTTCGTACATCCAATTGTCATTTCACTTTCTTTATTTGATTGGAACAAATAAATTTCTTGCAATATTTGCAGAGTTGGAAAACACATTATCTCCTCTTAGTTGGTGGGAAAATTGACCTAGCGATGCCATTAACTCCTACCTACCGTTTCCTAGGCATTTGGTCCTGTCTGCCAGTTTAGTCACTTTGACCACCCATCTGGTGTGTTCTGCACTACAACATCTTGTCATGTTATGTATGTTTACATGTATTTTTTTATGTATGTTTTTCATGCATTTTTGTATGTACATAGGTGCTTTATGTCTAGGAGTTAGCCGACTCTTATACTCGAAGAATGTAATGAAGTTCAGTTTCAAATTTTTGAGCAACTCTTTGCTATAGTCCAAATGTCATTTCACTTTCTTTATTTAATTAAAACAAATAAATTGCTTGCACTATTTATAGAGTTGGAAAAAATAGTGTCTCCTTTGAAATGCAAAGGGTTTTACAACACTATATGGGTTACTTGTTACCTAACACCTTATATGGAGACAATGTGTTTTCCAACACTACAAATAATGTGAGCATTTATTTGGTCGAATAAAATGAGGAAAATGAAATTCCATTTTGATCTCATGTTACATACATAGGTGCTTTTTATTTATGAGTCATCTTTCTCCTTATTGGAACAAATAAATTGCTTGCATTATTTGCACAATTGGAAAACACGCTGCCTCCTCTCAGTTGTAGAGGCTTTTACAACACTATATATGGAGACATTGTGTTTTCCAATACTGCAAATAATGTGTACATTTATTTGGTCCAATTAGATGAGGAAAGTGAAATTCCATTTTGATCTCATGTTACATACATAGGTGTTTTTTGTCTAAAGTGAAAAAGCTAGACAAAATGCACCTAACATCGACATTTTCCACATTTTTTATTTTCTAGTTTGGTGGGTGGGGAGGGACGTGCCAGTGAGGAAAATGGACTTGCAGGTGGTTGAACCACTAGAAACCCCTCAAATGCATTCCTTGCTGTGACACATAGGCATTTTCCACATTTTGATTTTATAGTTTGCTGGCTGGGGAGGGATGTGCAGTCGAGGATGGAGACAATGTGTTTTCCAACATTGCAAATAATGTGAACATTCATTTGGTCAAATCAGACAAGGAAAGTGAACCATTTTGATCTCATGTTACATACATAGGTGTTTTTTGTCTAAAGTGAAAAAGATAGACAAAATGCACCTAACATCGCCATTTTCCATAGTTTTGATTTTCCAATTTGGTGGGTGGAGAGAGATGCGTGGGTGAGGAAAATGGAGTTGTAGGTGACCAAACCACTACAAACCCCTCAAATGCATTTTTCACCATGATGCATCTCCATTTTCCACATTTTGATTTTGCAGCTTGTTGGTTGTGGAGGGTCACATGGCTAAGGATGGAGACAATGTGTTTTCCAACATTGCAAGTAATGTGAGCATTTATTTGGTTGAATCAGATGAGGAAAGTGAAATTCCATTTTCATATGATGTTTCATATATTGGTTCTTTTTTTCTATGAGTTAGCTTTCTCCTAATTGGAACAAATAAATTGCTCACATTATTTGCATAGTTGGAAAACACGCTGTCTCCTCTCAGTTGCAGAGGGTTTTACAACACTATATGGGTTGCTTGTTTCTTAACACCTTATATGGAGACAATGTGTTTTCCAACACTAAAAATAATGTGAGCATTTATTTGGTCGAATCAAATGAGGAAAATGAAATGCAATTTTGATCTCATGTTACATACATACATATTGTAACATAGTTGAAAATATACTTTGTTGTAGAATTTATTCATGATAGAATTTACTTGTTCAATGTTGGTATGTGGCGATTGATCATGCTATACTGTACACCCCGACATGTATCCTCACCAAGGTTTGGGGCCGAGCTGAGCCTTGGGTGGGGGTTTGAGTGCAGTAGCCCCCAAGAAAAAAAAATTGCCATTTTTTTTGCGTCGTCAATGAAAAAGGAAAAATCACCAAAAAAGAAAAAGAAAAATTGACTTTGTAAAACCCTAATTTTGGAAGCTTCTAAAATTCTTGTTATAAGGGGTTGGGATGGGTGTTACAGTATGTAGGAAAAGGAGATTATTCACGAGATTGTAATAAGTTTTTCACTAGATTATAAAATCATTGGATGGCTATGGTATTGTGGATGTAGCCTAGATTGGGTGAAGCATGTTAAATTCTTTGTGTTGTCTTATTTCTACTATAATTTTCTGTGTTTTATTTCTCTATTTTTATTGATCAAATCTAAATTTAATTGTTAATATCTACCTACTAACCCTAACAAGTGGTATCAGAGCAGGTTGTGTTTGATTATTGTCTGCAGGAAAGTCTCATGGTTGAGTGGGAGTCTCATGGTTAAGTGGGAGCAATGGCAGATGGGGGTAAATTGAAGGTAGAAAAATTCAGTGGAAAAAACTATCAGTTATGGAAGATGCAGATGAAGGATTATCTCTATTAGAAGGATTTATGGAGGCCGTTAGGAGGAACAACCAAGAAACCGGTAGGAATGAGTTATGAGGAATGGTCTTCTAGATATAAAGGCACTCAGATCCATTCGTTTATGCTTGGCGCAATTGGTGACATTCAATATTACAAAAAAAAATACAACTCAAGAGTTGATGGAAACCCTGGAGAAGTTATATGAAAAGCCTTCTGCTTTGAATAAGGTATTTCTTATGAAGTTTTTATTTAATATGAAAATGGAAAAAGGTGGGTCATTTGTTGATCATTTAAATGAGTTCAATATAGTTACCAATCAATTAAATTTTGTAAATGTAAACTTTTATGAAGATGTTAGGGCTCTTTTGATTCCGTGTTATTTTCCTAAAAGCTAGAATAGCTTGGTCATGGTTGTAAGTAATTCCGTTTCTGGTTCTAATACATTAAAACTTGATGATGTTGGTATTATTTTGAGTGAGGAAATTCATAGGAAAAGCTCAGGTGGAACATCCACTTCAGGAAGTGTTTTGAATGTAGAAAGTAGCGAAAGAACAAAGGAGAGAGGAAACAATTCTTGAAGTCATGGGAAGTCACAAGGAAAATCAAAAGACAAAAGATCCCAATCTAGAGACAAGAGGGATTGCTGGTACTGTGGTAAGCTAGGTCAAATAAAGGAGGCAAAAAGGAAGGAAATATAGATGAAAATGTGGTAATTAATAAATCTGATGAGGATGCTTTGATTCTTTCCCTTCATAATGTTGATGATTCTTGGGTCTTAGATTCATGGGCTTCATTTCATGCTATGCCCCATAGAATTTATTTTCTTGATTATGTCCAAGGGGATTTTGGGCTGGTTTACTTGGGAGATAATGAACTCTATTAGATTGTTGGAAAGGGAAGAATCAAGATTTAGTTGTAGAATGGGAATCATTGGCTACAACATGAGGTAAGGAATGTTCCAAAGTTGAAAAGAAATTTAATTTTAGCAAGGCAACTAGATGATGAGGATTGTGTTGTTACATTTAGTGATAAAAATTGGAAGGTTACAAAAGGTGCCTTAGTGGTAGAAAAAGGTGTGAAAGTGAAAGTAGGCACCTTATATCTTTGTACAGGTCATACTATTCCTTCTACTTTAGCTATTGTAGATAAAAATTAATGTTCAGTAATAGTAGTAGCATCTTTGAATTTCTTTGCATGCATAAATTGTCATGCAATAGAAGACCTCTTTAGTTTGTCTACTTGTTCATTGCCATTTTCCCTTTTCTTATACTACGCATGCTCCTTCAACAACTTCTCAAGTGCATGGAGGATCTTTTCAGTTAGTACATTATGTATCTCACTCAACCGTTCTACTTCTTTTCAAGTGTTTTTATAGAAGATTCATTTTTCATTGCTTGAATTCTAGTATTTGTTGCCTCTGGTTTTGCGTTTCCATTTTCCCATTTCACATAGTGCACATGCTCGTTCGTCAACTTTTGAAGAGGAGGAACAATATGTTTAGTCAATACATTATCTATCTCATTCACTTTGGTTTGCTTCTTTTTAGGTGTTTTTAGATCAGATTCCTTTTCGATTACATTCTATGTATTGCCTACTGGTCGAGTTTTGCATTGCCATTTTCTGGTTGTGCATATTGCATATGCAACTTCCTCAACTTCTGAATAGTAGGGAGAATTCCTTCACTCAGTACATTATGTTTTATCTATCTCATTCAATGTGGTTTGCATAAATTTCGAAGGTGATCTTCATTACATTCTTATTATGTACTAAACAAATATTTTTCATTACATTCATATGGTCTATATATAACTTCATCTTGGGAAACACTGGGTGTGTAATCAAATTGAGGTGTGAGGTCACAAACCAATTGGGTTGTTACTTTGTTAATCGAAAAAGGTTTGATTAAATTCTCACTATTTTCTAAAATTCCTGGTTGGAAAATATTGGGTGTTATAAAACCTGCAACCCACATATTGTTCTAAAACCCTTTAGAAGTAGAAACCATATTGCTTAGCCACCCCTCACCTCAATTTGGTATATTTTTTGTATTACCCACTTGCAACTCCTCCATGTGCCTATGCAAACCATGGGGTCTAGTTTTATCAAACGACAGGTGGGAAAATTGACCAGATGATGTCGTTATCTTCTTTCTACCATTTCTCTAATGTTTTCTCCCATACATTGGTTTCATTAGTTTTATCCCCCGTTTGGAGGGATCCGCACTACAACGTCTCATCATGTTACGTATGTTTTTATGTGTTTTTGTGTGTACATAGGTGCATTTTGTGCAAAGATTAACTATGTCCCATTACATTCTTATTGTGTACCAATCAAATCTTTTTCATTACATTCATATTGTCTCTATATAAGTGCATGTTGGAAAACATTGGGTGTGTAATGAAATTGAGCTAAGGGGTGACACACAAATTCAATTGTTACTGCATTGATCACATAATTTTTTGAATACATTCTTACTATTTTTTGAAATTCTAGGTTGGGAAATGTTGGGTGTCATAGAAGATGTAACCCACATACTATTCTAAAAGCCTTTACAAGTAGCAACCCAATTTCTTACTCACGTTCTCCTGAATTTGGTAAGTTTTGTGGTTTCCCCATGTGCAAATCCTCACCATGCTCTTCACCCTCTAGGTTTGAGCATGGATATTGAACCACAAAGTGTTATCCAACATGTAATTATTTTTTGGATTATCATATTTAACCAATGCAATCACTTGCTATTTCTTAGTCAATAAAGATGATCACCAAGGTTTTCATTGACTTCTTAACATTTATTCTTGAGTAGTTGATGCACATTGTGCTTTGCAACCAATGTGTCTTGCAATAATTTGTATTTTTTTAGTTATCTCTACAAGTAATGAAAAAAAATAAAAATGATAGTGGTGTGTGTCTTGTCTGCCCTGTCTGCCCTTATTGATTATGCAATTGATGGCCTCTTTCATATTGTAGGAGAGATGAGTTTGAGATAGATCTAAATGAATGTTCATTACTTCACAGTTCCAATAGAATGGAAAAATGGCAGATATAATTGTTGATATTTATTACTAGTGTTAGAGATAGGTTAAATTAGAAATTAAATTCCCATTGTATAGATTAATATGTTCTTTTATGGATGGTACAAGTTGGCATGTTGCAGTCAGCACAACATGTAATCCAATATCAGTGAAGTTTGCAATGAAGTGAATTCTTTGTAGCACCAAATGTCTTTAATTTTCTATTTTAATCTATTGCTAACACTTGTCTTTCTTCTAGGTGGTTGATATAGGTGAGGAAAGAAAAATGAAAAAAATAAGGGCAGGTGGATTGAGAAGGATGCTTCAGGGGATGTGAAGCTTTTGTAGTAAATACAATTGATTCTAGCTGAGCCCATAGCTTGAATTGCAAATGTATTGAAAAATTAAATTTCCAAAATTTATTATGCATTTATAAGTTCCAATTTGTTTGAAATTCTAAAATTTTGAGGTTTTCAATCATCTATCATTTTCAAGTGATTCTTAAGTGTTTAGTGCTAATTTTTAATCTTTCACCAAAAGAGTTTATATGTGGACATGTATGTATGTGAAATTAATTACAAACAACATTCAAAGTGAAGAACCCATTTCAAGGGAAATGCATGTACAAATTTTGAGTTTGGAGCATATTCATGGTTACCTGAAATTCTATCAGTATCTAGAAAAGGTGTAACAACAATTTCTTCACTTGAGTTAGGTTCTTCACTTTAAAATGTGAGCAGCAACAGAGGATTTTGTGAGTATTTCCTATTTTATGAAATGGTCAAAATACGTCCTCTTGATAGTCCATCCTATGATCCAGTCCTAATTTAAACCTCTTTTTGGTCTCTCGAGTTGAATATTTCTCCATATTTAAAAGTTCTATTTAATGTTAGTTTTCCATCATCTATCATTTTTTTGTGGTTCTTAAGTGTTTTCGTAATAGTTTGTTTTACAATTTCCCTATTTGTCTAGAATATTTACTAAGTTATAAATGGTTTGTTATTAACAACATCTGATTGCAATGTTGTAGAATGGTATTTCTATATCCTATTTCTATTCTTTTTCAATATGTTTCTTTTTGACCACCACACCACACAAGACATGTAGATATAACAAGTCATTACTTGAAATATTTTTATGCACTGTATTAAATAGAAATCGTAAAGCTAATGGGTAGAAATAACCTATGCAAAATGGGTATAACACCATAGACTTAATTGAAAATTTAGGCTACATTAGTTGGCACTAAATATTATAGACAAATAGAAAATTTTTAAAAGAGCTATTAGAATAACAACATACATGAAAACAAAAAGTGACAAAATTAGCAGATGGGACCAAACGTCTAGGAAATGGTAGGTAGGAGTTAACAACACCATCAGGTTGGTTTTCTTGCCTCATGTTGGCTAAAAAAGGTGGGTGCCTTAGCTTTTTTATGAAGTTTCTTTTGTCTAGCACAACAAAAGTGGAAGGGAATGATGTGGGGCTTTTCTGTTTGGAGAAAGAAAGGTGAAAATACTATTTGTTTCTAGTCTACATGTCAAAAGCTAAAAGTTTGAGTGCACGTGGAGAAGTTGGAGGAGAAAACTGACCAAATTGAGGTGACGGGTACTATCCAATAGTGTTGTAGAGGGTTTTACAACACTATTTGGGTTGCTTGTTTCTTAACGCCTAGGGTTTTCCAACATGAATTGTTGCAAAATAGAATGAAGTGTGTACTATGAAGCACACTATGTGTTGACAGTTAATAGAGTCCCCTTTAAATGAGAGATGTGCTATTTGATAAAATACAACACCATCTATACGTTTGTATATTTGCATTACAAGACAAAGGTTGGTTATAAGTAAAGGCAGGCCTCAAAAAACATTGTGTTTTCCAACATGCACTACACAACGTTCATCATTTTCAATGAGTTTATTCATTATTTCCAATAATGGCAAGAAATTGGTGTTCTTAATTTTTGTAATGCAAACCTACATATACGGGTTTAAAAACCAGAAGGGCTTGGGTATGTTGTTATGTGGATGCAATTTATTATATACTTGAAACTTAAACACAACAATGGAAGGTGTGATTTTGAAGACATTCATATTGTTTTGTAACATTCCATGTTGCAAAACTGTGGGTGTTAAGAAGCTAGCAACCCACCATGAGACAACCCTTTACATTTAAACAAGAAGATTCAAATAACTAAAACCCAACACTTTGTTTTCCCAACTACAATTATTATGCGCACTTTTTTTTCAATCATGCAAAATTTAAACACAACAATGGAATGCGTGATTTTGAAGACATTCATATTGTTTTGTAAAAATCCATGTTGCAATCCCTACTAGTTAAGAAGAAAGAAACCCACCATGAGACAACCCTTTACATTTAAACATGGACATTGAAATAAGTGAAACCCAACATTGTGTTTTCCAAATTGCAATTATTTTGTGCACTTTTTCTTCAGTCATGTGAAATTTAAATGCAAATTTTTCTCAAATTAAAAGTCCTTATAAATTTTGAAAAGAATTTTCAATACATTCAAGTTGTCTATATTAAAAAATATTTTGAAGAAATTCTTTCTGTTTAGTAAGAATGCATGTTGGAAAACCCTAGGTGTTAAGAAACAAGCAATGCATATAGTCTTGTAAAACCCCATGTAAGTGAGAAGAGATAGTGTGTTTTCCAACATTGCAAATAATGAGGGCGTTTTATTTGTTCCAATTAGATAAAGAAAGTGAAATGACATTTGGACTATAGCAAAGAGGTGTTCAAAAATTTGAAAGTGGACTTCATTACATTCTGGGAGGTATGAAATAAAACTCTTCATAACAAGCTAATTGAAATGGGATGGTGTGTTTTCTAACACTACAGATCTATAACAACATTGTGCCTTGCAAGTTTCATAATACCTACTTTTTTCCAATTTCATTACATTCTTAGCACCTCATTTTGCTATTTAAAAATAATGGTTTTGAATGCCATGCTTTTTTTTATTTTTGTCCATTCTAAAATATGATTTTGAAAACTCACCAGTGCTGACACATTTTCCTAACAACAGACAAGCCACGAGAGGTTAGAGTTAATGTATGATTTTCAAGTCTTTCCATTGGTATTATTTGTCCATCTGACCACCTTTTTTGTTGGGGTCTTTTGTTCCAATCAGATGAAGAAATTGAAATAATATTTCTACTATAGCAAAGTGAAATTTGAAAGTGGACTTCATTACATTCTTGGAGCATACCGAAACAAAAATATTACATATTTTGCATGGTTTCTAATTTCTCTAAACGTTATTCAACAATTTCACTCATATTTCCACAATGGGTTGTTAGTTATTTCATTCGGTAATTGCAAAATTTCATATTTCCTGTTGCTCTCTACCAACCTTAAAAATGTTGCTGTGAAAAATGGTGGCAAAAATGGGACCTCGCCTAGGATTTTTCCTATTGACAAATAACAATTTTTAATGACATGTTTTGGGATTTTTTCCATTCCAAAATATTATTTTTAAAACATGATGATTGTTATGATGCATGCGGCAAGCATTTTTTTAGGGAGAATAGCCTCCTCCCAATTGCAAAAGGTGATCTCCTTGCAACATGGATTACACATGATAACGTATGTCCTACTTCAGGGATAAGACATGTATGATTATCATTGCTAGTTGATTTCTGGATTCAATTTTGTAAAATTTCTTGCATCAACATTTCAGATTAGAGTCTGTGATCCAACATTAGGATGACTGATGCTCTCTTCTTCATCTCGATGTTGGATCATGGAGTGTGATCTGAAATGTTGATGCAAAAAAGCTTACACAATTGAATCAAGAAATCAACTAGCAATAATCAATATGGATTGTGGAAAATTGATATTATTTACGTCTAATTATGTTATAATTTCAAACACATGTTGTTTTAGGGATAATAGATTGATTTTACTATATTTTGTAGGGATATTAGCTTTTTCCTTGCAATTGGACATCGCTATTATCCCTAGAATAATGCATGTTAGAGGCATCATAACATAAAAAAACCATGTGATGGGACAATGTAATGCAAAAAATAATTGGAGTTTGGAAAACATTGTGTGTTGTGAGTTCTTTCATTCTGCACATTGAAATATGAAGGTTTGAGAGCATAGGCTGGAGTTGCAGGCACGAGATATATAAAAGCATCCAAATTCAACTAAGGGGTGATTAATGAATTGGGATGTTACTTGTGAAGGGTTTGTAAATGGTATTTGGATTGTAGGTTTAATAACACCCAGTGTTTTCCAACCTACAATTACACATTGTTGGCCTTGAAATTCTATGAAAATTTCAACCTGTCCATGCCCAATACAAGCATTAGATAAAATTCATGACAACATTTCATGACAACACCTAGGCATCTTTGGAGCTACTTTGCAATATTTTCAAAACAAGCTCTTCTCTCTAGCACACATCACCCCCTCTTCCAAAATCTCATCCACGCAGTTCCATGATGTCAGAAGGTTTCATTGATGTATGAAGGAGAGAAGTACATGTTTTGGAAATGAGAGAGGTATTCTTGAAAGTTTCCCAATTGTCATGAAATTTTGTCGTGCTAGCGGGGGCATGGGGGGACAACCCTATGTGTTTTCCATCATGCATATTTTTTTGTGCATCTTGTGTTCCAAATGTATAACAATATTGAAATGGAATGTTTGCTACAAGTAAGGGTTGTTATAAAATATGAAGGTGAACTTGAATACATTGTGTTGTTACAGTATGCATAACAAAAAGTGTTGTCTTTGAAGAAGAATTGAGAAGAGAGGGACAACACTTTGTGTTTTCCATCCTACAACTTTTTTTTTTGTGTGGAATGTTTTCTACAAGAAAGGAAAATTATAAAATATGAAGGTGAACTTCAATACATTGTGTTCTTATGGTGTGCATAACACTAACTATTGCCTTTGAACAAGATTTGAAAAGTGAGGGACAACCTTGTGTGTCTTCCATTCTACAACCTTTTTGTGTGTCTTGTGTTTGAAACGTATTATGATATTGAAATGGAATGTTTGCTGCAAGTAATGGGTTGTTATAAAATATGAAGGTGAACTTGAATACAATTTTTTTTTATACTCTACATATTAGAAATTGTTGTCTTTGAAGAAGAATTGAGAAGTGAGGGACAACTCTGTTAACCAAATTGAGGTGGGGGGAGTAACCAATAGGGTTGTTACTTATAAAGGGTTTTAGAATAGTTTGTGGGTTGCATGATTTATAACACCCTATGTTTTCCAACCTAAAATTTCATATAATAGTTTGACTGTCTTGAAAACATTTTCTTATTTCGACAATATGAATGTAAAAGGGAACCTCCAAAAATTACAACTATTAGTTATGGCATAAATTGCAATTCAGTATCTTCATGTGATTGAAAAAAAATAAATGGGAAAAATAATTGCATGTTGTAAAACACATTGGGTTACTTGTATAGCGTTTTACAACAATGTGGGTTGTACATTTCATAACACCATCTCTTTTCCAACCTACAATTTTATTGTTAGTAGGAATGTATTGAAAACCTTTTTTTATTTAGACATAGAATGTAATCAAAGGAGCCTTCAAAATTTACCATAAGTCTTAGGTAGACTAAAATATGCATTTGAAATTCTTCTTATGATTGAAAAAATATATGCTTGATTATTGCAAATGGTTAATAAATTTGGGAACTTTAACTATCCGTAACACTTGCAACAATTTTACAGTTTACAAGAAACCAAAGATGCGTGTTGTAAAAGGGAAATTGCTTCATACACTGAAGAATTTCATTAAGGTGGACAACACACCTGAAAGGGTGTGTAGTAGCACATCTTCTTCGCGGTGGTCGCATTCATAACACGTGCAGGTAAGATCCGGTAATTACAAGATGCAATCAAATGTATAATTTTAATCTCTCGTAAGTGGTTATGATGTTGACTAAAAAGTGGGAATGTTTTAATCAGAAGGCAGCAACCGTGGTATAGAGGAAGACCCCTCATTTTAGGAAAATGTTGAACCCTAAGGCAGTGACGTGTTTGGTAATTGATTATGAACTTCCAATCACCCTTTCCTTCCTATGTGTCAATCAAAATTCTTTACAATTTCAGTTAGAAAATATCATGTCTGTTACAAATATGCTGATTTTGATAGTATACCGTTCCTTCAATTCAGGAAAATAATCAGGGAGACCATCACGCTCTTTGCATAGTCCATGATCACAAGAAAAAGCGTGAAAAGGGAGACCCTGAGGATGGAGAGGGACCCAATGAAGCATGAGGTGATGTGGTGGATGGGAAGGTAGATATAATAACTGAATTATTGGATCGTTTAATTATGTATATGTTTTACATTCAAATTGTTTGAATATCAAATATATTAAGTAATTTATTTTCCAAATTTGTTGTGCAGGCTGTTGCTAAATATAGAAGAGAAGTGGTGAATGGTAGATATGTATATTATTGTATTTTAGGAAAATGTATGAGAAAATATTATGATTGGAGAGTGTTCAACATGCATAGGTTTCAATATCACCACCTTCCTATTCTCACACCACCAAATGTGGCCAAACTACATGGGGGGGAACCAAAACAACTTGCTCCTCCCCCAAATAAATTGAAAGAGTACCTTCAAAAGAAGGTGGAAAATACAGAGTACCAAATAAATCTACGACAACATCTCTAGAAGAAGCATGTTATTAGAAGTTTCTTTCAAAAGTATGGGAAACATAGCTTCCTTCAACTTCCCCAACAAGGAAAGGATGAGGTGAAGAAGCAAATGGAGTTATACAACAGTGAGGAGAGGAAGGGGAAGAGAAGGAAAAAAAATTAAAATTGTAGGAGAGAAAGAGAAAGGAAAGAATGGTAATGTTGAACTGAACTGTTAAATCTAAATTTTCATTGCTTCATATTTTCTATTTTGATGCATACAAGGTTCACTTAACGTTAAATTACATGACATGACAGGGTCATGTTCAAGAAGTGGTTTCTCCCACCCAACATAGTAGTGTTCATTCACAAGAGGAAGTTGTGCCCATGAAAGGTGAAGATGATGTTGTTCCTCCCAACCATGAATCTAAAATTCAAAAGAAGCATCGTACATGGTTAAATGTTTCAAGGCACCCTCTGAAGAAGAAATGACAACAAATGGTGATATCAAAATATTCTATTTAATCTAATGTTTGTTTTGATTATTTGAATGAATTGGTTGCATGTATCTAAGTTTGATGTGATGTTTCAATTCCTCCTATTACACAAGGATGAACAACGAAGTGCTACCCTCAAGCAAATTTTTATTGTATTGGAAGATGAACCAGTGCCCACAGAAGCATAAGATGATGTTATTCCTCCCAACCCCTTGTATAACAATGAGAAGAAGAAGAAGCATGTACAGTTTAAAATCTCTGCATTCCCTCACAAGAAGAAACAAGTAAAAACAATGATTTCAATATCTTCTATTTGATGTTTGTTTTGATTATTTCAATGAATTTGTTGCATGCATCTGAATTTGATGAGACATTGCAATTCCTACTATTATAGGACAATGATGAACAATAGAGTCCTACCCTCAAACCAGATACTCTTGAGTTGATTATTTCAATGAATTCATTGCATGCATTTGAATTTGATTTGACATTTTAATTCCTACTATTATAGGGCAATGATGAAAAATAGAGTCCTACCCTCGAATAAGATACTCTTGAGTTGGAATATGAAGTGGAGTACCAAATGAATCTACGACAACATCTCCAATAGAAGCATGTTATTAGAAGTGTCTATCAAAAGTATGGGAAACATAGCTTCCTTCAACTTCCCCAACAAGGAAAGGATGAGGTGAAGAAGCAAATGGCATTATACAATAGTTAGGGGAGGAAGGAGTAGAGAAGGAAAAAAATATTAAAATTGCAGGAGAGAAGAGAAAGGAAGGAATGGTAATTTTGAACTAAATTATTAAATCTAAATTTTTGTTGCTTCATATTTTCTATTCTGATGCATACAAGGTTCACTTAATGTTAACGCACATGACATGACAGGTTGATGGTCGAGAAGCGGTTCCTCCCACCCAACAGAGTAGTGTTTATTCATTAGAGGAATTTGTGCCCACGAAAGGTGAATATGATGTTGTTTCTCCCAACCCTATGTCTAACATTTAGAAGAAGCATCATACACGGTTAAAAGTTTCAAGGAACCCGTTGAAGAAGAAATGACAACAAATGGCGAGCTTGAAATATTATGTTTAATCTAATGTTTGTATGATTATTTGAATGAATTGGTTGCATGCATTTGAGTTTGATGTGGCATTTCAATTCCTCCTATTACAAACTAAGGATGAACAACAAAGTGCTTCCATCGAGCAGATTTTTGTTGTATTGGAAGATGAAGCAGTGCCCACATAAGCAAAAGATGATGTTGTTCATCCCAACCCCTTGTCTAACATTGAGAAGAAGAAGAAGCATGTATAGTTTAAAATTTCCTCACGCCCTCACAAGAAGAAACAAGTACACATAGTGATTTCAATATCTTTTCTTTGATGTTTGTTTTGATTATTTCAATGAATTTGTTGCATGCATCTGAATTTGATGTGACATTTCAATTCTTGCTATTATAGGGAAATGATGAACAACAAAGTCCTCCCCTTGAACAAGATACTCTTGATTTGGAAGACGAAGTGGAGGCCATGGAAGGACAAGATGATGTTGTTCCTCGCAACCTATCGTATAACATTGAGAAGAAGGAGTGTATATGGTTGAAAATTTCCTCATGCCCCTACAAGAAGAAACGAGAATAAACAATGATTTCCAAATATTCTATTTAATGTTCTTTTTTATTATTTCAATGAATTGGTTGCTTGCATCTAAATTTGATGTGGTGTTTCAAATCCTACTATTACAGGGCAAAGATGAACAACAAAGTCCTTCCCTAGAATTGGATACTCCTAATTTGGAAGATGAAGCTGACACCATGGAAGAACAAGATGATGTTGCTCCTCCCAACCTGCCATATAACATTGAGAAGAAGGAGTGTATACTAGTTAAAGTTTCCTTATGCCCTCATAAGAAGAAACAAGAAGAAACGATGATTTTGAAATCTTCTATTTAATGTTTTTTTTAATTATTTCAATGAATTTGTTGCATGCATCTGAATTTGATATGAAATTTCAATTCCTACTATTATAGGGCAACAATGAACAATGGATTCCTACCCTCAAACATGATACTCTTGATTTGGAAGATGAAGCAAAGGCCATGGAAAAACAAGATGATGTTGTTCCTCCCAACCTGCCATCTAACAATTTTGAGAAGAAGAAACATCACTAGTAACATTAGATTTGGCTCAACTAGTGGTATCAACTTTTTTTATGGGATCTTCTTGCTTACTTTTATCAATAATATTAGACACAACATGACCCAAATTAATTAGTTCAAGTTCAACTTTGTTAAATATAAGTCTCATTTGGTCTAATTGTCGAGTTAGAGTTTCTCTTTCAATCATAGCATTCCTAATATGTTCTTCTCTTTCCCTCTCCTTAATTTTCCTTATCTCTTTCTGAATTTGAATTTCTCTTTTGAAAGCACTAATATCTCCAAAAACCTCCTCAAGATCTAGGAGACCAATGTCAAACCTAAGTGTTCTTCTACATCTATTAGGTTATGGGCATCACAATTTTGCAGATTATTATTAATTCCAATTAACAAGTGGTAAAGGTGAATATCCACTAAATGCAAGAGGGATAATGTAACCAACAACATCAAAGCTGGTAGAGGCAACATTTTAGTGATGGATCCTACTTTTCCTATGTCTAGACCTATGGATACTTGTGACAGTCTTATTAACACAATAATCTTATCCTTCTCAGTCTAACCCTAGAAAATTCTCTTGAATTTCATGCCTACTAGAGCTCATTAAAGGAATTTTATTTTCAGGAATAGAATTAGGATTAGACTTACTTATATGGGCATTGTTTGCTTGTAATGATGTTGGAATCCCTTGATTTAAACTTTCATCTTGTTGTACCAATTGTCCCTTTTATTGGGAGTCTTTTGAAACTCACCTTCCAACTTCTCTTTCGAGTGCTTCTGAACATGTAACTTCTAGTTTTCCTCATCTTTCTCTCATAACTCTTCTTCTTTAAAATCTTCTTGAATTCTTTAAATAATGCACACAAGAGCAGAGACTTTAGAGTCACCACCAAAAAATTATTGGGAATTGTAAATATGATGGTAATTTTGTAGATCTTTAAGTGAGTTGCATAGATTTGGAAATACAGAGAACTCCTAAGACCATCCTCAACAAACTAAGTGTATAATTTGCAAGGACACACAAAAACTTGAAAAAAAGTACGCAAATGAGCTTCAAATTGATAAATGTTAAGAGAATTTAATAGGATTCAACAATATTTGACAAATATTCCCAATATTTAACACCCCATGACAAATATATGTGACTGTAATCACAATGCTTGGACAAAGCATACCAAGACAAGCATATTTTCACAAATCTAGTCCCCAACAGTCACCAATTTGTTGGTGGTTTTTTAAGAACCAAGTTGATCTTCTAGGAAGCCTATGGACTTTGCCATTTCCAATTCTCAACAACCAGAATGGATTAGCCAATGAATGAGTGAAATTAGCAATGATTTCCTCCTACACTTTGGGCTCTATAAGACTCGAGAGGGTGATCCCACAATGTACTTAAAGACCTCTGCACCTAATGACCAAATACATTGTAAATAATAGATGAATTCCCATACAATAGCTCAACAATAGAAATGTATCAAAGAAGTTGGTTACCCCTTAACAACACTCAACTTTCAAAGAATGAGAATGAATAAATTTAACATAAAATGATAACAATTATAATGCATTTAAAATATTTTGTTCATAAAAGTGATTTTCTACTGAATTAACCAACAAAATGCATTATGAACGCTCACTTAGATTAGTGCCTCATGCTAGGAATGGAGTCAATCTCAAAACCTATACAATTTGAAAATAATTTCACACATAGCATCGTTAAGCTTTGATAATATTGCATTATAGTATCACATTCATTATACTCTCAACCATAACTTCTCACTAATATCCTAGCACTCAATTCACATGAATCTACAACTTTATTCAAGCATTTCCATTAATTCTTTGAATTAAAAGAAAAAATAAAACTACACATCCACTAGAAATCAATGAAGACAAATAACAAAATCCTTGATCATATTATTCCTAATCCATGAAACAAGTACATAGGAGAGAATTGGCTTTGAATTTGCACCATTCTGTATTCAATTTCTAGTAGGTTATCTAAGTTACATATGAATGTTTGACAAACTCCAAACCTAAGACCAACCCCCAAAATGCTCAGTATTCTCTTTACAAAATTCTCCATGATCAATACACAACAATGAACCCCATACTTTGGGCCTTGAATTCCTTCTTATAGAAATGAAGGAGAAAACAAGCTTTTGGCAAAAGTGTACACATGTCACTATTCTATTGGACCATTACAAAATACATTCCCTTTGCATAGTTATATTTTCATCATCAAATGGATCAAAATGTTACATGGGCCAAAAGTTATTTTCATTTGTTCTTGAAGATTAGGTCCCACCTTCCAAAAGGAATCTTTGAGCTAATTTGACAATATCCACATGTTCAAAAATGTATACATGTACACTAAGCAAAGATGAAAGAAAACATAGAGTATAAGGAAAAAAGGACAAGAAACTCATCTAGGTCTGCAACCTTGTCATCAAATTCAAATTGGGTAGAAGACAATATTTTATCCATACTTCAAGAAAATCCTAATCTGTACTAGTTCTAGGCTATGCATTGTACTTCTCCCATATGTTATTTACCATGTCTTCAGACTCAAAGTCAGAATTGTATTTCTCACTTCACAACCAAAGTTCAATCCTCTAACACATCCAGGTACTTATCCTTCCAACCTTAGAATTCTTCTTCTATCTATCTAGTTGAATTTTATGATATCATCAATTGTCTTCCTATAAGGTGAATACTTAGTGACAACCTATTTTTCCTCTTTATCAAATTCTTGAAGGATGACTCCTGAATAGGTGAGCATATCCATATTCTTCTGTAGTATATCCATATCATTTCCCTGATAGATCAAAGTTAGTTGCTTTGCAATCACCTCATTTGTTTCCTTCCTCCAGTCATGCAAGGTTTTAATATTACCATCATCCTTTAATATGTAAGGGAGGGGACAATGATTCATTTCATTAAAACCCTTAAGGAAATCTATGACCTTTGCCTCCAAAGGCTCTATCTTCCCCTTGAATTCTTGAATTCTATTCACAGTCTTGAAGGTTGGCTTAATATTCCTTGGTACATTGACATCATACTTGGCTCCCACAACTATTATTCTCAAGTATTGCAGTCTTGGGATCCATGTCTCCATAAGAGGAATTTCCAAATCTCTATCAATATCACAATTGTTTATTGGATCCTTCATGGCAGAATAATTAGCATGAATGCTAATTAATCTATTGTTGACTCCTCTATTCAAATTCTCCAAAATTGCAATGACAATTTTCATATTGCTAATAAAATTTTCTATATCATGCTTGTCACATTTTTATTTATACTCCTTTAGTTGTTCAAGTGGTTCTTCCTTGTTGAAACCTTCTTCCTATGGTGCCTCTAATGTACTAGGATCTTCAATTGAGATGAGAACATTTCCCATATTATAGGGCACAACCACCCATGAAGAAAATTTTGGAGATGTGGGAACATGTGTTGGCTCTTGTGAAGTAGAAGGCAAGGCAGTATCAGTTCCTCTTGGCTTCCTTGATTACAAATTCTACAATTTCTCTTTTAATAATGACAATTATTTTTGTACTTGCATTGTTTGTTGTTGATTCTTTCCATAATCAATCAAAAAATCATTATACTTATTTCTAAAGTGTTTCTTCTCAGTAGTCACCAATTCCACTATAGCCTTTGTAAACTAAGCAACATTTACTAACATTGTTTCTACCTCAATTGTCGAGGTTTCTAAAACTCTCTTTATTATCAAGCCTCCCCTATAATCTATGGTAGGCATTGAAATATCAGGCTTCTTTGTGTTGGGAAATAAGGCCCAAATTGCCAATGTGTCCCACTACTCACTGAATGTAGATCCTTATAGTACAATTGTAGCTTCCCTCTCTGAGTTGTAGAGAGGTCTATTATATCTCTTTATTCTATCAAATGCAATGGTAGAAGACAAATCCCATTCATGCAATAAAAGAACTCCACTTTTTCTAACCATCTCTCTACCCTTAGCTTCAGTTATTTTTCAATATTTCTCCCTCATCTCTTTTATTACTCTTTCTTGGATGACCAAATTAGGTAGTTCAAAATGAAGGGTCCTTTTTTCTACAACATTATTCACAAATTCATCCTTATTTTACCTCCAAACAAACTCCATGGAGGCCTTGGACTACACAAAAGAATCATCATCCATTAAATTATTACATGCCTCTTCTCTCACATCATTTTTGCTATTCAAGCCAGTTAGATAAGCCTTGCTTAATCTTAACCCAAGATATTGTGGCACAACCTCCCTAGGTGGAGAAGTCATCCCTTGTTACATTTCTTCTTGTGTTATCAAGATCTCATCATCATAATCATCCTTATAGGTCACCAAACCAATTGATTGAACCTTTTGCTTCTTTTGAGGTGACTCTTTTGGTGGTGATGCTTGTCTTGGTGGAGATTCAATAACAATGAATTCAAGTCCAATTGACCTTAGAGGATATGGGGGTGGAACTTTTGGTACTATCTAAGGACTTCTCTACTTCTCTAGTTGAGAAGGGGTAGCAGTTCTATCCTTTCCCTTCGCCTTATTTCTCCTTCTTCCAAAAATAAGTACTTTTTATTGCTTAGGTGGTTGGTAAGCTAGCCTCTCTTCCATTATATGGGTATCCCCCCACCTCTTGTTCATTTGTAGTGAAGGAATTTCCCTTTTCCTGGACCAATATCTCACCTTCTAAGTGCCCTACTACTTTCTCAAAGTTTTGGGAAACAAATTCAATCCTCTGTATTTCATGTGTAATTTCTACAACGACTGTGAATTGTGGGTCCTTTTCCTAATTTTCCTTTGTAATTTATCAAAAGCAATCCATTTTTCTTATTTGTCCTCCTACTTTAGAAAAAAACGTTCCTAGTGACATCTGCAAGGAAAGAAAAATTATGAATAAACTTTGAGCTCCTATTTCTTATCTTCAATCATGCCATAAAACCTTTGGGTTCATGGTTTCTTGCTGCTTCTCTCCTCATATTCAATGGTTTAAGAATTGGATTTATATTATCCCATCTCCCTTTAATCATTACAAAATCTGAAAAGCAAGTTTATGAAGGGAAGAATGTTCCCTTTCCTTGATCCTTTAGGTGGATGTTTTCCACATTCCCCAATTTCCATATTACTTCTAAAAATCCAATCCTTTCTAGCACATCTTTGGGTAGTAAGTGGGGTGAAACAGTTGAATCATAGACTCTCAAAACAGTGTAAGTAGGATAAGAGATAACATCCCCCAATTGTGGTCCACACCAAGTATTGGCCACCTTTCCTTGGGCCTCAAAAAACCATGCAAGGATTTAGGAATCCTTAGCATGTCATATTCAATACTCTCCTCAATTTGGAGGTAAAAAAAAAATCTAAAACATAACATAATCAAATTTTATATCATCCTTGTCCAAGATAGTGATCGAACATTGAATAGGAAGCTCTAAGTTACCTTTCCTTTGTTCTAATTTCATATCTTGACCAAAATAACTAGCCCCTCTAAACAATAACATATGCATGAAGAATGAGTACTAGGAGAATTTTACTTCATCTTTATACTTCTTCAATTCAACCAGGCCCTCACGCATCCTTTCTGCTAGGTACCCTACATAATCATAAAATGTGCAGAATGTGGGGTGTTGGATATGTGCTAGCATATACATCCAAGCCCTAGGTATGCCTGTGATTGGGTCATAACCAATAATCTAGCATATGGAATAGAAGGTCCTTTGTAAGTAAGTCACAAAATAGTTTATGGGATAGAGTTCCTTGTTTGAAGAACCCAAGACTACCTTCCTACCATCCATAGATGCCAAATAATTTGGTAATTTTGAGGTTTTAAATCAATATTTGACCTTTTCATGCTCTACTCTAAGAGTTGTTTCATCAATTGCAACCATGCCTTCATTCCACTTTGTGAGTTTGAAGATTTCAGTAATTTCTTCTCTTGTCACCTTCACCATATCTTTACCATCAAAAGTCTTTAGAGTCGTGATTGGATTATATTTTCTAGTCAATGCTTTCAATAAATCCACATCCATATAAACATTGGGTACAATCAGTTTTCCCAAGTCTAGATTCTAGGGGTTACCCACAAGAATGCCACAATTCATGTTCCCAAACCAACAATTGAAAAAATTTCAACTCAGTGTAAGGAAATGTAGCATCCTTGATAGCAGCTTGCTTATCTACCAGTCCCTCAACAATTTGTTTCCCTCAAAAAATCAATTGAACTTTGGATTTTTTCAAAATTCAAGGGTTTTAATTGCTCAATCAAGTCCTAGACTATAGGTCTAAGGGGAACTTTTGAGCTAGAGGCCTCTCCCTTGGATGAGCACACACTTTTACTTTTGAGACCATGATTCTAGGGTTTACAAACTAGGGTTTCTTTTATCAAACTAGGAAATTATAGCTTATGTAAAGGCTCAAATTAGAAACTAATAGGACTAGGAAAGATAATTTCCTTGAATTTACTTCAAATGTTAAAATAAATGCATAAACCAAAAACCTTATTGATAAAATGATTCAACAAGAACAATTAAACAAATTTTTAACCAATTTAGAAGTAGGATAACAATTTAACTTATTGGTTTTGCAATGCTCAAGAACCCTAATTTCCTCATCGAACAAGCTTGAAAATCATAGCACGAGCTCCTTTAATGCAAATAAATTTTTTGACAACCTTCAATTATGCATTAAAGCAAGTTTTAATGGCTTTAAAACCTTCCAATTTGGTAGCTTTGTGTCTTATCTACCATTATGGTTTGCTCATGTGAACTAGAATGGGTCATTTTCCTTCAACTCAATTTTGAATATCAACCATTGATTATATGATGAGATGGCTAGATAGATGACCTAGAATCAATCAACAAAGTTTGAAAAAGTTGATGGTAGCCTTCAATTATTCTCGACCAATTAGAAGTAGGCTATGTGGACCTAAGATCCAAGTCATTCGTGGGTTCCACCATCTTTAACACCACTATGAAAATTCATGTGTTAGCTTCCCCACTTCCCCATTAGTCTTAACCTACATGCAAAATTCAATAGCAGGGAGGTGGGGAAGGGATCGTATTACATCTCAAACCTTCAACATGTGTGCCTTACTACAAGGCTACTTTCCCGTGAACACATCCTTCAGATATAGCCAGCAACCAAGATTAAAAGATCTCATTCGCTTTTAAAAACATTCTTACAAATCCTTTTAGTAGTGCAAAATTTATTATTTATACTCCTTTTCCAAATTATTTCATTAATATTTCACCTTTTGTAATGTTCCTTCAACTGCTCTGATTTCTCCACGTGGAACTCTCTCACTTCCCCATTGAGAGATGGGAGATAGAGGTGGGCCCCCCACAAGATATCAGGGAGTAGTCGAGACTCAACCATGTCACCTCATCTTGACGGTCAATCTCAATAGATGAAGTATTTTCCACCTTCAAAGATCAATGGGTCTCACTGTCAAAGGGATAGATGTCCTCAACCCACTAGCCCATGGCATTATTTTAATGCTTATTAAAATCCAGTGGGGGTGTAGGGAATGACCTAGATGTAGTGAAGTCATTCAATATCAACCATTGATTTATTTCATCCTACTGCTTACAAACTTTTAAAGACATCGTGCCCACCACTACAAAGGGGAACATAGCACTCGCCCACCACCTGGTGAGAATATTATAATAGGAAATAAAACTGAGTAGGAGAGCAGGGTACGATTAGGATTTTATCATAGTGATCCAATGGTCTACATGAGAATGTTAATTCTACATGTGCACATTGTTAGTTCTTAAAAAGTGGCTTAACTGGGAGGACGTTGGGTGGGGTCATGAAATATTAAGCTAGGACATTAGACTGACACTTGAAATATTTAACTCAGACGTAAGACTACATAACATAAGACAATATTTGTTTGATTTGGTTGTGAAACCACCCAAGATCAAAATGATTGAAGGAAAGAAATAAAAAGAGATTAGGAGATTAATAAACTCAACACTCCCTTAGCACTGAACTAGGAGTCCATATTCCTTCTAGCCAAGGGGAGGGGTGAGTGTTGTTTATATAGAAAAGTAATGGCAGATAAATCCAAGAGGAATAATAATTCCCAAGTACCCTTAATATGTGGGAGTTTTACCAACTTGGTAAATTATAGATTACATGGTTATGCCTACTCAAGTATAGACAAGAAATGGTTATGAGAGGTTGCTAATAAATCCAAAAGAGGGTATGAGACTTAACTACCCAAAGGTGGGTGTGAGTGACACATGTGAATGATGGATTTATGCCACATGTCCTTATCCTAACCATTCTAATATAACTTAAGCAAGCTTAATAATGTGTTTAGGAAAACTAAATATTCCTTAACATAAGGAAAATTAAAAACATACACTAAGTCCCCCCCTTAAGTGTAGCTTAGGTGGGTGAAAAGACACAAATATGGGTCCTAACTACTAGGCCATGTTAGATACCCACATACAAAATGATCTCTCACAAGTAGAGAAAAGGAGAAAACCTAGTGGAACAAAACTCCTCCCCAAAAGAGAGAAAAGAAAACAAGTTTCCCAACACAAGAAGAATCCCATGCAAGGAAGAAGTCACCTCCAAAATAGAAAGGATAAGAAAGTCTTTGTAGCCTTCCCTCAAGTAATCAACTGTACCAATGGTTGATGCTGAAAATTAGATGTAGAAGATGGTCCATAATTGTCAAAAAATATTCCTACCCTTAGGAAGAAACAAAATGAAAGGTGCATGAAGAATGTCTCCCCAATCTTGAAAGGAATATAAAGGAAGGAAGCTCAAAATGTAAGTCTCAGAAAACTACTCATGTGTCTCCATGTTGATGTCGAAAGCTACCACCATCAAATCAAGTATTCTAGGCCACACTAATGAAGATAACAATCTAGAACCTAGTAGAGATGTATGTAGAACAAGATCCAAATACTCAACTACCTCCTCTAAAGACAAAGGTGCCTCTAAATTCTACTCAAAATTATCCGCAATCATGTCAAACTATGATGAATGATCATGTAGAGAATGAAGAAGAGGATCCAAAGGTTCCTCCACAATAATTAAAGAAGAATAAACTTCATCAAAGAGAAGATGAATGTCATGAATAGTGTCTCCCAAGTTTGAAGTATGAGACTCTATAAACAAACCTGCAATGTTTGCTAAGTAGTCATCTAAAGTAGCTATATTTAGAAGACAATGTGTATCCTACTACACTAAATCACAAGAAGCCATGAATGTAGCAACACAAGTATCTTCAGAAACAATGGTAGGTGGAGGAGAAAGAATGCAAGGCTCAAGAATTGGATCACATGTGAGAATACCCAATCTCATGTAGCCAAAGTTTTCCTCAAAATAAAAGCTCATACTTGAAGTGTGATCAATAACCAAAGGATCAAAATCATCATTAGGTGAAAAGTTTGAAAAGGTATAGAACCAAGATGCATGATCAACCATCCTAGTAGCAATTATCTCTCTGCTCTCCAAGTCTATGATGATAACTGAATTAGGCATGAATTCTACAGTCTTCCCTACTCCACCATGAGTGATCTTATAGATGGAAAGAAGATTATTCATCAAGTGGGCTACACACAAAAGATTATTGAAGGTCTCATCCCCAATATCAATAGATCCTTTCCCAATTACATACATGTATGTATTTTTTCCCATCAAAATATGTGGCATAACACAAGGCTCAAAAGAAGAGAACATAGACTGTGTAGAAGCCATATGATGAGAAGCTCCAGAATCTAGGAGCCATTTACCATATTCATGTATTGTAGAAGTACAAAGAGCTTTACGTTTATTTTTCTTTGACTCAATAGAAAATCCTACATGACCTTTATCCTTGTTAGATCCTGATTGTTTAGAATGTGAAGAAGAAGAAGTAGACTTAGACATTCTAGTAGATAGATCAATATTGTTCTTCTTAAGAAGATATTTCAATTCATCAATATCCTTCTTATAACAAGAATGTTCTTCATGTCTAGTCATCTTGCTATATGAACAAGTAGACTTCTTCTTAGATGGATCCTCCCTTGAAGAGGATTTGTGTTGTGATTGATCTATGTGTGGATTTTTCTTAGATTTATTTTGTTTCTTGTCATATTTTCCTAACTCGTTCTTCCCCTTAAGCTAATTAGCCAACAAAGCTTGAGTTTATGATGTATTTATGAGACCCATAGAAAGAAGATTCAGTTGTTCATGCATTAACATCTCAGAAAAAGATGCAAATGAAGGCATAGTATATGTAGATCCCACATCCAGACTGTGAATATGAAAGCTAGAAACAAAAGCTACAAATTCAGGACCAAGTTTATTCAATGTATTATAGATTAATTGAATGTACTTTTTGTCAATACCAAAATCTTTACATTGTGCTCTTAGATCATTGACCTTAGTAATATAATCTTGGATGTTTCTATAGTTCTTTGGATGAAGGTTCATCAATTCATTTTCAATTTATAGCCTTTGACTTCATATATTGTACCATACAAAGATTTTAACTTTTCTCAAGCATCATGTTAATTTTTACAAGATTAAATCTAAAACATAAGCTCAAGGGAAACAAAGCTACAAAGACATCTAAGAGCTTTTGTATGTTTAAGCATCCATTTAATTTTTCCTTATCATCTTCAGGTTCAACTACCTTTTGTTCAACATACAGAGTATACCAAAGTTGCATTAAGGCATTCCATGCATGTTGATGCCATGTTGCATAATTATAAGGTGTTAGCAAAGGAACCTTAAAATGATCTATGCGTGAAGGAAAAGAAGAGCACAAGTGAACAGATCAAAAACATAAACACACAAAGAGAGACCCCCCCTTTTCACTTAATCAAGAATCCCACCAACAAAAAATGATTTGGCACTTTATAAATCAGTGTGTTTATAATGTTGGAAAAAGTACAAAAAGTACAATAAATACTAAAAGTACAATAAAATCTTTGAATGATAACTTCAAAACAACACCAGTGTGTAGTGCTTGGAAAAATATTCACCTTCAAAAAAATCATCACCTCAATTTGAGGTCATATGTGAAAGTTGCATCCATTTGAATTTTAAAAAATGAGGAATGCCCTTTAGATCTTAGAAAAAACTAAATTTATGGAAAAATAGGATAACTTGAGAAAAGACTGATAACACCAATATGAAGAGCACAAAATTTTACCCCAAATAAAAAAATTGCACTAAAAAAGGCCTTCGTATGACTGAGAATGAGCTCTTTGAAGTTCAGGTGCAAATTACAAAACTTCAATGGTGAGGAGGTCTTCAATTTCAAAACATCCACCTCTGCCATATTTTGCTGCGGTGTTGCTAAATGTAGCAAAACTACTAAATTTGAGTGAGCTGCCAAATGTAGGAAATGTGCCAAAACTAGAGAACTGCTACATACAACCAAATATGCTGCTAAAGTTACTGGGACCGCTTGGCACAAAAGCCAAGGTTTTGCAAGCACAGGGAATAGAATACGGATAGCGCAAGAATTTTTAATTATTTTTTTTTTGAAATTTTTAAAAATTTAAAGTATTATTTAAAAATTTTAAATAAAAAAGGTTGAGAGCCTTTTTGAGTGGCCCCAATGGGGGTACTTGCATACCCCTTGGTATGCTACAGGTACGAGGGGGCATGAACCCCAATGGGGGAACAAACATACCCGCTGATACGCTATAGGTACGAGGGGGGCTAACAGGGTACAGTACCCTGAATACCTTTTTCTTTACTTTCTAAATTTTTTTTTTTATATTTTTTCAAAAAAGGCTTTTACAATGAAGGATTTTTAAATAATTAAAACCTATGATTTTTTTTTAAATAATATTTTTTTTTTGAACGTAGGAAAATATTAAAATATTTTTTTCTCAAAAAATGTGTCGTACCTGTGCAAGTGGGCCTGTATGGCTTCACCTGCTAAATTTTTTTGCCTCAAATTTGAATTTCTTTGTTTTTGACAATTTGATATCCACTCTTTAGGTTTTGATGCCTTCTGAGTGCGATGGTGAAGTCCATTTGGGCCGAAAATGCACTGATTTCACAACTACCTTCTCGAACCTCTTCAAAAACCTCTTTATTCAAGCCTTCATAGATCTCACATCTGCTATCCAATTTGGATGAAATAAAAGCCTAATATGACTTTTTTAGTTGCTTTGAACTCAATGGTGAGCTCAGAATGTCTGCAAGAAGCTTTGAAATACCTACAATAAAATGTAATTTTAAGGAAGCCCCACCGAAAACTAAGATCTCTATCAAACATTTCTTATTCTACAAGTCATCATTAGATGCAAGAGAAGAGCATACTTTGCTTTCAATAACAGATTGAAGAAATTGTTATCCTACAACTCATAACTAGCTCTGATACCATGTTAGATTTGGTTACGAAACCACCCAAGATCAAAATGATTGAAGAAAATCAAGAAAAAGAGATCAGGAGATGAATAAACTCAGCACTCCCTTAGCATTGAACTAGCAGTCCATATTCCTTCTAGCCAAGGGGAGGGGTGAGTTTTGTTAATATAGAAAAATAGTGGCAAATAAATCCAAGAGGAATAATAACTCCCAAGTTCCCATAATAGGTGGGAGTTTTACGTACTTGGTAAATGTTAGATTACATGGTTATGCCTACTCAAGTAAAGACAAGAAATGGTTATGAGAGGCGGCTAATAAATCCAAAAGAGGGTGTGAGACTCAACTACCAAAAGGTGGGTGTGAGTGACACATGTGAATGATGGATTTATGCCACATTTCATCACCCTAACCATTCCAATATAACCTAAGCAAGCTTAATAATGTGTACGAAAAATAAATATTCCCTAAAATGAGAAAAATAAAAAGCCTACACTAACAATATTTTAAATAAAGCATCAGATAGCAACTAGGGTTGCTAGGATTAGTGGCTAGTAACAAGATATTTTAACAACATAAGTCATGACTTGAATGACTGTGAACCAGTGGTGTCAATTGTGAAACATAACAATTGCAAAGGATTTAGATAGGATTTTTTGGAAAGGGTTTTAGCAACACAAAAACCCTAAAGCATGATAGTAAGTGAAACCCTAAGCCCTAATTCATCAGGATAGCTAGATTCTAATTTTTTTTTGAATGGAACAAAAATAATTTTTAGGGGTTCCACTACCCACTTGGTGAAATCCCAACCGTCCAACATTCAAACTTCCCATCTTACCCATGGTACCTCAGCCCATTTTGTATGGTATGGGGAAGGGTCCCCATGGGGCATCTTCTATGTCTAGGCCTTTGTGGCCTCCTACTACTCTTGTCTATAAGCCAATGAATAGAAAGAGGCTCGTTGCTGAGGATTTGGAGTCTGCTCCCCTTGATGTTGTCTTGTCATCTTCTCAATCTCTTCCTCCTATTCCCATCCAGGAGTCCCTCCCTCTGTCAAAAATGGTTGTTATTGATATTCTAATGGTCGAACAAGATTATTTCATCCCTTTTTAGCCTACGGCCTC
Organism: Sequoia sempervirens; assembly: GCA_007258455.2. Taxonomy (NCBI): domain Eukaryota; kingdom Viridiplantae; phylum Streptophyta; class Pinopsida; order Cupressales; family Cupressaceae; genus Sequoia; species Sequoia sempervirens. The sequence continues at coordinate 119,632,496 of VDFB02168118.1, read as the reverse complement.
TAGCTCCCAGAGTTGTAGAAACTGCCTTGTGTGTGAGCACAAGAATTAGAGGAAAGATTTGGCCACTAAGTAGGCCACCTTACAAAAGAAGGAAGATGAACCAATAGCCCCTACCTTGAAATCTTCTGTTGTGTCCTCTTTCATCCTCTCTTCTTTAGTTCCTTCAACTTTAGTCTTGCCTCTGGCCCCCCTTGCAAATGTGAATGATCCTCACCTAAAGAGGTTGTAGGTTTTTATTTCTCCTTTGGTTGAGATTCTCCTTTTGATGTCCCTTCTAGACATCCTCCCATTTTCAAACCCCATGGACACATGTCGAATACCTCAGAGGTGTCTATCATGGTTTTCTCATCTTCTTTTGTGCCCTCTACTTCATATGTGGGGATTTTGAATCCCTCGATGAAGCAAAATATAGAGGACAACCTTGCTACCAATGTAGGTTGGAAGAAGGGCCCGCCTTCTTTGGAGGGTGGTTTTGAGTTGGCTTGTGTTGTCCTAGTGTTGAAGGAAGCCCCGACATCCTCAGAGTTCATCACTATTCTCAAGTCTTTCGGTGAGCCTAGTAATGGATCTCTAGCACTGCCTCCCTTGCTCATTGAGTTGACACATGGCATTCATGTAAAGTGCATGTTCAAATTTCTAAATGAGGTCCAATCCCTATTAATTATTTTTGTGAGACCATTGATGTTCACCCCACAAAAACTGAGTGGAGAAGACCTCGAGGGTAATGCTTCCTTGGCTCTTGTTGTGGGAGAGTTGAAGAGTTCCCTCCTTGATATTTTTCCCTTGTAGGCTCATCCTCCCTCCCTGTACAATGATCTAGATTGGGAGAACGATTACCTATTGGTTGATAAGGACTAGGGTGTGCCTCATCTTTATCTCTAGATTAGATTGTTTGTGTGTGTTTATGTTCCCCCATGCTTGTTTTATGTGTTCCTTGATGACCCTTGTCACCTTTTTAGGTGCTTGGATACATGAATTTTTATGTGTTATAAAAATTCTTCTATTTGCCACATCATTCTTCCTCTATCGTGTTTTAACTTTTGATAATTCTGGATGATGAAAAGTGTTGGGGGAATTTATGCCTCCCTTCCATGTTGACCCAATTTTTATTTTTATTTTGTCTTTATGTATCTTCTTCACATGGTCTAATATAGTAGGGGGTTGATGACAGTTCATTTATATACTATTATATCTATTTATCTATATTTATGAGCAACTCTAACCCCAAAATATTAGATCACCCTGGTCCCTTGTTTGTGATGTTATTTCCTCTCTTCTTTGCATTTATCTCTCTTTCTCTCTTTGTGATGTGGTGCTCATGTGTTGTCCCTTGTGTGTGTGACAACATTACCATGGTTACATCTTGCTATGTTCCATGGGCCACAACATCACTTTTTCATTCCTGCTTTTCTCTCCTTAGGATGTCATGTGTCTTTGCATTCAATAGGAACCATCCTGAGGGGAGGCTATGATACTATGATTTTCAAAAAATGCATTCAGTGGGAAATGAATATTTTCTTGAAAATATTATCAACTTTCAAAAAATTGCATTCCTCAACAAGCACCCCCAGTGGAATATTTTTTCGTCATCATGGGATTGTAAAGAAAGAATTTGAAAAAAAATCCTCTAAGGAGTGAGAAACTTATCCTGCGGGTGAATTTTTGACCTTCCCCTTACGAGGGGGATTTCTTCCTTTTGAATTCCTTGATGATGAATTGATTTTAAAAAAATACTCTTGCACTTTCAAACAAAGCATCCCTTGAGAGGACCCCTTTTCTTTTGAAGGGTTCCCAAGGGATACTTTTGAAAGCTCTTCCTTTTATTTTTGACTATTTGTGTGACTATTTGCTTGCCTGCCTACATGGATTTTTGTTTCTAATATGTCTTGTCTGTGAATTAACATGTTGCTTTGTAGGTGCACCTCTGAAGTTTCTTTCTCATCCACCTCAGTGAAGTCCCATCACCTCAGTCTTCCTTTGGGAGAGAGTACCTGTGGGTTCCTTGTTTGAAAGTCCAAGGACCTATGAAGTGCTTACATCCTATGGAATCTATCCATAAATGGTCTATAGACCTTCGATATGCTTTGTTTAAACCTCCTTAGGAGAGAATACTTGTGGAGTCATTTTCCTACCCTAGGCTTTTGGGTATGCCAAATTGTGGTCTACTTCCTGAATGGTTTAGGTATATTTTCTTGGAACTCTTTTGATCTACTTTACCAAACACTCATTGGAACTCATGTTTGCCAAAGCTAGGGAAAAATGCATATGAGTGAATTTACACCTCCCTTGCAAATTCCCTTTTTGTACCCTCCACCTTATAAAAATCAAATCTGACCATGTAATTCCATGTCCTCATTTTCAACTCCATCCACTTGGTGCTTTTTTTTAGTGTTGGCGAGAGAATTTCTATCAGGGATGCACACGTAGCACGTGGATGTCTACGTGGCACACTTTCATCCTGATAGGATTCTTGCCTCTAGAATCTACATAATCATTATGTTCCCCACTGGTGATGAAATGTAATGCCCCTACACCTTCCTTCCAAGATTTGAACGTCTCTTTCCCTCCCAAACCTTCTTCAAATGGCTATATTTCACTTTCAACCCATCTTCTTCACATTTCTACACACTCATTCGATCTTGCTTCACATTATTGGCATTCTTGCTCCATATTTTCACAACTTCAAGCTACTTTCCACACTATTGGCTTCACTATTCCAACATCAACATTCTTCACATCTACCATAGAAGTTGCAACTTAGTGTCTTGCGAGACTACTTTCAGTGTCACTATGG
>VDFB02168118.1:119613563-119629602 GCA_007258455.2 Sequoia sempervirens | reverse complement strand
GTTAGAAATGTTCCACAGAGAAGAAAAAGTGAAAACTAGTAAATAACGCACTCATGATATAACGCGGGAACGTTATATTTTTCTTTGGGAATCCCCAAGCCTTTGCTTTTCTATTTTCATTGGAATACCAACCCAAAGGTTTGGAGGGCATTCCCAACCACCGAAGATGTGTTTTTTGAAAATTTTACAATTTTTCACATAATCAAGTTCATGCTCACTGTCAGGATTGCATTTGGTTTAATATCGACAAAATCGAACACATGGGTAATGTTAAGTTCTCTCTTAGGTTTCCAATGATATAATTTTTTTCAATTTATGACAATGTGAGGGCTTTCATCCATAATTTATTTTGTTTGTAGGCCTATTTTTTTTTAAAAAGCAGTGTTTGGGTTTTTTTTGGTTATAAATTAACCATTCATCAAAATTTAAAATAAATTACATTTTTAGAAACTATAATCCATTCTAAAAATTTTAAAAAATATATTTTTTTAAAAATCTATTACTTTCCAAAAATTTTAGGGGGAGCACGACCAAAATTATGCTTTTTAGGAAGTGCCCACTTAGGAAAATTAGTAAAATCAAATATTCATTAAAAATTATCTCCAAAATTTGTAAAACAACTAGATAATTGCGAACTTAACTTCTCCTCACCAGAAGCATTTTAAAATACTGTACAGCAGTCATCACTGTACCGTGCCAGGCCAAGAGTTGTTATGTTATGTTTTTTTGACAAAAACAACACCAATTTGTACATCCCTTTGTTGAACCCTTAATATCAACCATTTTCAAAATAAATTATTAGTAGTTTAGAAAGTAGACTCAGAAAGCATCTCTCGGATCCTTGTTTTTGTTCCATCTCAAAATTTTGAGTGTAACTATCCTCAATTTCACATCCAAGGTCAGCATTTCCTGATTTCAGAAAAAAAAAGTGGCCACTTAAGCCCCCTTTTTGGGAACCATCTTGGTGCACTTACCCATCTCATCTGTTTCTTTTTTAGAAATATTATGAAAATGATTTTCCTCTGTTTTAGCCAAGGTATGTGGAGGTTCAGTTTCTTTGTCCTTAAGTTTTTGTTTATGAGACCTTGTTAAAATGGTCATGCAAGTGACTAGGGTTTGCTAAATTTCGATCGTTATTTGAGAGTGCCAAGGAAATACCTAGGTTGAATAGAATGATGAATTCTATTGATGTAACCAAGGTCATACAATTTGATACAAAGTGTATTATTTCAAGATGAAGTATAAAAAACTTGATGAAAAACTCAACTTGATGATCAAATTTGGGATGTTGATGATGATGGGCACTTTTAGATGTTTGGTCAAATTTTAGGTAAAATGTTTCACTTGGATAAGTCAATTTTAACAAAGTTTTGAACTCTAAAGGATAATTCCAAACTTGAGGAGATTTTGAAATTTTGGTTCCAATCATGAAAAGGTGGATTAATTTTCTTCCTAGACAAGATTTTTGAACCTTTGAAAGAGTCTTGGATTTTGACAATAATAAAATGAATACAAGTTGGGGTTGTTCTTGGAAGCTTTTTTGTAAAAATTGAAGAGCAATTTATCTCTAAAGTTGTAAAGCATGGAAAGACATTGTTGGTGTTCCTTTGGACTAAGAGTTATGGGTTTTGGTTTTCAAATTTTAATTTTTCGTGAAGCCATTGGATAAAAACCATGTTTAGACTCTTGTCAAGGTTGCAAATGAATTTGGATTGGAAAAATTCTTGAATTTTGGTTTCAAAATGGAGGATGAGAATTTTATTTAGCTCTCCATTTTTGGGTTTTAATGGAAGTTCCATTATAGTGGGTGAAAGTGCCAAAAAGCCAGAAGCGCTACAGGAGAGTTCAGATGCACCACAGAAATAGGCGAATGTGCCACAAAATGTTGGGGTCAAAGTTCCATAGAAAAGCTCAAATGTGCAGGAAAATAAGGTGGAAGCATTGTAAATGATGGTGAATGTGCTAGAAAAATTAGTGAAAGCACCACAAAAGTAGTGAAAGCATTGAACTAGGGTATGGGATAGTTTGTTTCCAATTTGTTTTTTTTTTTTGGTAAGAGGACAGTTTATTCTAGGATGATGTATTCTGAATCACAGTTTCTGTAGTTTTTCCATTGTATAAAGTTTCGTTTGAGGTTTTTTTCTTAGAACAATTTGACAAGAACAATCAAGCACAACATACATTCCCTAGGGTTGTGATGGACTATATTTTCTTGGATTCCATGCGGGTTTTACCCTAACCGCACTTATCTTTAGCGGATGAATTGAAAAGCTTGGCCACATGGGATCCCTCTTACATTTCACTCTCTTCTCAGGTCAACCAAGCTTCCAGCCTCCATGGAACTCCCATGGTCGATTGATCATCTCTACTAAAGATTGTGAGAATGTGGATGCCTTCACAATGACTATTGTTGTACCAAGAGAATAGATAAAGGATTTGGACAATTATATAACAAGGGTTCTAGTAAGGAATTTCCATTTGTAGGAGTTGACCCATCGAGGTGAGAGACCATTTCTACCCTTCTCATCAAAGCCAACCATGTGATATTGGCATTTACTCCAATATCCACATTTATATCCCAGTTGGAAATACTCTTGGCTTTAGAGTGTTATCGGTTGAGTCGTTCCCTTAGGTGAGTACTTTTTCCCCAAGGCAGGCCCTCAAGAATAAATAAAAGTGAGAGTATACCTGTAGTTCGATCCTCTTTATTCTATATGAATAAAGAGAGAACCCTCACTATATACCCTACTCACACTCGCATATTTAACAAAGAATGGGTCTAGCTTTTTGGTCACCCAGTTAAAAGGAGAGCATATTCCTACCCTTCCAAATAGGTAGTAAACATGGTGTTCATTCCTTGTTAATTAATCTATGTTTCTAATTTAAGCAAAAAGGAAAGACATAAAATCTAGCCCTTGCATCAAATTTATTAGTAGTTTCTCATAGATTATCTTTGGCAAGCGTTCTAGAGTTTCAGCATGGTCTTTGATAGCATTTTATGGAATTTTCAAAAAAGAAAAGCCAACATTAGTTTTCATTCTTGGGAAAAAATATAGAAACAATTAAAAGTGCCAGAATAGAATGAAGCACCAAAAAAATAGAAGCACAACAAAATTAAGTAAAAGTGACACAAAAAAGGGTAAAAGTGCCATAGAAAAGGGTCAAAGTGCCAGAGAATCCTTCGTAAATGCCAAAAAATTATGCAGTTGCACTAGAAAACTACACATTTGAGCCTATAAAACAAAATTTCTAGAAAATGTTAAAATAATAGGTGTTGAGCCCCATGGTGGGTGCCAATTTATATCCTTATATGTTTGGAAGATGACATGCACAAAAAAAGTTGTAGGATGGAAAACACGAAGGGTTGTCCCTCGCTTCTCAATTCTTCTTCAAAGACAACACTTTTTGTTATGCAGACTATAACAAAGTAGTGTATTTAAGTTCACCTTCATATTTATAACAACCCTTGCTTGTAGGGAACATTCCATTTCAACATCGTTATACGTTTGGTACATAATATCCACACAAAAAAGTTGTAGCATGGAAAACAGAAAGGGTTGTCCCTCACTTCTCAAATATTGTTCTAAGACATCAGTTTCTTTTATGCAAACTATAACAAAACAATGTATTCAAGTTCACCTTCATATTTTATAACAACCCATTACTTGTAGTAAAAATTCCATTTCAATATCCTTATATGTTTGGAACATAAGATGCACAAAAAAAGTTACAAGATGGAAAATACACAAGGTTGTCCCTCGCTTCTTAATTCTTATTCAAAGACAACAATTTTTGTTATACAAAATATAACAAAATAGTGTATTCAATATCATCTTCATATTTTATAACAACCCATTACTTGTAGCAAAAATTCCATTTCAATATCCTTATATGTTTGGAAGATAAGATGCACATTTTATAACAATATTGAAAGCATCTTCATATTTTATAATGCCAATTTGTAGCAAACATTCCATTTCAGTATCATAATATGTTTGGAATAGAAAATGCATAAAAAGTTGCAGGATTGACAACACATAGGGTTGTCAGAATGTTTTCAAATGTCTTCAGATTTGATCTGAGATAAAGAATTTGCATCACATAGTCAAATGTAAAAACATTTCAAATCAATGTTATAGAATCTAAAGAAAATTACAATCCACATTTAATACTGCTAACATTGAGAACTACGTCATCCATTTACAAATAGGTATAATATTTGTGTCTCAACATCCAGAAGGATTTGGTGCACTCTGATTGTCAAGGTGAAATTGACAACATACAATGTTGGCACCTCATAATTCTCATGTAGCATCCTGAATGAGGGTCTGACACAATGGATCTCAAACCTAACAATGTGGTTGAATTTGAACACGACTAGAAACCATTCCTCCATAGGACCTGTGTGATTACTAATTAGAGATTCCCCCTTGGGGAATCTCATAAACCTCATGCTCAACTAGTCCATAAGATTGTGCTTGTGTATTACAACTATTGGTTTAATGCACACCTTCTAGATTCATCCAACTAGGAAAAGGTTTCGAATTTCTCGGTAAAGAGACATTGGACAATCACATAAATTTACAATCTCTATTTCTAGATTGTAATATTGAGCGTCCATGCCCATTTTTGTCCATTCACCAAAGATGTTAAAGAAGTTAGCATAACTATGATAGTTTAAATTTGTGTGGTTTGGTCCTTTTCTATTAATTCTCCTTAACATCTTTTCCCACAACCTGTACATGAGGCTCAAGTCCTCAATTCGAGAAAGAATATTGCATGGAAGATATGGGTGGTAGTTGGTCAGCCAACTAGCCACCCATGCTTGTGAACTATGTGACATCTTCTATACAACTGTAGTAGCAGGTATGGAAATGCCTAAAATGAAAGACAAAACAACTTTTTTATAAGGTACACCTGGATTCTCTAATTAGAAAGACATTGTCAATGCAATGGAAATAGTGAAAAAGAAGCGAGCAAAGTGGAAGATATAGATAATTCTTTCACTAAAGAGATTGTACCTATTCTTTGGAACTTAACGAAGCAGCATGTGCAGTATCTCGAATGAGAATATGGCAATGCATGATTGGAACAACAGGAACAACAATGCTTGAAATGAAAGACAACAAAAATTTCAGTAGATACAACAACATTATCTAATTAGAAACACACTCTGAATGTTGGCTTCATTACATTCTTGGAATGTAGGAAACAATAACATTTTAATGATGAAATAGGTGATAGGGGAGATTGTGTTTTCAAATAGTGCAAGTTAATTTGAGAATTCTATTTTTTGCATTCACTTGAGAAAGGAAAAAAGGACATTTGCACTACATGAAATAGTTGCTAAAAAAATTCAAAGTGAAACAAAAATTTTCATGACGAACTAATTGTGTAAGGATAGTGTGTTTTCCAACATGGCAAATAATGGCAAATAATGTGAGCATTCTATTTGTTGCAATAAGATGAGTTTAACTAATGAATTGTAGAAAATAAATTTTTGTAGTTTATATTCATATCACTGATTACATTAATTGCATTGCACATCTTTCTAACTCAAATCATTACTTCACATTGCATAACTAATAACTAGATGTTGATAGATGACAAATTTTCAATTACAATATAATTTTGTACAAATTCAACCTAAGAAGTTATGTAGTTACTTCACATTGCATAACTACTGATGCAATGCTAAGGGGTTGAAAGATATAAATTTCTCAAACTCAATCTACTGTAAACATTTTTCACCACAATGGGTTTCCCTCAACTAACCTATCTAGGAAACCACCTTTCAAAACACCTTTCAATCATAAGGAAAATTTTAGTTTTAGTCTCAACGGACTTAAATCCTCACAACCAAACATTCAAACACCACCCTTTTAGGTCTACTCACCATGATCTAATGATCTTTCCAAGTAGAAGATTCCACACTATACAAATACTATCCTAGGCTAGTAGCCCTGCAATAACATCTATTAGACCATATATCTTTAACCAAATCATCAAAATTAATTCCACACATATATTTAGATGCCCCTTAAGATGTTTAAACACATATCAAAAGATAGGCTAACATTTTTTTGTAACAACACTCATAAAAATGGATTAGTGTTCTACAATTTAGGCTTGTTTAAACTTCTTGAGATTGATACAACTTGTCAACATAGACACCCACAACTAAAAGTTACTCTCTATCCTTCCCCATAGTTTCAATAGCATGGAATACACTCCAAAAAATGATTCTTGAATTATTTTACAATCATTAATCAAAGGAACTCAAGAATACATAGTTTAGTGGGGTCATTAGTGCTAAAATTGTAAATCATGCAAAATCTTACATTTATTGCAGCTAGTTTGCATGTTTTAGGTATAGATAGTGGGTCTCCATAATGTAACCGGTGGAGTTAGTGGGATTTTTGCATGGTAAATATTTATAATGAATTTTTAAAGGCCTTATAATAATTTTTAATAGAAGATATTGGAACAATATTAAAATACTTCAATGAAAAACTCTATTCTTGCTTGAAATCTCTGTATTTTACACTCAAATCTGCACTTTTCCTGACTTTGTAGAAAGTTGTATAGGTGCTATATTTCTCAGAGGTCAACTTGATCTAGTGAAGGATAAAACTAAGGATATCTCGTTTCCATTCTTGTGAAGATTCACAAATATTTAGGCATCTGAGAGCAAAAAGACTGTTTGCGGGTCTATAACCAAATTTCAAGGTTTTAAGATGTTGTAGGTGTTTTTGTGTGTTGCCATGCATGGAAAAAATGAGTGGCTTTAGGTGAAATATGGTGGTTTTAGTAAGTGAATATCTATGAAACTTTGGGGAAGCAAAGTTTAATGTTATATTAAGTTTTTTCAAGCTTAAATAGTCATGCTTGAAGATTTTTTAGAGAGTGGGAAGCTTGGGAACATTGATTTCCATCATGAAAATGGCTCAAAATAAGGGTTTAGTGAAATACCGTATTGGGAAGTGTATCTTCAAAAACTACTTGTGGATTTTTTGGTTTTGGTGACTGGTTAATGTTGCACCATTGAAATTTCAGGTTTGGGAAGATTTTAAATATGAGTCTCTTTGTAAAATACACCTATTTTAGGGTTTAGGACAGTGAAAAAGAGCTAGTTTGAAGTGTTTGTTCCAAAAGAACCTATTGAATTTTTGTAGTATGTTTGAGTTGGGAATAATGGGTGTTTGAAAGTGTCAATATTTGGTTGATTGAGTAAGTTATTAGTGTGTAAAGTTGAGAAAATAGGTCTGTAGACCTACTAGAAGGTGTAGCTAGTTGTGTAAGTTGCACCCAAGTTTAGGTTTGAGAGTCAAATCCCTGTTTGAATCAAGTTGAGTTGTGTTTTTTTTTGTTCAAAACTACCTATATCTTGTATCATATGGATAAAATCCTAAAATAGGTTCTTTCGAACAAGCTTTGGATGCTTGGAAAAAAAATTTCAAAGAATAATAGTAAGCAATAGCATAGACAAGGAAATGAAATGTTTGAAAAAATGCATCAAAGAATGAAATTCCATCACCATGAGACCACATTTATTTGAGGAATTTTTTGAAATAGTTCACTACCTTGTCTATGCTACGAAATTTACATACATGTCTACCAAAGTATTTTATCAAACAATTCACTTCCTTGTTGTTATGGCTAAAAGCCTAAAATGGGTACTTTCAAACAAGCTATGGATGCTTGGAAAAAATATTTCAAAGCATAATACTGATGCAAGAGCATCTACCAAAAACCTCAAACCAACCTAGGGTACTTCTAACCCAAACAAAAACTGACAAGATAAACCAACAAACTTACTTATCTTTTCATCATCAACTTTTAGGAATAGAAAGGCTCAAGCAGACAATGATCTATGAAACCCTTACTTTATGCACAAAAAGAGCTCTAACAAATGAGGGTTTAATATAATAGTATATTCCAAACATTCCCATGCTCTACCACCATATGAAACATGTTTATAAATGTCTAGCCATGCTTTAGGAACAAACTTTCATCCCCATTGAATGCACTTTCCTCAATTACCAATTTGTAGCAATCCATTTTCATTGGAAAACTTATGTATTTTCTGAAGATCAGCAACCAAACATTGAATTCTTTGCTTCCCCTGCATGATTCAACACACACACTTCTTAAAAAATCCTAATCACACCCTAAACAATCCATCCTACCATTCCTCTAAACTTGGATCGGTGGGATGGAGGTCTAAAACCTCACAAGACTCTCAAAACCCCTTGTTAAGGGTTCATAGGTAGATTTTGAATTTCTTGCTCTTTACACTTCTAAATTTGATTCAACCTCTTCTAAATACCTCAAATGAATTTCCCACTCACTGAACTAAGTAAACAAAACAAATATGCTTACCTACAGACAAAGGTTCATTGAACTATGCTTGTGCAATCCTTAGTAAGTCTTGAAGAAGTAGTAGAGTGAAGGCATGTTGGCCGACATCAACTTGTCATCATAACAATTTTTTTATAAGGAAGCATGGTATTGCATAAGATCATACCAAAAATTGGACTTATGTATAGATAGTTATTAAATTCAAACCATACCTTCCATTGGGTTTACACTCGCAAAAGACAGTCACCGGTGAGGACTCCTTTCCCTAGATTGGAATGTTGAAGTGAACAATAAAAGCCAAAAAAGAAATCAAAAAGTTTATGATGTGGTACAAGCACATACTAGAAAAAGAAAGCTGCAATACCATTTCCTATTACAATATAGAAATTGAAATGGGTTTTCTCATAGTCACTTGTATCAGATGTTGTATCCTCTACCACATCCATAGTAGTTATGCCTAAAGTCTCGCATTGCATATTTACATTAACATTCAAGATATTGTGCACGAAGAAGGGAATGGATTCATACAGAGGGGTTCAATGATCTAACTATTCTACGACAGGCTTCGTACACCGGGTTGCACATTGACGATGATCCTCGCTTGCACTAAACCATGGATGCATGTGAATGGTGCTAGTTTCAACTTCATTAGGATTAAGAATGAATTCAAACAACAATGTATTTGATTGTCATAGGTCTTGTAGAAACCTCTCCACGCATTTTGTGTATGATTTCACTTTTTGTAGAAACTATGGTGGTGTACGCATCACTTTGTTCAAGAGTTTGTTTGTGTCATTCTAAAGATACATTTTGAGCACATGTTCATCATATACATGAGTGATAGAATGAGCTTGTGTAGGGGTGAGAACATTATGATTGTTTTCTTCTATGCCCCCTGTGACAATGTCTCATTCAAATTTATCCCTTTATCAATTGGTTGACCTCCCCTATCTAAATGACCACACAGAAGAAACTTGTATTAGGCAGTATAAAATTAAAAACACAATTGAATCCCATAAAGTAATGCAATTTGAATTGAAATTCACTTATTGTGGACCAGGCCTTCAATGAAAAATGATCATTTAATCAAGTCAACAACCTTCAAGACATGTTTGCAAATGTTCCCCTGCAAAATCCAAGGGAACTCACAAACAAAAAGGTGTCCCCAAATTTCTAAACAAGGTAGTGGTTAGACCTACTTTGACTTTTCACCCAATACCATCCAAGATTTCTTTCATCGGGAATGTAATGATTGTCTGGAATTGCCTTGGCCCACTACAAACTAGATCACATAATTGATCACTTTTGGTTCATCAAAAAACCATAATGCTGCAACTTTTCCTTTTTCCTATAGAATGGTTTCATTGTATACACAAGTGTGTAATAAAAATAGTCCATTCTCCTAGTGCATTTTTTAGATTACCACAAAAGTACTGAGTTTTTAGTGCACAATGGAATGACTCAATGTCTGCATTCGTATCCTAGTTGGCATGTGAGAATAGTCTGCAATTTTTTTCCCACATGGCTATGAAAAAAACCCCAATAGTCAAGTAAACCACAACGTACTAGAGGTAACGCCAAATAATTTGAATGGTGTGAATCCTGCGAGGTGACAAAAGTTTTTGACTCACCAATTTGATCTTCTCCTTTGCATTGGGTCTTGTTGAAGCACTCTAAGAATCAAGGTTGATCATTGAAATCCTGAAAGAAAGAGTTCAATAGTTGAGTGGCGCTATCTTTGCTACCACCAATTTCCATCATGATCGTGCCAAGACTGTGGAAGATGTCTATTTTCATTTCCTTGGTTGTGTACTTATATACATTTTGCATCCAAGCCTTTTTGACATTCTAAAGGCATAGAAGCACATTAAATTGAAATACAACCCTAATAGACAATACAAATGATAATTTTTAGTGCTCATATGCATGAGAAAGTGGCATTGAAAATAAATAGAAAGTGAGAAAAGTACACAAATGAACAAAGGGATGCACATACTGTATGGCTTGGATTTCTGGAGTCACATCATCAACCAAAAATGCATTGATTCTCCAGTTGGGTCTAGCTATTCTTCTATGGTCATGCAATATGCGTAGCCATGCAAAGATGTCCTCAATCTTATTTTGTAAGGAGCCTACCCATGCAACCGACACACCACTTTTTTGCTTGTCAAAAATGAGCAGATTATACAATGGAAACTGTAGAAAAAACAACTTAGCATGAGCATTATTAGGTTTACAACCAACAAGATCATTGAAAACATGAAGAACTATTTTTTAATGTTTGTAAGGCCTCACCCCATATTTGTTAGTTGCAAATGTGGAATCCATCAAGATGAATGAATTATTTGAGTGGCTAACCATCCTATTCAATATCCATGGAGTTTGTACCCTGATAAAAAAATTTGCATTATTCCCATTAGGCTGTTGAAAGTAGAAGTTGTCAAAGTCATGTCTAGTCCATAGTAGGATACTTGTCGAATTGACTTTGTGTTTCTATGCATGAGTAGAACACACCTTTCACTAGGCATTCAATACATCCTTTGTTGTAAGGAATTGATCTCTCTTTGACATCATGCCACATAAGATAGGATCACTAATGTGTCTATCCATTATTGCAGTGACATTGAAATCCATGAGAAAAAAATTCAATATAGCTTTTTCACTCTGTAGATAGATTAGTGGAAAATGTAGAATGCTTATCTTCACTTGTGTCATGAATGCCATGGAAAAATTGACCATTTTTATCAATGTGAAACATTTCTTTGTAGATAATATAAGCAACATCAGGTTTTCCATTCATAACCATTACCATTAATTGGTATTGACAACCTTGCATTTGTATAAATGTCTTCTGTGGTTTCTTCTCTGGTGGAGGTTGGTCTCTATTGTCTGTAGGACTGTATTGACACTAGTAGCTGCGAAAAATGTATCATCTCATCATGTTGAAGCAAGAGAGAGTAAAATATTATTTGACCATACAAATGAATGTCAAAAGATACAAACCTCTGATAAAAAAAAATTTCCATAATTTTTGTCATTGAGGGGACACGTGGTGGTAGGTTGTCTTGTTTTCTTGCACACAAATTTAGTTTCAAAACCTTCAACAGACATTTCACTGTGAATGAAATCATCAAGTCTCATAAGAGGAATTGTTGCAACAAGGTCAGGGATCACATCCTTCTTGACATAAATAGTAGCCCATTCCAAATTGGAAGAGGAAAAAGGAGATCCTCCATTTTGTACATCTTGCACCTGCAATTCATCTTGCTTCTTCCATTTCAAACCTCTCCCCATTCTAGGAAAGGATAAAATTGGATGAATATTTAAAATTGGTGTGAATTATGTTAAGAAAAAGAAAGAAATCATTCATTAAACATAAATAAAATGTGCTTGCATTGTTGTCACCCACGTGAAACCAATAGGAGGTTGTTAGCTTCAACCAAGGAAAATTAAAGGTGATAGATTGAATCAAGTTACACATAAAATATAACACAAACACAGGCTGGAAATCAGACAGTCCATCTCAATGTACATGTGGACATAGAAAACAAAAATAGAAAATGACATAAAAAACCTTTGATGACAACATTGTATGCCAAAAGAAAAAGTGCATCCATTGCTGCCAACAACGCCAAAATGATAACATGTTTCTTGCATCTATTGAAAAAAAATATCAATCAATAATGGAGAGAATGAGGAAAGGAAGAAAGGTGTAAAATGTCCTATCAACCATGATGTAAGCCAATATAGGTTGGAAAACACGACGTGTAGATGAACCTCCATGCAGACATAAAGACCACAAGTAAATTCATAACCCCATATGTAAATATAACAAATATTTCAGAGTATATGGGGTTTACAAACCCATTATCTAAGGAGGCATGTTGTGATATTCAACCTTTTGTTTGGCTTGACTTAAAATGAGGAGAAAAAGAACATCTACCAATTCATGAAATAAACAAGTGAAGGTTGAACCACACGATGAGTGGTTCAACCTACAACTTTGTATGTGGTGTAGGAGTGTAATGTGCATAACATTATGCAATTACTTATACAATTTCAACACTAGATGAATTATCATGGGAAAAAATGTTGGTTGTGTTGTGTTTGTATATGTCAAAGGAGAGGAAAGGTTAGAGGGCAACCAAAACCTCTAATGGCAACCTTGTATGTAAAAAGAATAAATGCATCCATTGTTGCCAACAACACTGAAATGATAACATGTTTGTTGCATTTGTTGAAAAAAAGATGAATAGTGATGGAGAGAATGAGGAAAGGTATAAAGGTGTAAAATTTTCTAGCAACCATGATGTAAGCAAATGTAGGTTGGAAAACACAACGTGTAGATGAACCTCCACACTGACATAAATACCGCAAGTAAATTCAGAACTCCGCATGTAAATATAACAAAGATTTCAGAGTATATGGGGTGTACAAACTTCTTTAACCTGAGGAGGCATGTTGTGGTATTCAACCTTCCATTTCACGTGACTTAACATGAGGAGAAAAATCACATCTTGCAATTAATGAAATAAACAAGTGAAGGCCGAACCACACGATTTGTGGTTCAACCTATAACTTTGTATGTGGCGTAGGAGTGTAATGTGCATGGCAGTATATAATTGCTTATACAATAGCAACAATAGATCTATTATCATGGGAAGATACATTGGTTGTTCCATGTGTATAAGTGTTAAAGGAGAGGGAGGGTTAGAGGGAAACCAAAACCTTTGATGACAACCTTGTATGTAAAAAGAATAAGTGCATCCATTGCTGCCAACAACGCCAAAATGATAACATGTTTGTTGCATCTATTGAAAAAAAGATGAATTAGTAATGGAGAGAATGAAAGGAATAAAGGTGTAAAATTTTGTATCAAACATGATGTAAGCGAATGCAAGTTGGAAAAAACGTCTAGATGAAACTCCAAGCTGACATAAAGACCGCAAGTAAATTTGCAACACCACATGTAAATATAACTAAGATTTCAAGGTATATGGGGTGTAAAAACCTCTTTTACTTGAGGAGGCATGTTGTGATATGCAGCCTTTTGTTTAGGGTGACTTAACATGTGCAACAAAGGCACATTTGGGAATTCATGAAATAAGGAAGTGAAGGTTCAACTTGCAACTTTGTATGTGGCATATGAGTATAATGTGCATAACACTATGAATTAATTTTATAGTTGCAAGAACATATGTATTATGGAACATACTTTAGTCATGGTGCGTGTGTATGTGCTAATGGAGAGAAAAGGTTATAGGGAAACCAAAACCTTTTATGACAACCTTCTATGTAAATAAATGTGCATCCATTGCTGCCAACAACACCAAAAGAATAAAAAGGTTTTTGCATATGTTGACAAAATCATGAATTAGTGATGGAGTGAATCAAGAAAGTCATACATGTGTAAATTTTACTATCAACCATGATGTTAACCAATGCATGTTGGAAAACACAATGTCTACTTGAACCTCCAAGTGGACATAAAGACCACAAGTAAAATCATAACCTCACATGAAAGAAGACTAAGGCACCATAGTATATGGGGTGTACAAACTTGTTTTACCTGAGCAGGAATGTTGTGATATCAATCCTTCCATTTGGGGTGACTTAACATGACCAGAAAAAAGCATATATGACAATTCATGAACTAAAAAAGTGCAAGTTGAACAACAGGATGGGAAGTCCAACTTGCAACTTTATATGTAGCCTATAAGCCTAACATGAATAATAACATGTAATTACTTCTATGGCTACTAGCAATGTGAAAAGGAAAAAAGATGATTTTTGCATCTGGTGATAAGAAAATGACTCAATGAATGTAGGATAGAACACATTATTTATTTGTGCATTTATTTGTGAAACATATGAAGAGCTCGAAAAGAAATTTTATTTGTAAACCACAATTGCAATAAATTGTGAAGCTCACTTGCATTGAAAACCATAGTGAATGAGATAGATATTGTTTTGAATTAGGAGATTCTTTATGCTCTCGATTAATTGACAAACAAGCATTTGTAGTATGTGCAAAGGCAAAGAAACAATGCAAATCTAGATGCAATAGGTTCTATAATTTATGAAATTGAAATACAATGAGATATGTTTTAACCAAATATTTTCTTAGCACTCTTGAGAATTTGATGAAGGAGCACATGCAGTATGTGCAATGGAAAAATCATAATGAAAAATTGGATAAAGTCGAGAGATTTTGTATTTGCATATGAATTTTTCTAAGTAGAGAAAATGAAAGATGATCCTATAACTGGATTTCAAGTACTAAAGTCAAACATCTATGAACATAAAACTAAACATGACTAGCAAAAGAACATCAAGCACAAAATAAAAAAATTCCACCCTTCAGCTTACAACAAGCAAAAATATAGAAACTACAACCCATAGTATTTTCCAACATGCCTATAGTTTATTAATTAGAGAAAGTTGAAACACAATTTTTAGTCTACCTAAGACTTGTTATATATTTTGAAGATTTTCCTTTCATTACATTGGTATTGTGTAAACAAGAAAAGGTTTTCATTGTAAAAGAAGAGAAGAATCAGTTGGCTGGAGACA
Organism: Sequoia sempervirens; assembly: GCA_007258455.2. NCBI lineage: Eukaryota > Viridiplantae > Streptophyta > Pinopsida > Cupressales > Cupressaceae > Sequoia > Sequoia sempervirens. The sequence continues at coordinate 119,614,668 of VDFB02168118.1, read as the reverse complement.
TGAAAGTCATATGTGAAAAGGTAGACAAGTTTTGTAAATAACTTATCAAATAGAAAACATTTGCATTCTCTAATTAGAAAGACACTCTCAAAGCTAAGCAAACACTAGTTGCAAAGCTACAAAAATGTATTGAAGACACTAAAAACTCTATCCAAAAAATGGGCGTTGTTGTCCTAAGGGTTGATAGGGAAGAAACTACTCCAAAGATGCAAATAAAATGTACTTATAACCAAAACACAACTTGATGTGTTTTCTGAATTACAATTATTTTGTGCAATTTTCTTTCAATCTTGCAAAATTTAAACACAACAATGGAATGTGTGATTTTGAAGAAATTCATACTATCTTGTAACATTCCATGTTGAAAAAATGTGGGTGTTAAGAAGCAAGCAACCTACTATGAGACAACCCTTTACATTTAAATAGGGAGATTCAAATAACTAAAACCCAACACTGAGTTTTCCCAATTACAATTATCTTGTGCACTTTATTTTTAATCATGCAAAAATTAAACACAACAATGGAATGTGTGATTTTGAAGACATTCATAGTGCTTTGTAACATTCCATGTTGCATAACTATCATTGTTAAGAAGCAAGCAACCCACAATGAGACAACCCTTGACATTTAAATAAGGAGATTCAAATAACTGAAACCCAACACTGTGTTTTCTGAATTACAATTATTTTTTGCACTTGATTTTCTCAATCATGCAGTAGTTAAACACAACAATGGAATGTGTGATTTTGAAGACATTCATACAGTTTTGTAACATTCCATGTTGCAAAACCGTAGGTGTTAAGAAGCAAGAAACCCACCATGAGATGACCCTTGATATTTAAACAAGGAGATTCAAATAAATGAAACCCAACATTGTGTTTTCTAAATTACAATTATTTTTTGCAATTGATTTTTTCAATCATGTGAAAGTTAAACACAACAATGGAATGTGTGATTCTGAAGACATTCAGACATTTTTGTAAAATGCCATGTTGCAAAACCATGGGTATTAAGAAACAAGCAACCAACCATGAGACAATCCTTGACATTTAAACTTGGAGATTCAAATAATTGAAACCCAACAATGTGTTTTCCCATTTGCAAT
>VDFB02168118.1:119377118-119609308 GCA_007258455.2 Sequoia sempervirens | reverse complement strand
TGCCATCATATGTTCATGCATATTGTCCATACAAGCATGTATGCATATATGCCTTCATCCATATTTGCATATGCATATGAATACATCCTTCCATGTAACATATGCATTTGCACTTATATCCAAATATGCATACATCCATGTATACATGTGTTCATATCTCCATCTCTCCATGTAGTTCTGTTTTCTATGTATACATGTCTCTGTTGATGCATCCATGCATATATATCCCTATTTATTTTTTCCATAGTATATGCATAAGAACTTCCACTTTGTCTTCTATTGTCACATTTCGAGGAAGCTCAAGGACCTCAGTACCTTCTTCAGTACAACAGAGAGTGAGAAATGCAACATGGATCTTTTTCCTTTCATCCATACATTTATGTATTTCTTCGATATATGCATTGCTAGTAAATAGTTAATTTTCTCTGCTTTCTTTCATTTAATACTATAAATGCAAATTGACTCTCATTGTATATTTAGATTTCTCAAATCTTTACATGTATCCTCCCACCCAAATGCATTATTAGATATACTTTCTACACTTGTTCCACAAACACTAATGTATTGTTGCTTTGTTTCAGTTAGTAATGTTTTCCTAGTTCTTGTTTAAACTACATATTGTTTCTGACATTTCTAACTTTATGGATGCAGGCATATATAGATATTTCTTAACATACCAAGTTAAATGGACACATCTACACATCTATACATGCATATGACTTTACATGGGTCCATATTTTAATGCTTTCCTCTCATATATGCATTGATACTAACTAGTTTATTTCTCTTCTTTTGTTTCATTTAATACTACATATGTTATTCCAGTCTCCTCACGCTTTCAAGCTTACTCAGGCGCCAGTGATGCTTGTCACTCTTTTATGCATTCCATCCACATTAGTAAATGTTTACATGTATCCATGTATACTTAAATTCTTCAAGCATTTTTACAAACACTATAACATTATTGTACTATAGATTGTTATAATAATTTAATGCTTAGATGCAATGCACTACAAACAATGTAGATTATTATGTTAATTTACTGTACCTACGTTATATCTTACTAAAATTCTTTATATCTTTTCAAATTACCTTTTGTTTAAAATATATACACAAAAATATATCTATTCATATTACATTAACAACATTGAAATCTACTTTATAATAAAATCAATACCTTTCCACAATATCCTCTAAGAATTTAGCATAATATTTTTCCCACTTATTACAATTTCATAAGTTAAACTATTACATTTTATTTCACATATACCCAAATTTAATCTTAGGTAGTAAGGTTCTTTATTATTTTTTTGCAAATTACTTAACATTTATTATATAAACATAATTTTTTATTCATACTACATAAACAATATTCAAATCCTATTTATAATAAAATCAATAGCTTTCTACTCATTCATCTAACAATTTATTGTAATATAGTTACATTGTTCTATACACGTAAATATCTTATCGTATTACATAGCCATGATTTAAATCTTATTTATAATAAAATCAATAGCTTTGTACAATATTAATCTTTTTACTACATTGCGAAAAATATTCATTAACCTCACAAAAAGTTTATACTCAAATGAGCTATTCCTATCAATCTTCCACCTAACACTATTGTTTCTATTACCATTTGCATATTGTGATATGATAAACTAAAAAATCTCAATTGTATTATTTAACATAGTACAAGCTCCACAACATTTCACTAAACATTATTTTGTTTACAAATGGACATACAAGCAAAAAAAATAAAAAAAATTGGTTAACTTTGTTTCACCATGCATATAAAAATGGGCCATGTAAAAAATACATTTTCTACTTTTACACACACACATGTTTTCTGTAAATAGTTACATATGATATTTGATGCTTTAAAAATATCTCTACATTACAACTTTCTTTCGTATAAAATGACTAATTAAATTTTTGACACTTTATTTCTCTACTTTTCTTTCATTTAATACTGTAAATACAAACTGAGTCTCCTTCTGCTTTAAGGCTCATGAACATGTCAACTATGCTTTTCACTCCTACATGCATTATGTGCACATGGATGCATGTATGCATTTATGTCTTTTGCATTCTTACAAATCTCTTCGATTGTTTTCATTCAATAATTAATAGAAATTAATAATGCATTTTTGCTTCCTAATTAAAATCATAAAGAATCTACCTTCTCACAAATGTATACATATACACACAAAAAAACAATACTTCATTGCTAAAAAAACTCCACGTATACATGGTACCCATAAAAAAAAAATTCCCTTCCATTCATCCACATGTGCTCTTTGTTCACATCTCCCTATGGCCCATGTTTCCCATGAATCCTACAAAATTCAATGCATTCGTGCGCTTCTACAAATAACTTTTAACTTTTCTAGCTACTTTCAATACATTTATATTCCCATTTGCTATCTCAAAACTTTTCCTCCCTCTAAGCTACATGACTTTTACCTCTTGGCAGGAACTCGACGCTTGCGTCACTTGTTTAATTAAATATCTTATGCTTTCTTTCTAAAATCACAATTAGATATTTTATTTGATTGTGAAATCTTCTATTATCTCCTCATATCATAATTAAATATTTTATTTAAATATGAGATCTTCTGCTTTTTTCAAAAATCCTAATTAAAGCTCTCTTCTTATCACAAACTTTCTTCTGCTTTAAAAGCTTAATTAAATATTTTATTTAATTAAGAAAAAGCTGAATGTTATCCACAAATAAATAATTGAATTTTTAATTCATTATTTATCAGCTTTAAATCTTTATTTTATTCTTTTAAAGAAAGATGATTTCTTATCTTCTTATCTTTCTCTCTTTCATAAAAATAGAAAAATCTTGTTTTCAGGTTTTCTTCTATTTTCTCTTCAATTTCATCTTTCTTTAGCCATTCGATCTACCAAGAATTATCACAACCGTCAAATCAAGATAGCCAATCAAAATATTCAAAAAACTCTATAAATACCTGTGTGAATCCAAGCATTGGTAATAGGCAATTAATTAGATTTCATGCATTTAATCCATTTAGTATTCATTTATCATAGCATCATGGTTATTTCAAGCATATTAGTCTTATTCCATAGCATAGCTTAAATCTTGCATCATGCATCACATTTGAATCTCATTTTTTAGGAAGACAGTTTGTTGAGCCTAGCCTACAATCTGAGAACAAAAGCTGGAATCGACAAAAACACTAAAGATAAAGGACGATAGGACGACAATCGAAACAGAATATTGAGTTTGCATTTACTTACTTCTTTCGCTCTATTTTGATACAATGTCTTATCAGTGTGCTTAAATAGTATTTTATGTCAATTCATTTACGTATATTATTTTTGATCACACATTAAATGGCACCCATCGTGGGGCCTATGCCCCCATTTTAGACTTCTTCCTTGCAGTTTTTTTCTTTCTTGCAGGTTTTTTTTTGGCATCTGACAGCACATTTGGGGAATCTGAAAAAAAAAATTGTAGGTACTTTGGCACATTTGAAGACTGTTTCGGCGCATCTGGGCATTTCTGCAGTGCATCTGGGAAATAGAGTGGCACATCTGGGCATTTCTACAGAGCATATAGGGGTTTAGTTATCGCATATAGGAATTTCTTTAGCGCATTCAAATATGTTTCAGAAAAATTAAAAAAAAAAATTGCATTTAGATTAGCGCATATAGGTTATGTTTTCGCGCATCTGGGTAATAGAGTTGCACATTTGGGTTCTATTTTCGCGCATCTGGATAACAGAGTTGCGCATTGGGGTTCTGTTTTCATGCATCTGGATGACGGAGTTTTGCATCTGAGTTGTAACAGGGATTCTGAGTCTAACGCCTTCCACAAACATAATTTCTTTCTTTCTTTTTTGCTGGATTTAAAATGAATTAATCTAGGGTAGCCACCACACCTATTTCATGCAGTTAAAATGAACCCCATGTCTGTTGTGAAGCAAAATCTTCATTTAGATTAAATCACTTTTGATTTTGGTGCACCTAAAATGAACATGTCTACTCTTCTTGACTGTGCTTGAAAGTGGTAGGTGATTATGCTCTCACCCTGTACAAACTAGGTGATCAAAAAACCAGACCCACTTTTCCCTGTGTAACCCTGACTTGATAATCAAAGTATCCTCTCCCCTTGTGCACTTGTGATCAAAAAACCAGACCCACTTTTCCCTGACTTGATAATCAAAGTATCCCCTGTACAAACTAGGTGATCAAAAAACCAGACCCACTTTTCCCTGTGTAACCCTGACTTGATAATCAAAGTATCCTCTCCCCTTGTGCACTTGTGCGATCCTAGGTGCAAGAGAAACAGTTATTGACTCTAGAAATTGGGCCTGCCTGGGGATTTCATCACCCCAATGCGACTCAAACCGGCAACGGAGCTAAAGCCAAGCTACCCCCAACTAGTATATAAATGTAAATCTTAAGGGAAAACCTAAGGTTGCTTGTGCAGATGTGTCATACGAACGGAGTTGTACTCCCTTAAACCCTGTTGAGCTTAACCTCTTCAGGCTAGAGTGCCACCTTAATGGTGATTAATCTCTTGCCCCATGTATGGCCACTTGAACGAGGGTCCTGAACTAAATACCATTGTTTAGAAAGCCAAAAACCTTCTATCTTCTAGTCCAGCACCGGTCGGTGTGAAGCCTTCCACACTTTCGCAGTCAGTAGTAGAGGTGATCAGCTCACCGTGGGAGTTTCATGGGGGTTGGAAACTTGGTTGGCCTGAGAAGAGAGTGCATTGTAAGGGGGAGTCCGTGTAGCCAAGCTTCTAGATTCACACGCTACTGATATATGGTTGGGGAAACCCACATGGAGTCTAGCGGATATTGTCCTGGCCTAACCTAGATTGTACTTGTCTTATTCTGTGCTTGGTTACAATCAACTTAAATCAAACTATTTGCAGTGTCTTCAAAAATATTAATTCAGATAAAGGATCATCCAAAACGAACATGAAATTTTTTAGCTAAAATTGTCTTTAGAAAAAAAAAAGTTTTAACTCATCTAGGAAAAACTACAACGCATATAGACTCTGTTCTAGCGCATTGAGACATTTTTCAGCACATTTAGAAACTGTTTTAGCACATCTATGCTCTGTTTCTATGCATTTAAGGTATTCTGCAGCGCATTTGACTCTTTCTCCAGTGCATATACCTCTTTCTGCAGCACATTTAGGAAATAGAATAGCATTTTTGAATTTCTAACACAGACCTGAATCTCTGAGATTTCTCTCCCATGTTGAGAAAGTCGAAATCGACCAAGTTCATCAAGAAATCAGTCTTCAATAGGATCAAGAAGCCCAAAACAAACTTAAGTTACAAAAAGACTTTAGACCATAGGGAATTTTTGTATAAGAGTCGAGACGTATTGCTCCATTATCACACATTCCTCCATAGATACCAAGACTACAATAGAGGATTCATTGATGATTATACTATAGAACCTTTAGCTACTCAAGCTTATTATCAAAGATTAGCATTATCTCAACATCACAATCTTAATCAACCTCTTGAGTTTGAGAATATACCACAACCTTCAATTGAATATTCAACGCATCCTAGTCAAATCCTTCAGTGACCTTCGATCATGTCATAGGATCACTTACATATGAATTTTTTTACAAGATCTCAACACAACAAACTAGGAGAAACATCTCAATAAGAAACTCCCACCCACAACATTCAAGAAGAAGGTGAACGTGATAGTCCTCTTTTTAGTGTGAGTCACAATCCTCTTTTCAGTGACGACAATATGGCTGATAGAGAGGAAAATCTATTTCATAAGAACAAAGACATGAACAAAAATCCCATAGATAGTGATGATGAGCAAGAACTTCATATTAGAGAGGCTGAACAAGACCCCAAGTTTCTTAAAGCTCTTGAAAAGATTCTACAATGTGACAAAGAAAAGTATTTTCTCTTCTTAGCTGATCAAGGAGCTAAACTACCTAAGGATTTTGATACTGAGAAATTAAAGAGAAAAGAAGAAGAAACATTCCCATTTGATTTTACTATTCTTACACAATAGTTTAAAGCACTCCAAGGACAAGTCAAAGAGTTACAAGGGGGGACCACAACAAAAAAATACACTCTTGATGACATATGTCCTTATCCTTTTGATAGAAGTCTCAACATGATTCCAGTTCCTAAACATTGTGAAATTCCCAAATTTGATCGTTATAATGGGAAATCAGATCCAATTGACCACGTTAGAGACTTTTGAAACATGACATTGGAATTTTCCCACAAGGATATTTATTGTGATTATTCCCTCGAAGCCTTGGAGTTAACTCTATGGAATGGTTATCTAAGATTACACCTCCTATTCAAACATTTGAGGAATTGATCAATTTGTTCATAACACAATACGCCTACAACATTCAACACCAAATCACCATGATTGATCTTTGCAAAGTTGTGCAAAAACCTGGTGAACCTTTCACTACATTTCTTCAAAGATGGAGAAGAATGTTCGCTAGGTACCCACGGCATGTCCCTGAAAAGGAAAAAAATGGTTACTTTCATCAATAGCCTCAACTCAGAAATGAGCAATCGTTTAAATCTACATTGTCCACCCTCCTTTGAGAAATTGATTGAGGATGCCATCACCATCGAAACTTCTTTGGTCAAAAGAGGGACAATAAAACTTGACAGGGACAATCCTAGCTCATCCAACCATCACAACAATCAAGACAAGTCTAAATTTTGGACTCGCAACAAAAAAATTGTAAACGATGGTGTTGTAGACGCAAAAAATGTCACATCTAAGCCGTTTGTTCTGAGTGCTCCCAATACTACTCGAAACAATAATTACAACAATTTCAATTCAGTCACGAATCAAGGAAACAATTTTCCTCCAACAAACAACAATCAGGGGACTGTCAACAACCAAAACTATCATAGGAACAACAACAACAACAACACTTTAGGGAATACCTCAAACATGAACCCACAATGCTTTTCATTCTTCTCTAATAAAAGAACTTTCACTCCACTAGGACAATCCTTGGAATCTAGTTTCAAAGAGGTTATGGAAAAGAATGTCCTTATGTTACCACCGCAACGCAATTATGAACCTAATGTAAAACCTCCATCATGGAATGAAGCTTATTTTTATGACTACCATAGGTGCAGAGGTCATCGTACAAACAACTGTCAAGCTTTGAAGCATGCTATTCAAGACCTAATTGACAAGGGCATTATCACAGTAGAAGGACAACAAAAATCCAATGAAGATCACCAAGCATTTCGCAACCATTTACCGAATTATCAAAAGGGAGAGTCTTCGGACAAAAATGTGAACCAAATTGATGACAATGTAATCTGTCACATCTATACGGACGATGAGCAAGTCAACGTTATAAAAATCAAAGAGAAAGTAGACAATGGACAAGCAAATGTCACAACGAGAGTGCAAGCTAAAGTTGTCTTGAAGGGTACCTCTTCGAAATCCATTGAGACCTTCCCTCAACATCAATATGACTTAGTTAACCAACTTCAAAAAACTCTAGCCCAAATTTCCTTTTTAGAACTCCTAAAGATTTCTCTTGCACATAAGGAAATTTTAGACAAAGCCCTTTTTGAAATAACTGTATCCACGGATTTGGATGTGAACCGATTTCAAGCCATGGAAGGACATTTTTCCTCACCCACATGTCTTTCCTTTTCAGACAAAGATGATGTTTCCATGACTCATCCCCATAATTATTCATTATACTTAGAGGTCATGATCCATAAGTTCCGTGTTAAACGTGTCCTAATAGATGAAGGGGCTAGTTTAAATATATGTACCTTGAAGGTGGTTCAAGCATTAGGATTTGTAGAAGACTCCATTGATCCTAGAAGGAAGATTACCATCAAAGCCTATGATGATGAGGAAAGAACGTCTAAAGGTCTAATCATGCTACCAATCAGAGTGGGACATGTTATCAAAAATACCTTTTTTCAAGTTTTAGACTGAGATCTTGCATACAATATCTTATTGGGTCATCCTTGGATTCATGAAATGCAAGCTATTCCGTCCACTTACCATCAATGTCTTAAGTTTCCATATGACGGATAGGAAATCACTATATCAGCTGATAATTCTAACATCCAAACTTGTGCCAATGTCAAAGCTAGTTAGGACACTTTGGTTCCAAACAATCGAGAAGCACTTGCAAAAACCTCTCCTAAGAATGATACACACATCATTCAATTAGCCAAAATCTTTGACAAGAACCTACAGTTCAAGGAAAGTGGAGTTGAGGAATATTCTCTCTATCTTGCTAATCTACCTACATCACCTAGATCACATGGACAACCTTCTATTAAACAACAGATATCAGTAGCATCAACATCAGTACAACTACAAACAGAACCAACTACCAAGTTCAATGGACAATTTATCAAAGAGAAATTCCCTATGGGGGATCTTGAAGATACAACAATCCTAAATTGGCTTTATAAGGATGAAGATGAAATAGTTCTAAATGTCACCTTACCTACTGACAGATATGGGAAAGGATATTCCATCATGCAAAAGATGGGATATGACAATGGTCCTCTTGGAAAAAGAAAAGAAGGCGTAGTTGAGCCTATCCATCTTCCAGGGCTTGCTGCATATGATAAAACTAGACTAGGATATGATGCTACCCCATCCAAACAATCACAAGGTAATGTTTTTACATTGCAAGAAGGTTCTGATAGGAAGGAGGCATGTTTGACATCAATCCTGGATTTCATAGAAACTAAATCTAATACAAATTCTGCTGAATATGAATGGGATACCATCCATGATGATGAATTTTGGAGAGACAAAGAGGTAGATGTCGTACACAAATATACTCCAACTTTAATCAAAGGAGAAGGTTCATGGTCCCAACCACAAGAATCTGAACTACAAAGCAACTATGAGCATAGTGATACTAAGTCGGATCTTAACGAACAAAACTATCAAGAGAATAGTACCAAATTGACCTACCTCATACCTCAAATCCTACCAATAACTCTGTCTTGACCCTAACCATTGCCGATTTCACACAACCAAATGACTTGTTACCTTTAATCCATCCTGATCTCATTGACTGGGATCTAACCGAACCTATTGATATACCTATTTTTCTAAATGATGAAGCTATCATAAACTTCCTTTCCACAGATGATGTAAATGATTGTTCCACTAGCAATTTTCGGTATGAAGTCTTTAATCAAGAGAGTGTCAAGTCTCCTAGCTGCAAAAATGAAAATAAAGAAAAATGATCTAGTGGTGAAAACCAAAATCTGGCAGTACTAGATCAAACAAAAGATAAAATAAAGAGTGTATCAGATGGTGAAAACCTTTTTAAGGCACCAACTAATGGGAAACTTGACACTCTCCCAGAGCATTATCATGAGCGATCACCCATATTGATTGAGCCTACAAAGGAAATCAATATTGCAACTACAGATAATCTAAGGATTCTACAGCTAGCTGAATCAATGACAGATAAAGAAACCCCAGAGTTCATGAAATTTCTCAAAGATAATCAAGTTAATTTTGCTTGGTCATATGCAGGCATGCCAGGTCTTGACCCTAATCTCATAATGCATCATTTATCTATCAAACCAGGAGCTAAACCAGTAAAACAAAAACTCAGAAAGATGAATCCTCATGTGGCACTACTAGTTAAAGAAGAACTTAAAAAGCTCCTTGATGCAGGCTTTATAAGATCAATTGCCTATGTAGAATGGATCTCCAATATTGTACCAGTAGCAAAGCCAGATAAACGCATAAGAGTATGCACTAATTTCAGAGATCTTAACAAAGCTTGCCCAAAGGATGACTTTCCACTTCCAAGTATCGACACTATAGTTGATTTGACAGCTGGCCATGCCATGTATTCATTAATGGATGGTTTCTCTAGTTACAACCAAATCAAGATTGTACCAGAAGACCAAGAGAAAATAGCTTTCACTCATCCGTGGGGAACATACTGTTGGAATGTCATGCCTTTCGGTCTAAAGAATGCTGGAGCTGCTTATCAAAGAGCTATGACTACGATCTTTCATGACATGATGCACACATTCATGGAAGATTATGTAGATGACATATTGGAAAAATCATACACCAAAGAAGGACACCTAGAAATACTGTCAAAAATATTTACTAGATTGGAAAAATTCAAAGTTCGCCTAAATCCTAAGAAATGTGTTTTTGGGGTCACGTCTGGAAAACTTTTAGGATATATTGTTTTAGAAAAGGGAATTGAAGTAGACCCTACTAAAGTTTAGGCAATCATGGAGATGCCTCCCCTAAAGAACATCAGTCAATTGAGATCATTACAAGGGCGACTTCAATCCATCAGAAGATTCATTGTGCAATTGGCCGAAAAAATTCTACCATTCACACATCTCCTGCATAAGAATGTTCCTTTTAGATGGGATGACAAATGTGAAATGGAATTTCAACAAATCAAGCAGTACCTAATGAACCCACCAGTTCTCCTACCACCAAATCCAGACAAATGATTGATCCTATATATTGCTACAACTGAGACATCCTTGGGGGCATTATTAGCACAAGAAGACCATGAAGGGACAGAACATGCAATCTATTACATCAGCAGAACACTAACAAGTCATGAACTTAACTACACTTTCATTGAGAAGGCTTGTTTAGCAATAGTGTTTGCCTCACAGAAATTTAGACATTACATGCTAACTCATACAATCAATCTTATTTCAAAAATTGATCCACTCAAGTATCTACTAAGTAAAGCATCACTAAATGGGTCATGATTTTGAGTGAGTTTGACATCCACTATGTTGATCGCAAAGAAATCAAGGGACAAGTTATCGCGGATCAACTAGTAGACGCTCCCCTACAAGTAGAGCACCCTTTGCACATTGAATTTCTAGATGTCAATGTTTTCACTATAGAATTCAAGCAACTATGGTCTTTATACTTTGATGGTTCTTTTACTCAACATGGATCGAGGGCAGGGATTCTCTTCGTCACACCTCAAGGACATACTATTCCTCGATCATATATGCTGATATTTCTATGCACCAATAACATAGCCGAATATGAAGCACTCATCACTGGACTAAAAACAACATTGGAATGGAGGATTACCGAGCTACAAGTTTATGGTGACTCACAACTAGTTATTAATCAAATCAATGATGATTATCAGACTAAAGATGACAAGTTGTTGCCATACAAGAAGATGATTGATGACTTTAAAAATTACTTTGTGGACATTCAGTTCACACAAATTCCAAGGATTGATAACAAAGCAGCTGATGCTATGGCTACGATTGCCTCATTGGTACAACTCCCAGAAAAACAGACTCGCTATGAATTTCTGGTGGAACAATTATTTACACCTGCCTATGACACACCTGAAAGCCAAATTATCTGCCACCTAGTAGGATCCAATTCACCATGGTATGGTAAGATTTATGCCTACCTAAAAGATGACACTTTACCGCCTGACTTATCCCGCAACCAAAAATGTAACTTTATCCGACAATCCTCTCGATATACCCTTATCACTGATACCCTTTATCACCATGGTCTTGATGGTACTTTACTTTGATGTCTTCAACGTGATGAATCCGACAAAGCTTTACAAGAAGTTCATGGGGGCGTTTGTGGTACTCATTTGAGTGGACTAACCTTATCCAAGAAATTGATTAGAATGGGTTACTACTGGCCTACAATGGAGAGGGAATCATTCACTTTTGTTAAAACATGCTCAAAGTGTCAGATTCATGGGAATCTTATTCATACTCCTGCACAAGAACTTCCCTCATTCACACCAACCTGGCCATTTTCTCAATGGGGGTTAGATCTAGTAGGGAAAATTCATCCTTCATCCTCAAATGGGCTTAAGTTCATCATCACAGTGACAGAATATTTCACTAAGTGGATTGAGGCAGTACCTCTCTCTAAAGTCACCAGAAAACAAATTTCATCCTTCATACTCAACTACATTATTTATCGATATGGTATTCCTAATGCTATTATTACACATAATGGTCGACCTTTCAAGAATCAGGATGTTGATGAACTTTGTGAAAGATTCCATATTCAGCATAGATATTCAACGCCTTACTATCCACAAGGGAATGGCCAAGCAGAGGCCTCAAACAAGACTATACTAAATATTTTGAAGAACACTGTCAATGACTCAAGGAAGGATTAGCATGTTCAACTCAATCCCGCCTTGTGGGCTTACAGAACTAGTGTCTGAACGCAGACAAGAGCAACACCTTTTTCCCTTGTCTATGGAGCAAAAACCATATTGCCTTTAGAAGTTGAAATCCCTTCACTAAGGGTATCACTAAAAGGTCTCATAATAGATGATGAATACAGAGTTTCCCGACTACAAGAGTTGGAACTTCTAGATGAAAAGTGACAGAGAGAGGCTGACCATTTGAAAGCATACCAACAGATGATGTCTCGCAGCTATAATCACAAAGTAAAGCCACGTACCTTTCAGGTGGGGGATCTAGTTCTAAAAGAGAACCCACGTAATCAACAAGACAGAGAAAAGAAAGAAAAGTTTGAACCAAATTGGCTAGACCCTTACGTGGTTATTGCAGTCTATGGTTTGGGAGCATACAAGTTATCAACACCAGAAGGAGACCTGTTTGATAAACCCATCAATAGTATGCATCTTAAGAAATACTATGTTTAATAGTAGAAAAAGTCTTTAAGAAATACAAAAAAAAAAGCAAAAAAAGTCCTCAAGAAATACAAAAAACAGCAGAAAAAGTCTTGAAGAAATACAAGAAATAGCAGAAAAAGTCCTGAAGAAATACAAAAAAATAGCAGAAAAAGTCCTGAAGAAATACAAAAAATAGCAGAAAAAGTCCTAAAAAAATACAAAAACAGTAGAAAAAGTCCTAAAGAAATACAAAAACAGCAGAAAAAGTCCTGAAGAAATACAAAAACAGCAGAAAAAGTCCTGAAGAAATACAAAAAACAGCAGAAAAAGTCCTAAAGAAATACAAAACCAGTAGAAAAAGTCCTGAAGAAATACAAAAATAGCAGAAAAAGTCTTGAAAAAATCAAAACATTTCACAAAATACAAAAAAATAAAAAAAATGTTATAGGGTGAAAACCTGGCAAACAGGCAGTCTATTGATAGAAAAATACAAAAAAAAAAATCAAAAAGAAATCAGAAAAATGCAATAAATACAGAAAGTGAAAATCTGGCAAACAGATGCTATTTGTACCTCTCCATCTATTAGTTCCTATTTGGCACTTTGGCTTTTTAGCTTTTCTTCTGTCTGCATCCTTTTCCGCATCTTAGGGTTATAATCGCATCATCCTGCCATCATTTTGCCTAGAGTGATAAAATGTCTTACCATGGCTTGACTATTGTACATATTCCTTTCCGCAAGTTGTGTCAATAAACGGGGCAAAAACTCAACTGGGGGCACTTCACTTTCAGAGCATACTAAAAGAGCTAGACTATGACATAGGATCCGATCATGCCAACAATCAATTCACGCGAAACATTATTCGATCATCAAGCCTTCCCATGAAACACTTTTTAGCAGATACCATATCATTGTCTATTGGATGATCCAAAAATCTGAATAATGTATGAAATAACAGTATTACATGTTTGACCAAAAGTTGTTTGATTTTCGATATCATTACTCTGGAGCACACTCAATGATGTACTGAACTAGAGTGGCAAGGAACGAGAATGATTTTTCTTTGTCTGCTGTCTTGAGATTAATGGTCAATCTGATGCAAATATGTCACAGGACATGATGACCAAAGCAATATCATCGATGACAGTTCCACATTTGCATCATAAAGGTGGTTAATCTTTGTCTGTTTATGCAAGAAATGCTCAAGTCATCTCGGTTCAATTATACCTCGATGCTTGTGTTCACTTGCTATATCAAAATTCATGAAAGTTGTACTCTGGTCATCATTGGCGCTAATTTCCCCTCTGATGCTTGTACATACTTCCAATGTTTTAAAACGTTCTATGATGATTCAAGAAGGCTTATAACAGGCTCAACAAACTGGTTAGTTTCATTTAGTTGCATATTTATTAGATCATTGTATATATCTGTATATTGGATTCACTTCAGTGTTTTGAAAGGTGGAATGAATGCATTAACGGTTGTCATGTCGTTCTGAGCTTTTTGTGGAGGACATTTGGATAGTTGATTCATTTTCTCAGCAATTCATCATTTCATCCATTTTATCACTTCATTTTTATCATTATCATTTATCATTTCATTCTCATTTATCATTTTTATCATTATCATTTATCACTTCATTCTCATTTATCATTTATCATTTCATTCATTTTATCACTTCATTTTTATCAATATCGTTTATCATTTCATTCTCATTTATCATTTTTATCATTATCATTTATCCTTCATTCTCATTTATCATTTATCATTTCATTCATTTTATCATTTCATCTTTATCATTATCATTTATCATTTCATTCTCATTTATCATTTATCATTTCATTCATTTTATCACTTCATTTTTATCATTATCATTTATCATTATCATTCTCATTTATCATGTATCATTTCATTCATTTTATTTTATCATTCATTTCATCTTCATCAGTACCATCATCAATTTACCATGTCATTCATTATTTTTTTATCATCATCAATTTACCATGTCATTCATTCATTTTTCATTATCATCACTATCATTTATCATTATCGTTATTATTACCATTTTCATTTTATCATTTTATCATTTTATCATTATCAATTATCATTTGTTATTTGTCACCATCATCTCATTATCATCACATTACCATTACCACCTATATCATTATCATCATTAGTATCACATTCACTATCTATCATTTTCATTTCATATTATTCACCTATGCATTTGCTACACAAATTCAAAAATCAACAAGTTCATATATACATCATTACAAATCATTGCACCTACATCATAGATCATCCATTTACATCATATCATTAAATCATCTTGCATCATAAGATTAGTTCGCAAAAATAATAAACACATCAAAATCCATCTCATAGCATACATGCATAAAAGTAACATCCATATCACATCACAAATGCACAAACATATCATCATCAATACCATTGCCACTGCATATCATCGCTCATCAAAATAATACAAGTGTCCAATGTCCAATGAAACTAAAAAGTTCAAAACTTAATACATGAGACATGATCAAAACTCAATATACATAATAAATTGGTCTCAAACGGCTAACTGGTGGATGTCCTTGAAGGAGCTGGTCTGGAAGGAGGCAGACTGCCACTAGTCCCTACATTAGGATCCCGTTGAGGCCCTGTAACCTCTCTGACATGCATTGATGTCCACGATCGGGTCCTCATCCTGCTGTGAGATTGGGGGTAAGGCTCTCGACGCTCTGGAGGACACAACTCCTCATATCAAACTCTGTAGTACTCAGCCTCTCTGGCTGCCTCAAATCCCTCTGCAATGGCCTCTCGTAATGAGGTACTCTCTACGGTACCCATAAGCCTCTGAGCCACACCCTCGGCCTCCAGTGCCCACCATCTAAGGGCATCCCTCTCTGCTACCAACTATGTCACCTAGGAATCAGGGGTAGGCATCTGTACCTATACCTGTGCCTATGTCTGGGCATGTGCAAGCTATGCCTGTAACTGCACTATAACACTCTGGGCCTGAGCTAACTGACTCTATAGCTGTGCCTGCTACCCTTGAAAGGTCTACACCTGACCCTATAATGCATCTATCTGTGCCTGCTGAGACGAGGATGACACCCTAATCACTGTCCGTGGTCTACCACCGAATCTGGCTTGTCGAAGAATCTATGCTCTTTCCAGACTGTCCAACCTCTATTGCCTCTCCTAATCTCCATCATCCCCATCATCCCCGTCATCTGAACTATCCTCCTCTCCTCCACCTCTGCTCTCCTCTCCTCCATCTCTGCTCTCCTCACTCTCCTCTCCCTCCTCCTCTCCCCCGCCCATAGCCTACTCTCCACTGGCCACATCCCCCTGTATCCCTGCCCCCGACTGTGGCACTACCCCAATCGCCCGAGGCTCATCTAGCACTGAAAATCATGGGAATGGATGCATATGAAAGTTCTGTGGATAATCATCTGTCATCCCTGCATCCTGCACCTCTGTCCTGTCCATCCATACCTTTGGCTGTAAGGTAGAATACTCTGTATAGGCTGCCTGGTATCCAATGCATGGCCCCCATCCTGGATCACCCTTGCGCTGCCCATAATGAGCAACGCCCTAGGGCATACCCTATGTAAATCCAAACTATCTAAGGACCCGTAATGCTAGAAATATCTCAATAATAAAGGGTGTCTGTCCTATCAGATATCGTGGTCTGCAAATAAAAGGCATCTCTACGTGATCAGTCACCCATGCCTCACAATCCGTGTAGGGTCTCCATATCACTGCGTCAATATTATCCAAAACCCGTCACCAATACTCTACCTTGCCCAGCCTTTGCTGGACAATGGCACCAGAATGTGCATACACATATGGCCTCCCTGCTGGTCTAGCTCTCATGCAAAGTGGCCTCGTGACTGCAATGTGCTCCCACGCCCAGATCTGTAGCAGCATCACTCCACTCGCCAAGCTAGTGGATCCTCTGTCAACAACCTGATGGAGATCGTGATACATGTCGGCCAAGACATAACTCCCCCAGGTAAATCTCTGTGGCTATGTAATCATCCACTCCAGCATCCTCCCCAACCAACTGCAAATCCCTTCGACCGATGGTCCGGTCCAAGGAAGCCTCCGACAAATGCAGCCAACATAACAACTAAAGCTGGATACCTATTGAAATCCTCCCAGTCTATCCATTAACCACATATGCTTGGATTGCCACATATCTACTGTAACGCCGCGGTACCACCAATCTCCTTGTGGTCATAAAATACAAGGGCACCAACAACCGAGATCCCAAGAATCCTGTATACATCCTCGGGTGTCACACTCATCTCACCCGTCAGCAAGTGAAAGGTGTTATGCTCTAAATGCCATCTCTCTGCCAAAGCAGTCAATAGCCCCTTGTTGGCCCGAATACCTCGCGGCATGGCCAACAAAGGTCCCAATCCACAATCTAATATCAACTGTAACTCAGTAGGAGTAAGCTCTCCTATCCGCTCCCAACATAGTGGGAACCGCTCTCTAATCTAAAGGCTTTTAAAGCCCTCCTATTTTGTTTGATCATCACAATGACACATCAATCAAACTCATATCACGTGATCTATCTAGCCAAAAAAACATATTACTGACCCATATCAAGTGCTACATCAGTCTATCTGCATATCAAATCAATCTACTTTATCATCATTAACTATTTGTTTTTCTTTTCGGAAAGCAAATTTATCAAAACACAAATCATTTCTTATTTATACTTCAAGCATGAATGCAAATTTGTATCCTCATTTTACTATTTTGTTTCTATCACAGAAAACAAATTTATCAAAAAATCTACTCTTTGTTTTTCAATTGTGAGAAGCAAAGTTATCAACCACAAAATCAATCACTCAATCAATTTCCTCTTTGTTGATCCGTCACAAAGTTATCAGCTATCTACTCTTTGTTTTCTATTTTGAAAGCAACGTTATCAGTTCTCTATCAGATTTTTTATCATATCAGCATGTTGGTATTGCAATCCGTCTATCTATTGACTAAGGAAGCAATTTAAAATCATCATTTTTCATAACACATGCATTCTATGAAAAATTTCCTAAATACGCTATTCTGTTGCCCATATGCGCCAAAACCCAAATGCGCTAAAGTTTTTTTCAAATGCACTAAAGTTTTTCTCAAATGCACTAAAATTTGTCCTATATGCGCTATTCTATCCTGTGGATGTGCCACTTTATCTCTCATATGTGCAACTCTAACAATTTCGAAAACCTAGCCCTAGATGCGCAATTTTGTGCCGTAGATGCACTACAGGATCAACCTAGCTGATTTTTCCTAAATGCGCTACTCTATCTATCAGATGCGCTAAAGGATCATTTTTTACCCTATTCCTATATGTGCTACGGATTTTCCTATATGCGCTAAAGGATTTGTCGAATGCGCTAAAACTTTTCCTATATGCACTAAAACGTGCAAAAAAAATGCAATCCGATTTAAAACAATTCATAAATCGATTCAAAATGAGAAATTTGCAATAAAAAAATGGTTGGAATCACTCACCAGTGGTCCATACACAGCTGGTCTCTGGTATCGGCGCACTCGCTCGAATCTATGTCTATGCACTGGGATCTCCATCTCACCAAGTCACTATCAGAGCTCAATTTTTACTGTAGCAGTAGGGTGAAAATGACACTTCATTTTACCCCTTTTACCTTATAAGGGTCTTTTAGGGTGAGAGTTAATGACATTTTTTTTTCTTTTCATTTTATTTTTTCACCGGGCCATCACAAACATCATCTATCGGGAGCTAAATCACTGTTTCCCTATCATTCTTGACATCATCTTCCATGATTTATCTCCCGAGGGGGCATCATCGACATCAAAAATCAGAAACATATCGGGGGCAAATTTTTTTAATTTTTCTTTGAAGCAATGCGTTTCACACATCACTTCAAAGAGGGGCAAAATGTATACACATAAAAATGGTCATAATCCTGACAATTAATTAAATATTTATTATTTAATTAATTTATCTAAAAGTCCTCTACGTATGATTAAATTTAATTAATTTAATTATACTGTTCATTCATCTTATTCTTCTTTCCTAATTAAATAATTTTTTTTTATTTAATTATTTTCATATGTCTACTTAATTAATTAAATAAATACATTTTATTTATTTAAATTAATTATCATTGTTTAAATTGAAATTAAATCTTTTGATTTAATTAAGTTTAAATATTTCTCTTTCTTCTATTTTAAATTCTTCTTCTAATTAATTAAATATTTCATTTAATTAATTTCATAAAAGTGATTTAATTAAATAAACCTTATTTAATTAAATATCTTATGCTTTCTTTCTAAAATCACAATTAGATATTTTATTTGATTGTGAAATCTTCTATTATCTTCTCATATCATAATTAAATATTTTATTTAAATATGAGATCTTCTGCTTTTTTCAAAAATCCTAATTAAAGCTCTCTTCTTATCACAAACATTCTTCTGCTTTAAAAGCTTAATTAAATATTTTATTTAATTAAGAAAAAAGTTGAATGTCATCCAAAAATAAATAATTGAATTTTTAATTCATTATTTATCAGCTTTAAATCTTTCTTTTATTCTTTTAAAGAAAGATGATTTCTTATCTTCTTATCTTTCTCTCTTTCATAAAAATAGAAAAATCTTATTTTCAGGTTTTCTTCTATTTTCTCTTCAGTTTCATCTTTCTTCAGCCATTCGATCTGCTAGGAATGATCACAACCATCAAATCAAGACAGCCAATCAAATTCATTTGAAAAACTCTATAAATACCTATGTGAATCCAAGCATTGGTAATAGGCAATTAATTAGAGTTCATGCATTTAATCCATTTAGTATTCATTTATTATAGCATCATGGTTATTTCAAACATATTAGTCTTATTTGCATCATGCATCACATTTGAATCTCGTTCTTTAGGAAGACAGTTTGTTGAGCCTAGCCTACAATCTAAGAGCAAAAGCTGGAATCGACAAAAACACTAAAGATAGAGGATGATAGGACGACAATCGAAATAGAATATTGAGTTTGCATTTACTTACTTCTTTCGCTCTGTTTTGATACAATGTCTTATTAGTGTGCTTAAATAGTATTTTATGTCAATTCATTTACGCATATTATTTTTGATCACACATATTTAATATGATTTATATTGATATAAATATTTTAGTTTGTATTTCTTAAATGGATACTTTAAAAAAAAAAAACTTGAGGAAATAGTTTTTGATATATAAATGGATTTTAATTTTAGACAAATGAGTTATTTTATGGTATAATTGATTTTGTAATTAAATAATATATATTTATGTGTGTGTATATATATATATAATTACATATATATATAATTAAATATATACATATTAAATATATTTGTTTAATGTTTGATTATTACAATAGATGTACGCAAGCACGATTAGTTAATTAGAAATGATTAGTTAGTTTAATTATGAAAATTGGGTTAGCTATTATGTGTGATTGTGAAACTGTAGTTAAACTTGTTTTATTATTTTGTTGTGGATTATTAATGGGAATTGTGTTTTGAATAATGTATTTTAGTGTGAGATATTGTTCTATTGGATTTAGGAAATTCGAATAGTAGTGCTTTTAATTACATGACATTGTTTATTTTAATTTCTAGTATTTCTGTAATTGGGTACTGTGGGGAATATTTGTTGTAGAGAAAATATTAAGTCTTCCAGATTTTAATTGTGAAAGGGTTGTCACTTTTGTTAGTCACCTTGAGATTTCCTTGGGTAGTGCATGTAGCTGGATTTAGTATTGGACATCTGTAGGGATATGTTATCTCTTGTGTTATGTTATTATCAATTTGTGCACTATCTACCTGTGGGTGTAGAAGGAGTTATTGTGTTGTCGATAGGGGAGTGGCTTTCAATGGGGGCCGAGACAAAAAGTGGTCCCAGGATAACTCATGTGGAAGTCAGTGTAATCAGTAGAAATTAAATAACCTACTTTAGGGGAATAGGTAGTGAATATATTTAACTTGATAATTAGCCTCACTCATTGGCTTACTGGCTTGTGTTAGAGTTGAAATGAGTCGGGATGGCTTGGAATGGCAAGATTTTCATCTTGTCTTCTTGAAATATAATCGATTCTACACTGGTGTGCATGTGGGGCCAAAGTTCATAAGAGTTTACAAGGATAACCCAAGATGGGGGTCAGGACCTGGGAAGTTCTCCTTAGGATAACCAATGCAACCTTTGTGATGAAACTCCTCCTATGACAACAGTCAATTGTATTGTATAGTGGTTGTACTTGATTTTGTGATTATGGAAGCAATGTAACCCTATGTTTTGTATTTACTAGTATAATGTTATTTTGTACCTTGCCTATGTCTAGAGGTAGTAGGTTAGTCTTGGTTACCTATTGCTATCCCCTAGCATGGGGGTTCGTCCTATGGGTACCACATGGTTTGGTGGCATGCGCCTTACACTATTGAGTTTCTCTTCCTATTCGTAATGGGGGGATCTTCTTGTTCGAGGAGAGCTCGTGTGGTTCTATGGATTTGTACCTCTCTTTATTCAATGTAACAATGGACACTATATATTGTATTCCTTATTTGTAATCAAGGAGGAACCCTTGTGATGTAATTGTAAAATTATGTATGATCTATTCATCATTGGATTTAATGGTATATATATTGTTTATATGGTGTTGTATCTGTGGAAATATGTTCATTACTTTTCTTTGTGTTAGATTTAGTATGGAATGTTGAATGCTTTGTTGTATGTTGTTATCATGAGTTAATTCCATATAGGATAACAACTCCAACTAAAGCTCGCAATATACAACCAATTAAACTTCATGATCAAGTATAGAGTTATTAATTATAGAACAAGTGATTAGCAGGCTTTGAAGACTTTCCTAAGTTTTTGGTAGAAACATCCCAATATCTTCTTCCATGAAATTTAGGATGGTAAGGTGTCATGACACCCTTATGTTAATACTTACAATACTTTATAATAGTTAATTTTAAATGTAAAAAAGTATTAAATAGAAATACTAATTAGTTTTGAGATAATAAATTATTTAATTAAATAGAAAAATTAGGAGAAATAAATAATAAACATATTTAAAAAATAATAGAAATAAATAATAAACATATTAAAATATTAATATTTTTTAGATATAAAATAAACTAAAATAAAAGATAAAGATTCTCTTAATTTTTAAATAGATGAAAATTAAATTATCTTCTGTTAGTTTATCCTCATCTAATAAAATATTGGAAAAAATAAATGAGATAGTTATACATAGTACATTGAAATTATCCTATATTGAATCTAATACTATCATTTTTCCTTTAAAGTTTATATTCTATCTCAAATTTTATCTTAAAAAATATTTTGAATTGTTCTAAACATATTTTAGAAATTAAATATTGAAGAAACATAATGCAACAATATTTAATTAATATATTTTATTTTTTATTTATTTTAAATTTTAATTTTTTTAAAAAAAATTTATCTCAATTTTCTTACCACTAAATATAGTA
Organism: Sequoia sempervirens; assembly: GCA_007258455.2. Classification (NCBI taxonomy): domain Eukaryota; kingdom Viridiplantae; phylum Streptophyta; class Pinopsida; order Cupressales; family Cupressaceae; genus Sequoia; species Sequoia sempervirens. The sequence goes on along the minus strand of VDFB02168118.1, from coordinate 119,587,135 downwards.
CATAACATAAAGTATATATTAGAAAACCATATGGATTAAGGACTTCTTTCATGTGATATGTTAGATCAAATAATTGTTCAACATTATACATCACATAGGAAACTTTGGGTATATGCCTAAATGAAATCTTTTCACTTGAATATTATCAAAATTCCTTAAATTTCTTAAAGTTATAGTTTCTATCTAAAATATCTCCAAATAGGTTCAGCCAATAAGTGCTTCACCCATTCAAAAATTACCAAAAATGGCCATGAATCATTTGACTCAATTGCACAATAGAAACTTTACACCTATCCATTCTTTGCCAATGTCGCAATCCATATCCCACTTGATCTTTTTTTGTCACAGTGGTCCACGGTTGTTACCTTTATCTTTCCTTTTTTCCATAATTCATTTCTTTTCTCTTTCCATCCCTTTTGGAGCACTTTGAAAATCATGAGGCTCAAGCGAATAAGCAAGGTTTTTGAGGAAGAAATGGAAATTAAGACTGTTGATTTGAATGTGGACCCGTTGTCACTCACCAAAAATGTTATGATATTACCAATATATTTGTTGAATATTCATAACCAATGTAATATGTCTCGTTCAAAATTGCTAATGTAAGCCATTATTAAATCAATGTGTTGGAAACAAAATGAACCATTTTTTTCATTATTATTTTATACTACAATGTATAGGTTATTAAAAAAAAATCTGTTATCGATCATTTTTGTTAAGTCTACCAAATTTTTTAGTCATTTTGATTATTTAAGAGTTGATCTATTTTATTCTTTAATTTTTTTTTATTAGCGATCAATAGGTTTTGATGGGACCAGAAACCCAGTACAAGAAGGTGTTGCAGGGACCTAAAACCCTTTACAAGGAAGATAAGTTGTAAGAAAAGTAATCGTCAAACCAAACACAGCCCATTGGTAGCAACCAAACACAAGTATTCAAATAAACTCAAGCTGCAAAAAACATGTTTTGATGGGACCTTCAACCCATTGCAATTGGGTTTTTATAGGGGCCTAGAACCCAAACAAAAAAATATGGTTTTTTTAGGGACCAAAAATCCAACAGTCAGCAACTACTAGACCACAACAAACCATCCACTCAATGTAAGCAGCATTGAGCCATAACAATCCAAACTCCCCACCTCGAGAGGAAAGTAAGAGAGAATCACAAAGCATTGAAAAGAAACAACTTCCTTGCAGTTCCAACCAACTTAAACAACCAACCCAAACTCCACCTCAATAGGAGAGGGATCCCTTCTATAGGAGAGGATGAAGAGAAAGCCATCACCACCAAAGCCACCAATCTCCTGCATAAACAAACTTCACCTCCACAGGGATACATAGGAGAAAAGTAAACTCTCCACTAAACCTACAACATGCAAATCCACCTCAAAAAGAGCATTCTTCACCTCTAAAGAAGAAATCAACTGTAGCACCTAGCATAAGGCAATCGCTCTAGTAGCACAATAATTTTTTATTACATATATACATACATAATTTTTTTAATTTTCAACTACAAATTTATCTATATTTATATGTTAAATAACATAACCTTTTCTTAACTAAATAAATTATTTATTTTTATTTCTAATTATGTCTCTTTATAGCCTACTCGTTTTCATTGGAAGATAGAAGTTGTTAACTGATACACTACCTTTTTTCTCATTTGGTGCAGTAATCAACCATGAAGACACTAGTTAGTTTTTTCAAATATAAACTTTACTATCTGTGTACCTTGGAATTTTACTGTACTCTAATGTGAAAAATAACTAAAAATGCAAATGGAAAAATATTAAGAACACTTCAATGATTAGCCTAAAGAGTGATAAAACAAGGAAAATAGATGAGATAAGATGCAAAATGATTATACCTTCCTTGTTGTTGAAGACTCCTTGGTTGGCCCTTGATTTAGATCAATTTTTGTGCTCCTTGGATGGCTTTTGATGTAGCTAGATGCAAGATTGAATGTGCAAGGTGATCAAATTGGATGGCTAAATGATAGCAAGTGCTTGAGAATGTAAATTGGCAGCATAAGGTTGCTCAAATCAAAAAGTGTTGAAAATGCCCTTGAGGAGGGGGTATTTATAGAAGAATTTGAATTCTCTAGAGAATTCAACGGTTGAGATTCCAACAAGGTCAAGATGAAGGGCTATGGTGAGTTGAGAACTCACAAGCCCTCACATCTTGACATGTAGATGGTGAAGGGGCTAAGCGGAGATGAGGTGTAAGTGAGGTGGAGGAAGGACAAGTACCTTTCAAGTACATTGGGAGATGGGAAGAATCTTGGGTGAATAAAAGTGAATTTTAAATTCACAATGATTGGAAGAATTTAGTGGATAAGACAATGTTTCCACAAGGTGGGAGTTTTTCACATGTGACTTGATGTGACAAGTCAAAGGTTCTAGAAGATGCATGGGAAAAGGGGATTCTAGGAATAATAAAAAGGAATTAAAAATTCCTTAGGGGGTGGGAAGAGTTGACCAAGGTACTAATTAGGTTTGAATAAATAGTAATTAGAGGATAATTAGGGGTTAATTAGGATTAAAATCCAACTTGAAAAAGTTGGAGGATGTGACACATCCTAATCAAGGATTAGGCATGTGCACATCCTTAATGAAGAGATTAGGAAATGGATTAAGATTAGATGAAAATGACATGTGAGGAATTAAATAAATGTAATATTTATTTAATTTATTTGATGAAAAGAGGATTAAGGAGGGTAAGATATTTAATTATTAATTAAATACCTTAATGATTTGGCAGAATTAAAGATATTAATTAAATAATAGTAATATTACTTAATTAATTTGAATAAGAGGATGTTTAGACAAAAAGTGATAAATTTGGATGTCTACATTTTTCCCCTCTTTGAGATGGTGTTACAAAGTAGCATCATTTCAAAGAATATTAAAATATAGAACCCAGAAAGAGATGGTTAGATTGGAAAAGATGCCCCAGTCATCAAAGGGATGACTAGGAAGAAAGATGATGGGGGTGAAGATGAAGAGTAGGGATTAAGGATGCCCCATTGAGAGGACATGCGGGTTCAAGAGAACATGGATGTGCTCTCAAAATGGATGAGATGAAGAAATGGGAAATGAGGAGGAGGATGTAAAGGGATGGATATGAAAGGATGAAAAGGAAATAGGAGGTTGGGAAGCACAAATGGATGCAAAGATGAAGATGATGTTGCCCCAGTCAAGGTACAAGCCAAAAGGGGTTGGTGATGGATGGAGTGTTGTCAATGAATCATGAAGATAGGGGAGGATACATCCCACTGAGTGGTATTGATGAGGGAAGGGTACATCCCAAAACACCACTAAAGGATAGGGAAGAATGCCTCCCGGTGATGATGACAAAAGTGTTGTTGATGAGGGAAGGATACATCCCAAAACAACACCAAAGGGATATGGAAGAATAAAATGGGATGATGATGATGATGATGATGATGATGAGGATGATTGGATCCATGCTTGTAACAAGACTGAGAACAAGACCAAGGATATGATTAGATGATTCAGGCTAAATGGAATGGATGGGGATTGGATAGAGATGTGAGATAAGGATGAAGGATGAATGGATGGTAGGATACATGCAAGACGATAGAATGGAAAATGAAATGCAATCCTAATGCAATTTTCTATCTTTGGAGCACTAAGCTTTGCTATAGCATAAGACACCAAGTGCCAGGGTATGTGGAACCAAGGCGTAATAGTGTCTAATGCATGAAATAAACACAATAGACAAGAAGGCTATCCCAACACCCCAAAGTCACAAAGACCTTGGTTGGGCCAGGTATTGAGATAACCACAAGCACAAAAGGATGCCCCAGCATAACACAAGACCTCAGGGATCTTGGTGGGTACTACGTGGGACAACCCAGAAGACACAAAATAGACAAAAGAGCAAGATATGCCCCTATGTGGACCAATCAAAACATGCCATAATATGATGGATCATGGCGGCCTTGACAAGTGATGAGAGGGAGTGCAAATGATAAACAAAATCCAAAAGCATCAAAAGATCGCAATCAATTTCAAATGTCCTTTGCCATATGATCAAGGGGATAGATGGGATTGATGAGGTCTGTTAGGAAGGATGCATCCTGTTAAGACCGATGATGGATACTAAGCTAAAAGATCGATATGACGTAGGATATTCAAAACTGATTGGATTTGTTGATACAAGTGGATCTTGTTTGTTAAGAACTAGCTAGATAAGGGCATAGCTGGACGACACAACTTAAGGGAGACAAGACATGAGAATGACACACCCTAAGGACCTAGGAGCTTGGGGGCTGATCAAAGATTAGCCTTGCCTACGTAAAAGTGCAGAGCCCTCGTAGTTTGATAAAAGGCTGACGAGTGACCATGGACAAAAGTAGAAAGACGATGATGAATGATGATGATAGATGAAAAGGAATGGAGAGACAAAAGCCAAGGCTAATGATAGATGATATAGGAGTGGATGGAGAAAGCAAAAAGACTAATGCTAGATGATAGAGGAGCAGATGGACAAAGCAGAATGATCGATGATAGATGATAGAAGAGCAAAGTGGATAATGAAGATGGATGATGGAACCTCAGGGGTGGATCAAATGATCAACCTTGCCTACGTGAAAGCGCAGGGGCAACATAGTTCAACAAGACCAAAGGCAAACAATGGATAAAGGATGATAAGATGATAGGATAAGTGGATAAAAAGATGGGACCGATACAACAAGATAGGATAGACCTATTGGATTAGATAGGATGATGACGATCACATAAAGCTCAGGGATTGGATAGTTATCCAAAGCATTAAAATGACTTGGGAGGATGATATGATAGATAGATGAGTGATGAAAAGTGATAGGGGATTGGAAAGATGTGCAAGAGAAGCAGGGGTGATGACGATGAGATAAATGGCATTGGGTTGCATGGGGAGGCCTATAGCTAGATACCAATGACAAGGATTGTGAGATGGGATGAGGATAAAGATGAAAGAATGGATAGAGATATAGGGATGGGGATGGTAGATATTTTTGGATGGATAGGAATATAAGGATTGGGAGATGAAAGGGATGTTAGGATAGATGGATACAAAGATAAGGATGGGGAGATGGAAGGGATGCTATGATAGATGGATAGGGAGATGAAGGGATGTTATGATAGATGATGTCTCCAAGGACTATGTCACAAAGGAAGCAGATGCCCCCACTCTAGATATGTCATATATGAGGAGGCATGAGGGATAAAAGACAAGTGGATGGGAAGATAAAGGAGATAACTAGATGAGGATAGGATGGGTGGCTAAGGAATATGATAGAGCATGGATGAAGGGAATGTATACCAATAGGTGTCCAAAGCATGCATAGATAGGTGCCCCTATTTTGATCAAGATCACAAGAATGATGGAGGGAATGGGAGATAAATGGGATATGATGGTAGGATGCAGAAGATAGGTGGGATGGTGGGATTTATGAAGAGGATAGATAACAGGAAGACGGGTGCATAGCTAGAAGCATAGCAGATGGAGGGAATGCATATCAGGAAGTTTCCCCCAAGTGTAGATGAGGATTTATGCATGATGCTTGTTTGCCAGGTTTTCATCATGGTACTTATCCAAGGTGCTTGTTTGCCAAGTTTTCACCATTGGACGGATTATTTCTGTTTACTATTTTGTTTTTTTTTTTCTTTTGATTTTTTTTTTGATTTTGTGGATTTTTTGACTTTTTGGATGTCATGTAGAAGGAGATGGGTAAGGATAAGGAAGTGGATAAGTAGATTTAGAAGACATGTGATAAGGATCAAGGTGTTATGAGCCCATGTTTGAAGTACTGTTGGATGTTGGTACAACCTTATTAAGCTAAATGGATTATGCATGAGGGTGAATTAGAGGGATTTGATGGGGTTGATACATGGGATAATGGATGGGATGTTGGTGTATACCTTGATATTTATGCTAATCTAAATGTGCAAATTGAATAAGAAATGTGAACAACAAAATATCAAGGACACCTCAAAATTAGCCAAAAGAGAGTGACAAAACAATAAGAAAAGTAGATAGCACAATACAAATAGTTTTACCTTCCTTTGTTGTTGATACTCCTTTGATTGGCCCTTGCTTAAGATGGGATGTGTGCTCCTTGATGGCTCTATTGAGGATTTTTACTATGTGCTTGGATGCAAATGCAAGTGGATGTGGGTGAAGACTAGGTGAGTGCACAAAATGGCAACATGTAGTTGCAAATTGACTAAGTGTTTGAGAAAGAAAATGGGCAGCATGTAGTTGCTCAAATCAAAAGTCCTCTAAAATGCCCTTGAGGAGGGGGTATTTATAGAGAAACTTGAATTCTCTAGAGAATTCAATGGTCAATATTGATCCAACAAGACCAAGATGAAGGGCTATGGTGGGTTGAGAACCCACAAGCCCTCACATCTTGACATGTGGAGGGTGAAGTGGCCAAGGGGATATGAGATGGAGATGAGGTGTCAAAAAGGTACATGAGGTGGAGGAAGGACAAGTACCTTCCAAGTACATTGGGAGATGGGAAGAATCTTGGGTGAATAAAAGTGAATTAAAAATTCACAATGATTGGAAGAATCTGGTGGATAAGACAATGCTCCCAAAAGGTGGGAGTTTGTCACATGTGACTTGATGTGACAAGTCAAATATTCTAGAAGGTGCATGGGAAAAGGGGATTCTAGAAGGAATAAAATGTGAATTAAAAATTCACATGGGGAAGAGAGGAGCCTAGGGTGAATAAAAAGGAATTAAAAATTCCTTGGGAGATGGGGAGAGTTGACCAAGGTACTAATTAGGTTTGACTAATCAGTAATTAGAGGATAATTAGGGGCTAATTAGGATTAAAATCCAACTTGCAAAAGTTGGAGGATGTGACACATCCTAATCAATGATTAGGCATGTGCATATCCTTGATGAAGAGATTAGGAAATGGATTAGGATTAGATGAAAATGACATGTGAGAATTAAATAAATGTAATATTTATTTAATTTATTTGATGAAAAGAGGATTAAGGAGGGTAAGGTATTTAATTATTAATTAAATACCTTAGGGATTTGGCAGAATTAGAGATATTAATTAAATAATAGTAATATTACTTAATTAACTCGGATAAGAGGATGTTTAGATGAAAAGTGATAAATTTGGATAAATTAAGTGTCCAAATTTGGATGTCTACAGGTGGAAAGGGTATGGATAGAATGATGGGGTGGATATGTAATGGGGAGATGTGTTCAGGACCAACATTGGCACTTGTGGTGGTGGATGTGGAAAGATAATAGGATTAAGGGATGGAGAATGTGGGGATAATGGAGGAGATGGAATGGTGAATTTCGGGACATAAGGACCCAAAATAGACTTAGGAGATGAAAGGGGTGTATGATGAGCTTTTGGATTAGCGACTTTGGATGTTCTTACTGATTTTTCATGTGACGACATTGCATCTTTTTTCTTTGGGATCCACATGGTTTTGATCTTTGCTTTGGTGGGTCTTTGTGGCCTATGGATTTGATGTAGATTTAGATTTTTCTCCTCTTCACCATGTCTTTTAGAGGGAACATGGGGAGCCATATATTAATGTGGATGCTTGGATTTATGCATTTTTTCTTTAACAAAGTGCATTTAGTAGCAATGGCATGGGTGTGAGGAGATGGATGATGTAGAGTGATGGAGGTAGGAGTATGGGGATTATGTGTAGATGGAGGATGTTTAGGTAAGTGCCTTTGTTGATCCTGACTATGGGGTATGTGAGAGGGATGATTATGATGGATGAGATGGATAGGTGATGAATGGATGAAGGGATGGATGGGATGACATGGAGGAGGTGATTTTAGGATATAGGAGCCCAAAATAGACGTAGGACCTAGAGGAAACATGGGCACGATAGATGGAGTGATGTAAGGACCCAAAATGGATGGAGCAGATGAAGGAGGAATATGGACGGTGGTTTTGAGGCGATACGATAGAGGAGGAGGGATGGCAACATATGATTTGGTGGAGCGATGGAAAGAGCCTAGATTTATTTTGGAAGAGGCTTGTTGAGGATGTCTAGATGTTGTACCAACATTTTTAGATTGCGAGTCATGAGTATTACATCCAAGACCTTGCAGATACAAATGTTCTTTAGCTTGGATGGGCTCTATAATACCTTGCTCATGAAGGCCTAAACGTTTTCCTTGATAGTTCATTCTCTTGAGCATTCGATCTAGGACAGGATTTTTGATATTTTGGAAGAATGATGTGAGTTCATTATTAGGTGGAAGAGGAGGGTTGGTGTATATGCTTTTTTTTCTTGTGCAAGGAGACCACCATGGAGGAATGTGAGAGGACCAAGGGGATATGAAAGTGGTGTGGGGATAGCATTTTTAGGCGATGATGGGGGATCATGAGAAGGAGATGATGGGATAGTAACATCAAGAGAGGGAGTAGGGGCCATGATAGGATTTGGATTTGTGGTAGTAGGCTCATGCGATGGAGATGGAGATGGAGATGGAGCAGTGGAAGCTTGAATGACAAGGGGATCATGGGATGGAATGGATGGGGGACTATGATCTTGAGGTGGACTAGATGGAATGGTACGATCTTGATCTAGAGAAGGGGATATGCTAGCATGCTTTGGATTATACTCTTGGCGTGACTCATCGTGTGTGGGAGGCATGGTAATGGAGTCTTGTTGGGACTCTTCAAGTGGGGAAGATGGAGGGATGGTAGATTCATGAGGTTCATTGGAATGGGTTTGGGTGCTACTAGGGGTGGGAGGAGTGGATTGGATTTGGGTGGATCTAGGAGTAGAGGGAGTGGATTGGAATTGGGTGTCTTCGATGGATTTAGTGGTTCTTGGAGTAGGAGATAGGAGTTCAATGGATTTAGTGGGTTCAATGGTTTCAATGGTTTGAGTAGTACTAGGGGTGGTAACATCAATAATAGGTGTGGTATGGAGAAGGATCTCATCACTAGTGACTGTGGATGATGGATCTAGATGGCATGGTTCCATGACTTCAAGATGTGGAGTTGGGGATGGCTTCTTTGTCATGAGTCCTTGGAGAAATTTTGAAATGAGAGACTTGCATATGGTTGGCTTAGCTAGGGTGGTAGAAATGGATGAGGGATTATGGATTGGTGGAGGAGGGTTAGATGGAGGAATGGGATCGAATGTAGGACTATGAGTAGATGGGGGATTAGGATTGGATGGAGGGTTAAGATAGGGGTATTGGGATGGTGAATTAGGACACGAGGATATGGGTGGTGGATTGGGACAAGAGGATGTGAGGGATGGATTATAATAAGGGTATTGGGATGGTGGATTAGGATGAGGATATGTGGATGTAGGACTAAGGTAAAAGGGTGTGTATGTAGGATTAGTATGGGAAGATTGGGAAAGAGGATTACGATAGGGGGACATGTATGGGGAATTGTAATAGGAGTATTGGGATGGAAAATTAGGATAAGAGGATGTAGATGTTGTATAAGAGGATGATGTAGATGGACCTGGAAAATATGGGGATGAAGAAGATACTGGATATCCATTATCAAAGGTGGCATAAGGAGCATGATTAGGCATGGATAAAGACATAACGGGATAACTCATAGGAGTAATTGGATTTTGGAAAGTGGGTGGAGAAAGCTTACTAGATATGATAGTGTCAAGGGGATCTATGTCATATACCTCTTGATCGAAAAGACTTTCATTATCATTATCGATGTAATTAGGGTTTCCCTTGACCACTATTGATGGAGGATAAGGACTCATGATGGTGAAAGGATAAAGAGGATGGATAAAACATTTTGGATGGGAATGGATTAAAGCTCGAATTAGGATTTTGGTCAAGCTCATATCAGGATTAGACAAAAGCTCATATTAGGATGATTGGATGATGCGATGGGATTGATTTTGATTTTGATGGGATTGGGTATACAGATGATTGGATCAGGTAGATGATTTGATGAATTTTATTAAAGTACTAGATCAATTTGATTGGATAGGATCAAATGATTAGATGATGTTGATTGGATAATTGTGATTGGATGAACTTGATAGGATTGGTGTGCTCGGATTGATTAGATGATTGTATGTATTTGATTAGAGGAATGGATTGGTTTGATTAGATAGGAAGAAAAAAAAGGTACCACTAGATAGAGCTAAAAAAATTGAGCAATTTTAGTTTTTGAATGAAGTTGATCCGATGCACAGTTTGTAAATGACAGCCCCGAGAAGTTAGGGGCATGTCCACCCTGCAATGCGGGGCGTGGCTGCCCTGAGATGGTCAAATTATTGATAGGAGGAAATGGAAGGTACCACTAGATAGAGCTTAAAAAACTAAGAAACTTTGGTTTTTGGATGAAGTTAATCCGATGCACGATTTGTAAATGATGGCCCTGGGAAGTTAGGGGCGTGTCCACCCCGCAATGCAGGGCGTGGCCGCTCGGGATGGTCAAATTCTTGATAGGAGGAAATGGAAGGTACCACTAGATAGAGCTTAAAAAACTAAGCAACTTTTGTTTTTGGACGAAGTTGATCCAATGCACGGTTTGTAAATGATGGCCCCATGAAGTTAAAGGAGCATAGTCAGCTTTCTGCAGCAAAATCAGGGGCGTAGTCAGCTTTCTGCAGAAAATCAAGGGCGTAGTCAGCAAAATTAGGGCCGTAGTCAGCTTTCTATAGTAAATTAGGGTCGTAGTCAGCAAAATTAGGGGTGTTGACAACTTTCTACAGTAAATCAGGGGCGTAGTCAACAAAATCAGGGGCGTAGTCAACAAAATCAGGGGCGTTGACAGCTTTCTGTAGTAAATCAGTGGCATAGTTAGCAAAATCAGAGGCGTTGACAACTTTCTACAGTAAATCAGGGGCGTAGTCAGCAAAATTAGGGGCTTTGACAGCTTTCTCAGGGGTGTTGATAGATTTCTCAGGGGCATAGTCAGCAAAATCAGGGGTGTTGATAGCTTTCTACAGTAAATCAGGGGCGTAGTCAGCAAAATCAAGGGCATTGACAGCTTTCTTAGGGGCGTTGATAGCTTTCTCAGGGACATAGTCAACTTTCTAAGGGGCGTAGTCAGCAAAATTAGGGGTGTTGATAGCTTTCTGCAATACATCAGGGGAATAGTCAGCAAAATCAGGGGCATTGACAGCTTTTTGTAGTAAATCAGGGGCGTAGTCAGCAAAAACAGGGGCGTGGACAGCTTTCTCAGGGGCGTTGACAGCATTCTGAGGGGTGTAGTCAGCTTTCTCAGGGGCATAGTCAGCACAATCAGGGGTGTTGACAGCTTTTTGCAGTAAATCAGGGGCGTAGTCAGCAAAATCAGGGGTGTTGACAACTTTCTCAGGGGCATTGACAACTTTCTTAGGTGCATAGTCAACTTTCTCAGGGGCGTAGTCAACAAAATCAAGGACGTTGATAGCTTTTTGCAGTAAATCAAGGGCGTTGACAGCTTTCTCAGGGGTGTTGACAGCTTTCTTAGGGGCGTAGTCAGCTTTCTCAAGGGCGTAGTCAGCTTTCTCAGGGGCATAGTCAACAAAATTAGGGGCATTGATAGCTTTCTGCAGTAAATCAGGGGCGTAGTCAGCAAAATCAGGGACATTGACAACTTTCTGCAGTAAATTAGGGGTGTAGTCAGCAAAATCAGGGGCGTTGATAACTTTCTTAGGGGCGTTAATAGCTTTCTCAGGGGTGTAGTCAGCTTTCTCAGGGGTGTAGTTAGCAAAATTAGGGGTGTTGACAGCTTTCTGTAGTAAATCAGGGGCATAGTCAGCAAAATCAGGGGCGTTGATAGCTTTCTCAGGGGCATTGATAGCTTTCTCAGGGGCGTAGTCAGCTTTCTCAGGGGTGTAGTCAGCAAAATCAAGGGCATTGATAGCTTTTTGCAGTAAATCAAGAGCATTAATAGCTTTCTCAGGGGTGTTGACAGCTTTCTCAAGGGTGTAGTCAGCTTTCTCAGGGGCGTAGTTAGCAAAATCAGAGGCGTTGACAGCTTTCTACAGTAAATCAGGGGCGTAGACAACTTTCTATATTAAATCAAGAGCGTAGTTAGCTTTCTGTAGTAAATCAAGGGTGTTGACAGCTTTCTCAAGGGCATTGATAGCTTTCTCAGGGGCGTAGTCAGCTTTCTCAGGGGCATAGTCAGTAAAATCAGGGGCATAGTCAGCAAAATCAGGGGCGTTAACAGCTTTCTCAGGGGCGTTGATAGCTTTCTCAGGGGCGTAGTCAGCAAAACCAGGGGCGCTTCTTCCTTTCTACAGTAAAATAGGGGTGCTTCCTCCTTTTTGTGCTGATTATGAGTGATGTTTGGTGATGTAAATGGTAAAAATTATGACATTCGTTAGGTGAGGGTATGGACTTTTGAATGGAATATGAGGAAATTAGAATGAACAGGTAGATTGTGGAGAATGAGTGGGGATTTAGAATGGTTAAACAAAGATTTTGAATGATAAGATGGAGGTTTAAACATATCAAATGTGGGTTTTATGAGATTTAAATTGATGAAACGGAGGCTTGGGATGATGAGATAATGGTTGGGAATGATTAAATGATGGTTTAGAGGCTAGACGAATCCAAATGGGGCAATTTTGGGTGTTTAGGAGGGAAAATCCGCCCCTCTGCAGCAAAAATCAGGGGCACTTCCGCCTTAAATAGGGGCGCTTCCACCTTAAACAGGGGTGCTTCTGCCTTTCTGTAGTAAAACAGGGGTGCTTCCGCCTTTTTGCGCTAATTATGAGTGGTGTTTGGTGATGTAAATGGTAAAAATTATGACGTTCGCTAGGTGAGGGTATGGATTTTTGAATGGAATATGAGGAAATTAGAATGAACGGGCAGATTGAAGATGATTGTGGAGAATGAGTGGGGATTTAGAATGGTTAAACAAAGATTTGGAATGATAAGATGGAGGTTTAAATGGATCAAATGGAGGTTTTGGGAGACTTAAAGTGATGAAACAGAGGCTTGGGATGATGAGATAATGGTTGGGAATGATTAAATGATGGTTTAAAGGCTAAACGGATCCAAATGGGGTGATTTCATTAATCTATGAGTCATTACTAATTATTAAGTTATTGAAGTTTTCAAGGTGCATGAGGATTGTTCTACTTCCAAAAAAACCCAAGAAGTTTGTTTCCAAAATTTGATACTCTTGTTTATGGTTTGAAAACTTTACCTTTATTAGTCTTGGCTCTATATAGGGTTTTCCTTGATGTTTTTCAAAACCTCAAAAATAAGTTTCTCTATTTTCCTTTGTTGAAGCCAACCAATTGGACGCCAACCATGTGGCCCCTATCTTTTCCATGTGTCCAAACTTCCTTTCACACCCTAAACTTCAAACTTGATAATTTTTTAGGAGATAACTCTTCACGTCTCTACTTGGGTGGAGTTTCTTAGATTTCCTTTTCCATGCTAAAATTTCTTTCTTAGAATAGTAAGCTTTCTAGATAATATCATTCTTGTAGAATTGAATAAGTTTTGTTTGGCTCATTTCTAAAAATGTATTTGTGATGAAATTGATATTTCTAAAAACCTAAATGAGACTATTGGCCTTTAGATTGGACAAATAAGACACATAATGTCTTCTTTATATAATCCTATTTAATTTCTACTTCAAGTATTTGTCTTCTAGTCATAAAATTAGAAATTGTTCCTTCATTACTCTTAATATTTAGCCTACTTCTCATTATTTTAAGGGTGTCCCTCCTAGTAAAGAAGGTAAATAGTTGTGAGTCATAAAAATAATCAAAATTCAAGAAATGGTTGTGTGCCTCTCAAAACCCTGTATAGAAATGGTGGTTAGTCACTTAAAAATCAAGGTTCAAAATTGTTTCAAAACCTCTAAACACAAGAAAAAATATTGTTCCCTCACATGATAAGTTATCAAATGAGGAAAATAGAGGTAAGTTAACTAGAATATCCATTCTAATGATTGTGTTATCTTCTAAAATATAATTTATTCTTATTCTTCAATTTGTTTCTCCTCAATGATCCAACACTGCTTTTATAGTCCATTTAAGCTATGGATGAAGGTGAGTACATTCTAGATAAAATAAGGCATAATAAACTAATAGTTCAACTCCATATTTTGTATGCCTCTTTGGAGAATAAATTATTTTAAAATAATTATGCCACACTTGATAATTTAGATGGTGAAGATGTGGCACTTGACTCTTGCCAATGGATTTTGTCTCCTAAAATGTTTGATATTTGATATAATTCATAAAAAACTATTTTTTTCTAGAGACCAAACCATTTTTCTTCTTAGACATTATTTGTTTGCAATAAGTAAGAATTTCTAATTTTATTTCTATTATTTTTCATGCAATATGACCAATTGTCCATTTTTCATAGCTATCATGGTGTAGGTCATCTTCACATTATCACTTTCTATTTCCTAAATGGTAGTCACATACGTCAAAATCAATGAAACATATGCACCCAAAACATGCAACACAAAAATAGGTCAGCACTAAACACCTCTATGGTGGAAATAAGAGAAGACAAACCATGCCAAAGGTTAATTAGGACCCAAATCGAAACTGACATGCTTCACCATGCTTCCAATAATAATAAAATCCTTTGAAATTATCACTAGCATGATAGGTTAGCCAAACCTACACTAACACTTGTTGCGTAAGTGGTTTTCGTTGCACCAAAAGATCGACATGTTAATGCCTAACACAACTGTTGGATTTATAAAAGATCCAAGATCCATAGGAGGTGGTTAAATCATGTCAGGAAGCCCAAGCACTTTGTTGGCCCACACCGAGGAGACCAAGGGTAACACCTTGCAACAATCCCCCAAACACAAGTGAGGGGTTTGAACCTCTGACCTCAGCTCTAATACCATTTTTTGCATAGGTGGTTGTCGTTGCACCAAAAGATCAACCTATTAATGCTCAATATAGCCACTAGATTTATAGAAGATATAAGATCCATACGATGTTGTTAAACCATGTCACAAATCCCAAGCACTACGTTGGCCCATTCCAAGAAGACCAAGGATGACACCTTGCAACAACACTAACAAGTGACCACATACACACCTCTCCAAGTCCAGAAGTATGTCACATACCACATAAAAAATCTCAACATCTAGGAATATTACACATCACTAGAATATCTTGCACCATTGATGCGACCATGTAAAACTCAATAACACTTTCATTATGTGCAACCAGACATACTAGCACAAACATACAACTCAATAACCAACCTTATGGAACACCTAAACACCTGAAACTTCAAGAGAAGGTAGATACAGACAATATAAGTATGTTCCCAAACCTACAAGTAAGAGAATTCAATGTAGAGAAATATAGAGCAATCTCATTTCTCCCAAGGTGAACTAATAAAAGTGGTTTACAATTGGAGTGAGGAAGGAAAAGTTGAAAAAAATGACTCCATGCCAAAAAAAATCATTTTGGGGGTTTGAGAAAAAGAATAGGTTTGAATGAACCAAAAGAGGGTTCACTAGAACCTAGGTTTGAGCAAACCCATTCAATGCAATGTCCCGCCATCCCACCAAAAACCACAATGAAAACCCCTTTTTGAAAGGGGGCTCGAATGAACCAAGGTTTGAATGAACCCTGGTTCACTTGAACACTGGTTCACTTGAACCCCCTTTTCCCACCTTTCTACTCTCTGGCACCAAAAAAATTAGATTTTTTGCCCTTCAAAGCTTAGGTTGAGGATGAAATGGAGCAGACTTCACAAACCCTATTGGAATCAGATAGTCCTCGAAATGAGCTATCCAACAACTATAATTTTAATATGTTTTGGTTTTATTATGTATTTATTTTTTTAGTTTTATTAAACATAGGTTTTTCACTAAAAATCAAGCTCTTTCTTCTACACATGTAGAAAAATAGTAGATTATTAAAAAAAATTTGAAAAATATGAGTGCACCAGATATTGAAATCCTTGATCCAACAAAAAAAATTGAATTTTGATACATACAAGAAAAGTTACGCATTATACAGTCTGCTTATGTTTGAATTGTAATTGATTTGAATTCAAAACTTGATTAAGGAAAAAATATTCAATAAAACACTATCTAACCAAGTGGAAGCACTAGATATTGGATTTTTAAATCTAAATTCGAAAGAATTAGAATTTTATCCTTCATGGAAAAAAAGTTATGCATTATACAGTGAGTGTCACTCCTTAAAAATGTTATTTTATGAAAAGAACTAGTTTTCAAATGAGATGGAAAAATAAGTGAAATATGATTCCTAATATTTTGAAAAATATATATTTAGAATCTAAAGACAAAATTTCATGAAACTCTAGTTTGCATCATCTTCAAATTCCTCACGGTTTAGCTGCTATAGGTGCCTAAACTTCAAGATTTAGTTAGAAATATTATTTTAGTGTCCAGTTTTTCCAAAAAGTGTAAACCAATATTGTGGGATCACCACAGACAACCTTCTTTAAATACAAACACATTGTTAAACATATCTTCCACTACTGCATGATCAAGAACTTGAAACTCTGGATATCACACCTTTGAACACCTTTAATAATCACGTCTAAACTGTACAAGCATATATTCAACCATGAAGAAATGTGGAGCACAACACTAAAGACACCGCTATCACACTATACACTATTTTATTCAAATTTTCTCCAAAAAACATGGAAACCAAGTGAACCAACTACATTAGCAACACCACAAACACCTCTTCAACACACTTACAACATTGACAACTCTTCTCATCATGAGTACACCAGAGGTTGACAATAAGACAACATAGTGCAATTCTCTTCAACAAAACCAACACTACCAACAATCTCCAATGCTAAAACTCTCTCCAATTGTACCAAAAATATTCCAACAACTACAAACTTACAACAATATGTTGACATCAATGACCACCATCAAATTCCAAGCTTCAAACAATCTCCCCCTTTCTCAGTGATGGCAACACCAACTCTAAAAAACCATCAACAACAAAAGAAACCAATAACAACTTTGCAATAAGTAGTACTCCCTATGATTGACATATCTTAATCTTCACACTCTCTCTCTGACCTTTGCTCCATAGAATTATTCTCCCCCTTCCCGAGGAGTTCTTAATTATCTCATCCTCTCACGAATATTCTCTCCTCCTGTGTATTTTAGACCATATCTTTTCCTCCACAATACTGTCTTGCACTATGTTTTTAGGTAAAAGCACAAAGTTGTGTCACACTTTATAAAGGAAATGGCTAACACTAATCCAACTTTTAAACTTGAATCACTAAAAAGTGGCATATATATTTTGAATTTTAAAATGATGTAAACTAGTAAAATATGTATTTTTTAGTATATTTTATGTTTGTATTTAAAAATAAAATAAAAAATATTTTAAACTAGTTTTTAATATTTTAACCCTAGAATTTAGTTGTTGATAAAATGCTGAAAAATGAAGTTGCATGAGACGTCAAACTTTTTATAGTAATTTTTTTTTTCTTTCAAAATTTTTGTGTATTTATAACTTGAAACTTTAGTGCATGGATATTTTTTTTTCCAATTTTGACAAATATATATTTTTAAATAAACATTAAAATTTGCATGAATCAAATAATAGTTGTTTCTATGGGATGTCAACTTTCATATTAAATATTTATCTAAAATGAAAAAAAATTATACCATCTTGAAATAGATTCTTTTATCTAGTGCATCATATTTTTTTCTATTTTTTTAATAAGTTTTAGTATTTTTCCTTGGCATGGTAATCGACCTAATATTTTGTGATGATAACCTAATTTTAGTAAAAATTAAAAAAAATATATGAATAATAATTAAAATATGAAAATAAATATATTTTTGAAAACCACACTTATGGATCTCCAAAAGGGTATTTTTATATTAAAAAAAATGTTATTTAAACTAGGAGTTATTAAAACTTCAAGTTTTTCAAATAATTTTTTTTTTTGGTATGTTGGACTCAAAGTGGTGCTCCATATATTTTTAGCCAACAATTTTAGTTGAAAAAGTTGTTGAAGTATTTAACTTAGCTAGAATGAATCTTACTAGTAGATCATATGTTTGACCAAAATTGATTTTTAATTAGAAATACTTAAATTCAGTTGTGCTGATAACTTGGATGAAAGTGTGACACAACTTTTCACTTTTACCCTTTTTCAACCAATTCTCTTCCACTTTGACATCAATGGAAAAGGGCCATAAAATCAACCAACTCTCTTTCCTACATACTTTACATTTTTCAATACCTATGCTTCACCTCTTCTTACTGCACTCTCCATTTGTATGTTTGCTTCCACAAAGGGACAACACATGCATAAAACTATTTTTCTTTTCTAATCTCCCCTGTAAGAATACTTTCACACTTTTCATTAGAAAAAACTAGCAATAAAATTCTCTCTCCACTCTCAATTTTCTACACTCTCACCTTAGGGACACAAGATCTACTCCAACTAACTATACCAAGAAATAATACCACTACCTACTCTCCCCTAAGAAGTAGCCTTCAACATTAGTCCAATACCAAGAATATATCTTGAATGCACACCTCAACAGATGCACACACTTATGCATTTAACTTAAAGGAGGTTCAATAACCCCTAAGTTCTATTGGAGATACTCAAAATTGTTTTTAGAAAGATCCTTTATAAAAATATCTACAACTTGATCCTTAGTAGGCACATACTCCAATTTTACCTCATTCTCTGCAACTTTATCTCTACTTGATATTGGATTGACATATTCTTTGTTCTTGAATGCATTACATGGTTCTTTGACATATTAATGGTACTTGTATTTTCACATAAGATAGAAATAGGTTCATCATATATGTTGATATCCTTCAATGTTTGCTTCATCCCCCACACCTGGTTGTTGCAATAAACTATGCCTCAATAGTAGATAGTGACATTGAATCCTACTTCTTACTCAACCATGAATCTAATTTTCTTCCAAGAAAGAAAGCACCACCATTTTTACTTTTGTTGTCATCTGTACATCTTTCCCAATCCGCATATATATATGCACTCAAGGAGAAATCATTATCCTTCAATGGATACCTCAAATTATAGTTCAAAGTGCCCTTCAAGTATCTTAATATCATATTCACTACTTCCACATGTGATTCTCTTAGATCTTCTTGAAATCTTACCACAAGAAAAACTAAATTCATGATATCTAGTCTAGAAGTAGTTAGGTATAACAGTCCATGAATCATTGATCTATACTTACTCTAATATGTCTTAGGAGATTTTCCATTCTTTCTTAACTTACAACTAGTAACCATAGGAGTACATATTGGTTTGGAATCCTCCATTCCAAACTCCTTCAATGTTTCCTTAAGATACTTTAATTGTGAAATAAATATACCTTTCTATTATTGACTGATTTCTAGCCCAAGGAAGAAACTCATCTCCCCACACATAAACATCTCAAAAATTTTTTTTGCATCTCTTCTACAAACTTCTTACATATACCTTCATTTCATCCAAAGATTATTTCATCGGCATACACTACCACAATAAGAATTTTTTCTCCATCAACCTTGAAGTAAATATTTCCATTTGCAGTGCCTATTATAAATCCTTGCTAGAGCAATTCCTTGTCTAATCTTGCATACCAAGCTCTAGGAGCTTGTTTGAGTCCATATAATGCTTTCTTAAAATTTCAAACCATATCAACATCATTTGAAAACTAAAAACCTTTTGGTTTTTCAATGTATACCTCTTCTTTGAACTCACCATTCAAGAATGTAAATTCACATCCATCTAATAGACTTTAAAATATTTATGAGATACAAAAGTAAAAAACATCCTAATAGCTTTGGTTCTCGCCACCAAAGAAAAAGTATCTTCAAAATATATACCTTCCACTTATTAGTAGCCCTTACAGACAAGTCTAGCCTTATTTCTAATAAATTTTCCATCATCATTCAACTTGTTCTTGAAAAACCATTTTTTCCCTATCACATTCTTATTTTCTAGTCTTAGGACCAAATCCCAAGTCTAATTTTTCTCAATATGTTCCAACTGTTCTTTTATAACTTTGATCCAATTCTCATCTTTGCATGCCTGGTCACTTTTTTAGGTTCTACTTCTAAAAGTAAACAAAATTTTACATTTCTTCTATCATAGAAACTTTTCTTCTTGTCAACACACCTTTTCTCTTATCTCAAATTATCTTCAAAATGATTCTCCTACACATACTTAGGAGTTTTAGGGATCTTTTCTAGAGCCTCTTCAACTATCATCTCTTTCTCTTTCTCTTCATTTTTTTCTTCTTCATTACAAGGGAGTTCATCATATCCATAACCTTCTATCAATAGTGAACATTGATGTTGTTCATCCACTTTGATACTTACACTCTTAACAATCTTCTTCAATCTTTTATTGTAGCACTAGCAGACCTTACTTCTTGTATAATATCCAAAGAATACTCCATCAGATCTTGCATCAAACTTTCCTAAATTTTCTTCATGTCTTCTAATATAACATTTTCTTCCAAACACTCTAAAATATTTCATAGTAGGAGGTTTACATACCTAACTCATAGGGATTCCTTGAATTTTTCACTCTTGCTAGACTCTGTTAAGAATATAGACTATTATATGGATTTCTTCTCTCTAATAGATATCTGGTAGAATTCCTTCCTTCATCATTGTCCTAGATGATTCTTGAATTTTTATGTTCTTCCTTTCTATAACTCCTTTTTGCTAAGGAGTGCAAGGGGCTGACAAATGCCTCTTTATCCCATGAACTTCACAAAAGCTATAAAATCATTGGAGGTGAACTCACCACTTCTGTCAAACCTTAAGCACTTTATTTTCACATCCATTTAATTTTCTACCATAGACTTAAATTCTTAAAACTTATCGAGAGCCTTTATTTTTTCTTTGAGAAATGTCACCCAATTCATTCTAGAATAATCATCAATCAATAACATGAAATACCTATCACTGTGTGATCTTCTAATTCTACTAGGTCCACATAGGTGTATATGCACCAATTCCAAAGGATCTACAATGGAATATTCTTTAGTATTGAACCTCTTCTTTATCTTCTTTCCAAATTGACATTCTTTACATGTGTTGATAGGCTTTGTATTCCTTGGAAAATTTGTTACAAAATAAATAGAATTGATCTTCACTAGGCTATCAAAATTGATGTGACCCATTCATCTATGTCATAGACAACATTTATTGATTTGATACATAAACCACTTAACACCACCACCTTTGAGATGATAAAAAATACCTTTTTTCTTGTTCCTACAACAACCAGAGTATAAGATCTTCCTTTTTTGATTTCACAATCATCATCCTGAATCACACAATTATATCCTCTACTACACATTTATCCTACACTTAGAAGATTATGCTGGAGACCCTTTAAATAAAGAACATCTATTTTATACTTGCCATCAAAACTAATTGAACATTTTCCATAGATCTTAGTAGATGTATCATAAAAAAAATTAATAAGACCACCATGATACATTTAAAATTTTAAAAACTTACTCTTATCACCTGTCATATGATTTTAGCATCCAATATGAATTATCTAGTAATTCCTCTCCTCTCTTTTATGAAAAAGTAGTCACTATAGTTCCTTCAACCTTCTAACATGTTTCTGAAGAACTTTCCTTCACACATCTTTTAGGATTGGTAGAATTAGTTCCAACTTTTCATGAACATGCATTCATCACTATCTTCATTAGGATTTTTAGATTCTTCATCATTAGATACACCATTTTCTTTTTCAACATAATATCCCTTCTTGGAAAATTTACCCTTATCATCATTTTTTTTTTCATTGGTAACTTTGATTGAACATTTATAAGCATAATGACCTATATTTCCATAATTGATACATTTAAAGGGTAACTTACATTTGTATTTTTCAGTGCCCTTTTCCAATATCCTTAGAAAAATTGCTTCTACCTCATCAAGATCATCTAGATTTGATTCATCATCCTTATCCACTTTGCTAACTTTGAAGGAAGTTTCCTTGTAGCATCTTTACCAAACTCTCTCAATTCAAAATAAATCAAAGCACCAAACATTGATCTCTAGAATATTGATCTAAATTATGAGCTTCCTCAATAGCATAAATTTAGGGCTATAAGATTTGGGAAGAGTTCTTAATACCTTTTTCACAACTTCACTTTCTTCTAACTTTCCACCAAGACCATTGATGACATTGATAACTTCATCCAGTTTCAACATGTAGGCAATAATATCTTCATCTTTAGACATCATTAGGATTCCGAATTTGTCTTTGTAGTTTTGCATCTCTTCTTATTTGACCTTATCTCTCCTTCATAAATGTGTTGGAACTTTATCTTGATATATTTACAAGATTTTAGACTTATCTCCTTCCATTTTCAAAATCAGAAAGACCACTCTAGATTGCGTTCCTTCCTTTTCCATTGTTTTCATAATCCTTTATTTTGTCATCACATTCTATACCATTACTAGGCAAGGTAAATCTTTTTTGCAATATATTTATAGACTTGAAATCTAAGAGAAACTAGAAAGGACTCCATCCTAGCTTTCTAGTAAGCATAATTTGTTCCATTGAATATAGGGGATTTTCCACCTTTCCTATGTTCCATCCAAATCTACCTCAAGTGGTTAAGATTCTTCTAAGGAACCAAAAAATTGATAATAATTGTTAGATGCATAGGAAAATAAAGAGGGTGTGAATCAATTATATACTTAAAATATTCAATCCCTTACTATCATTCAAACCCTTATCAACCTTCAAAACCCTTGTCACACATTGATAGAATCTAAACAAATGAAATAGTAATGAAAACACAAAAAAACACATAAGAACACTAGATTAATGTGGAAAAAAAAGAAGGGAAAAATTAAAATGAGGATTATCTTACATATAAATGAAATACAACACCAAATACAAGTAGGTTCACTGCCCATAAAAAGAAGAAAGGATCACTACCAAAAGGACTCAATGTACAAAAGAAAGAAGAATAGAAGACTATTACAAAGAGATTTAATATCTCAAGGAAACAATAGAAATCCACCACTACAAATTTATGCCATCCACAACGTTTAACTCAGTACCTCCAACAACCTCAAGCACACCAAAATGTAGAAACCTTTTGCTCGCTGCAAAAAGAAGTCTTAAGCATTTAAGATTGCACATGGATCAATAATATTGATCACATTCACATCTTGCAATTTTGACACATTCCACACAAGCTTCACCTTGCATTTATACCATCCACGAGCTAAACAATCTCAATTAGGTTAGCCTCAATGAAACGTATGCAACTAAAACATGCAAAAAAAAATTGGTTGGTACCAAGCACCTTTATGGTGGAAAGAAGTGAAGGAAGACAATTCCAAGGGTTAAATAGGACCCAAATCTACACTAAAATGATTCACCATGCTTCCAAAAAGAAAAAAACCTCCATAATTGGTGTTAACATGCCAGGTTGACCAAACTTGCACTAACACTAACAAGCAACCACATACACACCTCTCGAGGTCTAGAAATATCTCATGGAGTACATAGAAAATAACCAAAAATATTCCAAGATGGTGTGTCCCTTGTTCTTAGGTTGTTCATAATAGTGCTTGGGTTTGTGACATGGCTTAACCACCTCCTGTGGATCTTACATAAATATGGTTGTTTTATTGGGCATTGACAGGTCAATCTTTTGGTGCAGTGACAACCACCAATATAAAAATTAGCATTAGATCCAAGGTCACAGGTTCAAACCCCTCGCTTGTGTTGGGGGGGATAGTTGAAAGATGGTTTGTCCCTTGGTCTTCCTTGTCTAGCATGGTGCTTGGGTTTGTGACAGGGCTTAACCACCTCCTATGGATCTTACATAAATCTAGCCATTGCATCGGGCATTGACAAGTTGATCTTTTGGTGAAATGACAACCACCAAAGTAACAAAAACATCCAAAAATATTCCACATCATCTTAATATTCAATACCACTAACACAACCACCTGAAACTAAAGAACACTTTCATTGTGTGCAACTAGACAGCTGGCACAAACATGCACCTCATTAACAAACCTTGTGGAACACCTCAAGACCTAAAGTTTCAAATGAAGGTAGATACAAACAATATACGTATGTTCCAAAATTTTCAATACAAGAAACCTCAATGTAGAGAAATGTAGAGCAATCTCATTTCTCCTAGATAACTTTCTTTATAGACATACACTGTGTTAAACACATTTTCCACTACTGCACAATCTAGAACCTTAAATACTTGATATCACATCTCTAAAAACCTCTGATTATCACATCCAAACCACACAAGAATACCTTCAACCATGAATAAATGCAAAGAAAAAAATTGAACAAACCTTTATCACTGTATAGGAGTGAATTTCCCCCCTTGCAAATTCCCCTTTTGCATCTCCTACCTTAGAATAATTACTCCCATCGACATATTCCCGCTTCACCCTTCCAACCATCCACCTAGTGTTTGTCCTTAGTTTCAATGGGTGAATCTTTGTTAGGTATGACTGTGCAGAGCATAAACATCTACACAACACACTTACATCCTAATAGGATTCCTGCTCCTAAAGCTCTCAGAAATTTTACACTCGCTATTGCCCAAGCCAAAGTGTAATGCTTCTATGGGATTCTTTTGAACTTTGAACAATTCCTTTCCCCCCAAAACCTCTTCAAATGGCTATCTTTTGTCTTCAATCTCGCTCTCTTGAACTCTCTCTTGCTTTCTTGATCTCTCTTCAGTTTCTTGCTAGTTACAACATTCATTTCACACATCACTTCAAGGTTCTTATTGCAACTCCAACATCACAACATCTTTTGTATCCACAACTCAAGCTCATGACTTGGTTACCTAGTAAGGCCATCCTTCATCACCACTATGGTTGTGTCGACTTTCCAAGATTGTGCTCTTGTAGTTTCCTTTCTTGTCCTTGAGCACCCTTGTATGGAGGTGATATTGTCCTTTATTACTTTTTTGTTGGCATTTGGTAGCAGTGCCTTTGGTAGTGCTTGGTGATATTTCCATTGTTGCACTTCCTTTCTTCTTCTTTATCATATTTCTTCTTCGTGTGGAGCTTGTTGGAGAACTAGACCTCTAGTGAGTTCATTCTTATTTCATCTACCTTGTCACTTTCATATCATTTACTTTCGTTATTCTAATTTTATTATATTTTGTCATTACATTTATTTCCTTCAAAATAGGTTGTTTATAGGTTTTGGAGTATTATGCTGGTGACTTTCTACTCGTTGTCTGTATGAATTCCAATGCATAATTGAGATTCTAGCGCAACACATTGTCATCCCTTTTTTGCACTTTCATCCTTTGCTAGTGAGCTAGTAGAGTCATAGTCCAAATCCCAAAATCGTGCTTGTCTAGTCCCACATCACAATTTTCTAGATCAGCAGAGTGACAATAACACTTGAGCGTTCTCTTCATTCTTTATCCTTCCCTTAGAAATTTACATGATTGGGGTAGTTTAGGGTAGCCTTCAACTCCTAATCCTCCATGACCTAGGATTGGTGAGGGGTTGGTCCCCCTTCTCTATGTTTTGGTGAACCCAACGTGAACCATTTGGGTTTCATTCGGTAGTTTTGAGAGTTCCTTTCATCGTGTCCTAGGTTCATTGTGGGTGTGAGTGTTGTGAGGTGCCTAGCCTTGCAACCCAACCTACACCCTAGCAATGTAGCTGGAAGGTTCCATAGGTGTTGCAGAGTGTAACCTTAGGTGGGTCACTATCTAATCATTGAACCTTTGAGGCTCCCGTGAAAGCTCCATTTAGTCTGTGTAAATGGCCTCCTTTTTACGTATTCCCATCCCATCTGAACAACTTATGGGTGAATCATTTGGTATAATGTTCACCTCACAGGACCTATTGATGAACCACAATAGAGAGCCATCTCCTTTGTATATTCCTACATGCATCAATGGGAATACTAAAATTGGCGTCCTCATTGACCATGCATGTTGTGCGAATGTCATCATTGAAGAGATATTTTTGATTAACTTCCTACATAAAGATGGGTATAACAAATCTAGGAGTACTATCCACATGCAGGATGGGATTTGCATCCCTCCCTTAGGTTGCATCACACTATCAATCTTCGTAGGGCCTATGTCAATAAATGCACTCTTTGACATCATACTAGGATCTAAAGTATTGAGAGTGAAACTAGGTATCCGTTGGTTGGTAGCTATGAACAACATTACCTTTGGTGGTACACAAATTCCTAAAATTAATCCATAAGGGATATTTCCATGTGGTCCACAACACCAATTTTAGGTAGTAGGTAGGTTGTGAGGACCACTTCTTGGATCACTTCTAGCCGGCACCTATTGGTCTATTTTCCCCTATGACAGACCTCTTATACAAGACCTATATAAAATACAAGAATGGGGGCTTAACTCCTAAGGTGAGGTATCCTCCTTCCTCTTATGCCATTTCATATAGGGCTTGCTTGAAGGTGGATAGCGATGTTACCTTGGATTGAAGGAAGGAACATAAGAAGCTTGTTCAAGATTCTTCCTCTTCTATTGTTTCATCTTCTGCTTTTGCTTCTCACCCTATTGTGGTGCCATCAAATTTCACTCCTAGGTGTTTGATGGAGAATCCAATGGTTTTGGCTTGGTGAAATCCCAAGTGTTGTGTTTTTGAACTTCTTGTCCTACCCATAGTGCATTAGCCTACTATGTATGGTAAGGGGAAGTTCCCTCATGGGGGTACTTTCACATCTTGGCCTTCATGGTCTCCTACTATTCCTACCTCCATAACAACAAATGGGAAAGGGCCCATCACCGAGATGTTGGTTCCTACTCCCCCTCTTCCTATTGTTTCTACCTTGCCTCCTCCTATGTTTGTTTAGGAGTATATCCGTCTATTGGAGATGAACGAGATGGATACAAAGATGACATAATGGGAACCTCTCACTCCTTCTCAAGGGGCTATTTCCAATTCCCAGAGCCATAGAAACTAACTTGTGTGTGAGCGTAGGTGTCGACGGAAGGCTTTGGCTGTTGAGAAAGCAGCCTCGTAGAAAGCAAGCGAGGCATCTACTAGCTTTCTTGTCTCTTTCAAGCTATTTCTACATTAGTTCCCATTAGTTATGTTCTGCCTCTAACTCCCCCGTCGAGCATTGAAGATCCACACCCCCAAAGGGTGCAAGTCTTCATTGCTCCCTCTGTTGAGTCCCCTTTACTGACATCCCTTCTGAATGTCCCACCTTTCTTAGAGCTTGTTGACATTTTGAATGATTTAATGGTGTCTCCTATGGTTATTTTCCCTTCCTCCTCATCTCTTGCATCCTCTGCTGAAGTGAAAGATGGAGGATGACCCCGCTCCCAACATGGGTCAGAAGAAGATATGCTCTTCTTTAGAAGCTATTCTAGTTTTGGATTGTGCCATCTTAGTTATGGAGGGAGCCCTAACATCACCGAAGTATGCCACTGTCGCCTTGGATGAGGTAGAGGACGGATCCCATGAACCTCCTTCCTTACCTTCCAATCCTAGACGTGATCCTCTTGAGGGGTGCATGTTTAATTCAATGGATGAGATCTCGTCTTTGTCAATCATCCTTGCAATATTGATGACCTTGGGTTCATAGGAGCTTGGTGGAGAATACCTCAAGGTTCCTTCTTCCTTGGTTGTTGTTGCAACTGACTAGAAGGATCCTCCCCTAGTGATCTCACCCTTGTTGGTTCATCCACCCTCCCCATCTAATGGCTTAGATTCAGAGCACGATGACCTCTTGGTCAATGATTACTAGGATGATCTCTTCTTTATTTGTAGATTAGGATTTTGTGTGTGTGTTGTGCTTCCCCCATGCTTGTCTTTCTATGTGCCTAGATGACCCTTGCCACCCCTATTGGTGCTTAGTAATAGGTGAGCTTTGTGTCATGACCTTCTTCTATTTGTCTCATCATTCTTCCATGTTTGTGCCTTGATTTTTGAAAATTGGGGACAATGCAAAGCATTGGGGGAATTTAGGCCTTCTTCCATGTTGACCCTATTTTTTATTTTTAGTTTGTTTTTTATGCATTCCTTTTGATCTAGTGGGGATTGATGATCTTTCACCTTGCACTATAGTTACCTATTATTTATATAAGCATGAGCAGATCTAACACTGAAAAACTAGATCCCCCTATCTCTTGTGTTCTCTTTTGTGACTCGTATTGCTTTCATTGTGATGTTGTGGTTCCTATGTGATTGTCCCTCATGTGTGCGATAACATTACCACACTTACATATAGTAATGTATCATGGGCCACATCACCTTGTTTCTTTCCTTTCATTATGATGCCACATGCTCTTGTGTTTCAAACATACCATCCTAAGGGGGGGCTATCATATTGTATTTCAAAAAGGTATATTCGGTGGCCAATGAATCCCTCACTAAAAATCACCTATATTTTTCAAAAATCACATTCCTTAAAGAACCCCTTGTGAGACGTGTCCCCCTTCATGGGGTTCGTAAAGAAAGAAGTTGTAGAACCTTGTCCTGAGGGATGGGTCTTGAATTTTCCCTTGTATGGGGGCATTCTTCCTTTCAAATTCCTTAATGAAGTGAAACCTGTAAAAGGGATTCCTTGATTATTGAATCAATTTGCAAAATATATTATTACACTTTCAAATTGATCATCCTTGAGTGGACCCCTTCTCCTTTCAAGAGAGTCACATGTCAATGTAGTAAAAAGAATTTTTAGATACATCAAAAGTACTGTTCACTACGGACTTTGGTATCCAAAGAGAAAGGACTTCATTCTAACTACATATATAGATGTTGACTGTGCAAGAAGTGTGGATGATTGGAAAAGCACTAGTGGTGGAGAATTCTTCTTGTGAAACAAGCTAGTTTCCTAGATGAGCAAGAAGCAAGAATCAGTTACTCTATCCACTATTGAAGCATAGTATGTGGCAGTAGCAACATACTATACTCAAGTTTTATGGATGAAACAAACTCTTAAAGACATCAAGGTGGAGTACAAGGAACTTATCTCAATTCTTTGTGATAATTTATTTTCCATAAACATATCAAAGAATCCAATGTTGCACTCTAGAACAAAGCACATATCCATTAAGCATCACTTCATAAGAAAGAAGGTTGTAGATAAGGAAGTCAACATGGAATATGTCCCCACAAGAGAACAAGTGGATGATATTTTCACCAAGCCTCTTTCCAAGGAAAAATTTCAATATATAAGGAAAAAATTGGGAGTTATTTCTCCCACATCATATCACTAGTCACTAGTGATGGAACATATGTGCAAGGGGAGTTTCATCTATATTTCATTCATCCATAAAAAAAAACAAGACACGTCAAGTCAAGTATCAATGATTTTAAAAATTTCTAATGAATTTATGGTTACATAATCATGATTCCTACTCTCTTTGAATTGTTGGTCAAAGGGGAGTAATGTGTTACGAGGAGTCTGCCCTTTTCCAGTGATGTGAAAGGGGGAGATATAATTGTAATCAAATGCTCAATTGAGTAAGATGAGCAGAGTATCCATTTGCATATTAAATGGGAGTATTTCCTAGTGTGTCAAATTGGTATAGAGCTCAAAATTATACAAGTCTAAATTGATTTCAATTGGTATCAAACCAAGAAGCCCATTCGTATGACCATTTAACTTTTCTGTCAATGACAAAGGGGAATACTGTTGGCATAATATTTTCATTGATGTGAAAAGGGGATCAGATGTGAGATGGAACTGACTTTGTATGAAGGAAAGCTACCACTAATGAAAAAATGTTGTTATTGATGGTTGAGGAAGATGGTAAATTGTGGATCTAGAAGATGGAGTGGATGTTGCTAATATTTTTGAAGGTATTACATTATAATCATGCAATTCCATCAAGTTGTGGTAGTTATTTTCTTCAATGCTAAAAAGAAAGATTTGATTATAGATTCAACATGGTTTTTCTAAGAGAAACATAGAAATGTGTTTGGCAGGACCAATGGTTGAAAGCTATGCTCAAAAAAGGATTAATTGTTCTTATAAATAATTGTGCTTTCAAATAGGAATAGGATTTTTGCAAATAAAATCTAGTATTAGCAATCATGGCACCCTAAAAACCTTCCATTTTATTTTGACTATTGGTTGAAGGTTGCATGATAGTTATTTCATAAATTATGGTCCTTAAGTTTGTTCAATGACTGACCCCTTTCACCCCATCACCCAGATGTTATCGGTGAGTTCCCTTGATGATTGGACCATGCACATTCAATGATTGAGATTTAATGTCTATCACTTGAAATTGCACATAGTATATAGCTTTTGAGAACTTGTTTGTAATTTGATGATACGTGATGAGTGGTTATTGCATATCATAGAAAGCAAGTTGAAGTCTGCCTCAAGATTAGCGATATGCAATGAATATTTTCAACAATCACGATCATGATGATCAGACCATGCATGATAGAGGAGAATAGAAGCCTGGTGGGAGCAATGTCATGTGGCATCATATCACCCTACTACTTCACATCATTGTTGTGAAGTGAAGGTTGAATATTCAAGTGATAAGTGATGATAGTGAAAAAGTAACGTCAACAAAGATAAGTGGAAAAATATCATTGCATTGTTGTTGGGATTAGTTTTTCTTGTTGCATATCAGTGATATGTGATGGATGATGGAGAGTAAAGGAAAGTGATTAGAGGGTGATCGCTACATCACAAATATGGATATGATTATTTTAAGCATTCTAGCGATACATGTTGTATATGAAAGTCAAGATCAGTGAAGGAAATTTAAATAATCACCCATCGGGCAGTCATGATTTAAAGTTTTGATGGTGATTAAAGAACACAAGATTATGGCACAAAGGGAGGAAATCGATGACTCAAATTTGAACAAAGTGATCATGAATGGCTAGCTCTGTGTAGGTAGGGTTTCACTTGAAAATTGACATAGAAATAAAAAATTATTGGTCTACTTCCTTCAACGATAGGTGTAATGTGATTATATGCATAGAATGGTGGTATAGACACCCACATAGACAAATATTTAGACGATATCAAAGGTTAAAAGGGCAACATTAAATTCATATCCAATCTTAGTGTTTGGGATAATGAAAAGGAAGGAAAATTCTCTGCACCAAGAATTATTATTGTGCAGCTCAGTGCAACTGGGGCACAGTGAAGAAGATACTCACCCTAATAGAAGATATGATCACAATAGAAGATCCCTAGGCAATCATGATCAATTTTATCTACACAAAAAAAATGTGAAGGGTGTCTAAGTATGAAGAAGAGAGGGTAGATTAGTGTGTTTTTCAAAATCCTGAATCAATATACTCAAAATAGATAAGAAGAGTATTGTAGTGCATTGATGCAAATAGAGAATGCACTAAAGAGGAAGGAGAGGAATAGAGATGAAGTAGTGGGGTGAAAAACTATGAACATAGTTTCTATGATAACAACAAAGAGTTGAGTAGTGACAGAGTTAGCTATAACATTGATAAGAGTTCATTATGAACAAATTGTAATCATCTTATATGTTGTCAATCTGATTGGTTAGTGCCATCAGATAATTGAGTTGGTGCTGATTTTATGGGATAGGTGTCTCCTTAGGGTTGGTACCCTTAAAATTGTAATAGAGAATTTCATTGTGAGGTTGGATTAGGATAGTAGCCCCTAGCAGCAGTTTCTCACTCTAGTTTTTCTCATCTTAGGTTTTCCATTTATATCTATTGTTATGTGTTGATTTTATTTATGTGCATATGTTTGTCATATCTTTAGTTTTAATTTTCACATATAGTTTTTATGTGTTATGTCTTCTCTTTAGAAAATAAGGAAAAAAATTTAGTGTCTACTAATTCACTCCCCCTCTCAATAGAGTGTTTTTTTTCCAACACTAGTAAACCTTATTTTGCACACTGAAACATGAAATGTACATTTTACTATACCAAATCAAATGAAGTGTTGAATTTTGAAAGATAAACACAT
The DNA here is from genome assembly GCA_007258455.2 of Sequoia sempervirens. Taxonomy (NCBI): domain Eukaryota; kingdom Viridiplantae; phylum Streptophyta; class Pinopsida; order Cupressales; family Cupressaceae; genus Sequoia; species Sequoia sempervirens. Next base: position 119,555,255 of record VDFB02168118.1, on the reverse strand, counting down.
TATAAGAAACTTCCCAAATCCACACAACCTAAAGCCAAACTACAGACAAACATGGAGAAAATACATTTCTCCTAAGACACAGAAAACATCATTGAAAGACTAGTTCACACACTAGTGAAAATATCTCTTTGTACAATGATCTAGAAACAAAAATTCTAAATGTAGCAACCTCTAACAATCTTAAACAACATACCAAATCTACACAAGCATAGCATCAACAGAAAAGAAATTTGGAGTACATTCTAAACACTTCTACAACATTGGTTTTCTTGTTTATCAAATTTTCTCAAATACACTTGGAAACCAAGTACTAGAGACATCATCTCAGCTCATTAATTCATTCCAACTATTCTTGAGACACTACAACATAAAAATGGCTCCATTTACTCACAAAACTTCCTCAATATCTCAACTACACATGCACACTCTACAACATCTTGTTTTCCTCTTTTCACAATTTTCTTAATATCCTCAACATCTTCATCATGCCACAACTTCCTTACCATATAGTTGACATATATGAAAACAACAATAAATATACTTCCTATTGACATCAATGACAACACCTTCATATTTACAACAAAATTGACTAACAACGCTTAGGTGAACCAACAGAATGTGATAATCTATAGGTTTCCTTATGATGGAAGGACTGGGGTCAAGGTCAAACAACAATTTTTGGGAGAAAAATCAAAAATAGAAAATCAACTCCAAAATGCAATCTAACATTTGAAACAACAATATTGAACTTAATATTTATAGAACCAAAAAACCAAACATGGATATAAGAAGGGAAGAGATGTTTTTACCAGTCACCAAAAATGAGTTTCTGAAGGCTAAGAGGGACTTATTCACCCATCAGTGAATATGTCTTTGCTCAGGGTTTTTATTAAACTTTTAGGACCCTTTGACATAGATCTGTAGCTTCTAATTTGTCTAGGTTTTAGTGTAGGAAAGTGATAAATCAGAAATGTAGGTTAGATTTTGTGATTTGAAAATAACTTTGACAGCTTTTCAAATCTTTTTCTTCAAAATTTCTTCAATCCTTCTTCAACCTAAATCTGCAATCACACATACAAGAGAGATTTTTTTGTTGTTTTTGAGTGAATGAGGGTTTTCCTTGATCAAACCCCATTTTTGGTAATCAAACCTTGAAATGAAATAATGCTTGAAAGAGGGAATGAAGAATGAACAAAGCTATGTTACCACTCAACAAACCCTTATAGAAACATTGATAATGCATATCTCAGGAAGGTCTACAACTTGCATGAAATGGATTTAATGGATGTGGATATTAATGCTTGAAAAATGATTTGAATGCTTGAAGTTGATCTTGAAACCTACATCACAATGTTAGCTCCAAAAACATGCATAATGCAAGAAAACTTTTACATGATGAATAGATCTATAATGCTGCAATAAATCTCTAATATATTTTCTCTTGAATTCCCTTGATCATAAACTTTATCTTTTGTGAAGTCACATAAAAAATTTAGGTGAAACTTAGTGAAATGACCTTGTATTTATAGGTATGTATCCTTAATTTCCTGAAATTCAATTATCACAAGCCAAAATTGAAATATGAATTTAGAGATGTTAAAATACTGGTAAAAACATAATTTAAATTTAGGTCCAAAGGTCTATGGAGGACCCATTCGCCCATGGGTGAATACATCCCAGGTCCCTTCTCCTAAAACACACATTGCTTGCGGTAAAGTGTTATATTTAGGAATTAATTATTGTTGGGTTTCCCCCTAAAAAATGTAATTTTTTAGGCTTCTAAATGAATAAAAGGGCTTATTAAGGCCTAATTAAGTTCAATTTATTTAAGAGGGCCAAAATAAGTGTGAAAATGTAAAGGGATACATTTATCAACACTAAATTAAGGCATTATTAAGTCCATTTTAACTAGGAGGGTTCATACAAGTGTGAAAATGTAAAGGGATTTTTTTTTACACTACATTTAGCCCCTACTTTAGTGAAAGGATGGCCCTATGTCAAACTCACACTAAGTAGATAGTATAGAGAGGTATAATTGTATAATAATTGGAAGGATAAGATAGAAAAGGTTAAAATTATGATGATTAACCCTCCAAGATATAAGACCTCATGGAAAAACCAACAAATGCACAAGGAGACACATTCCTATGTTAAACATATATATGCAGCAATGAAAAGATACTCAATCTTACAATGCCAAATACTAAAAGAAAGAAACAAAAAAAGGGAGGATCAAGCCTCAATTGTCCAACTTGATGCAAATCATTCCTAAACTATTTCTTGAAATAAGTTTACAAGTGGAACTCATTGTCCACTATGCAAACAACAATGCACTCACACATGCTAGTGAAAAATTTGTTGTCCACTAGGTGAGCCAAAAAAGTGGCAAATGAGAGAATATTATTAGGCTCCTCTACCATACCAAAGTTATACCTTCAATAAATTAATAAGGAAACACACAATAAGATCTTCAAGCTTCATAGGAACTAGAAAGCTATGTTATGCTAAACACTTATGAACAAACAAGGCACCATATGCAAGCAAAGTGTGTTATGCTTGGTGGCCATAAAAAGGATTGTAACTTTGAGTTTCACAAGGTTAGAAAGTTGTGTTATGCTAATTACTTATAAATAAAATGAAAATAGGATAATACATGTTCAAAGGGGTTTTTCTTAGTACATGTAAGGTATGTTCTTAGGGAGCATTGTTCCTAATGTCTCCTAGAGAGGACAATTCTAGGAAAAAAGATTCACAACTTAGGGAATGCAACATGTAGCATCACCACTAAGAGGAATATCATATGCCAATAAAGGTCACTCTCTTGGAGGACATCAAACCCAATGACACCACAAAGAAGACAACACATCATGAGAAGTAAGAAGATTGCTCATTGAAACATAAGGTATAGTCCAAGATCTCTGAAATAATAATGCTAATGTATGCCCCCACTTTAAAAAAATTGCTAACACCATGCTGTGAGAAATTACTTTAATGTAGCAAATGATAAATTCTAACAAGAAATGAGAGCTTGTTTGTAAATCCCTATGTCAAACATATGTTTCCAAATGAAGCTACATCATGAAAAGGAGGTTGCCCCCAAAAAAGAAATCCCAAAATCACACATAAGGGATACATGGATTTGGGGTTACCATATGTATTTTCTGCAATAATAGTATAGAGCTTGGAAACATCATCATTCCCCAAATAACTCATGGAACAAGAAGAATGACACATAAAGAGTGAAAATAAAGAAAATATTGTGGGTCAACATGGAAGAGAACTAAATGTCTCAATACTTTGCATCATCCCCAAAAGGAAAACACAAGACAAAAGAAAAGATAAAGGCTATGACATATAGAATAATGTAGATACAAATAGACAATTTTACATAAAGATACATCAAATAGAATGATATGGGGGATCACATTTCGCACATACAATCACACAAAGAACATGAAAAGAAAAAAAGACGAGAATAGTATGGAACAAGTGAGTCAATCTATTAGAAGGTCTGTCACATCTCAATCCTGTTCATCGTATGCCAAACTAGGGACAACGTCAAGTGCCAAACTAGGACAACCACCAAGTTTAGCATGCAGTGGCCAACTCCTTATGGAAGGTGATTGTTTATGTTGTGTTTGAGATATAGGATTTTATTGTTTCGGTGAAGGTGAAAAATTATCATTCATTGCTTGTGATAAGTTTGGATATTTATTAAATATGTTTCTATTTTCTTCTTTTGCTTGCAAAAAATGTGCAATAGCACAATGTCTACACCTACACTCTCTAGCATTTTAGTTTCTTTTTTTTTTGTTTTCAAGTGGTGATTGTGTAGGAGTGGGTTTATCCACCATAGGTTTCTTTTCTTCTCTTAAGGGATGAATAAAAGGAACCATGGAAGGTTGTTCAACCACTTTCTCTCTAGCTTAACAAAATTGTTTGATTTTAGGAGGTACAACTAGACCTACTTGGTTATCTTGTGTTCTCATATATGAAATGGGTGGAGGGTTTTCTATGTTTTGGTCTTGGTTACTAGGAAGGGATTTTGGTTCAATCATGGTCTCATCAAGGATGGGAATCTCACTTGTGGGTTGAGGCATATTGCTAAGGGATAACTCTGCTTTACTCTTTGTCTTAAACTCTTAATAATATTTGAAAATTAAGTCCTCACAAGGCCTAATAGGTTCTATAGGTTTTGTTCAAAAGAAAACCAATGAGAAATTCCCATAGGAAGCCACATAATTAAATCCATTATGGTGTATAGTAAAGATCTCATTTCCAAATGGAAACTTTAAGCATTTGTACACAAATGATGAGATAACATTCATGGAGTGAAGCCATGGGTAACTGAACTTCACACAAAATTGGTCAGATGACGAGATGATGTAAACTGATACACTTAATGGATTTTGTCAAAATTTTAGAAGAGTTATCAAACCTATCATAGGGCATGCAAAACCATTATGCATTTTTATCCATGATTTGAGGTTTTCATAAGTTTCTTGAAAAAGCTCATGAATAAATAATAATTCTTAAGTGATCACATTCTCTACACAAACGAGATCAATTAATATCCCATGAGTAGGATTCTTGTTGATTCTTCTAGCTATGTAAAGAGGAACACCAGGTGCATGTTTTATTATGTCATGTTTTGAGAAAGCAATGCCAAGTGACATTTTGGTTAGGACCCTACTAGGTTGAACTTTAATGAATCCAATTAGATTTTCCACATTTTCCATGATTTCATCACTCATGTCAACATTCATCACATCATTCTTTGTTTTACTAGCTTTGACAAAGGAAATATTATGATTTGGGGTGAAGCCACAATAGTGGTTTACAATTTGATGGAGGAAGGAAAATTGAGAAAAAATGACCCCATGGAAAATAAATTGGTTTTAGGGGTTTGAATGAACCTACAAGTTCAATCAAACCAAAAAGGTGTTCGACCAAACTAGGGTTCAAGCGAACCCATTAATTAGGGCCCACATTTTCCACCGAAAAAAAAAAACATATTGAAGGAGGTTTGAATGAACCCTAGTTCAAACAAACCCCCCTTATTCCTCATTCTCCCTCTGAAACACAAAAGAAAACCTAAATTTTTATGCTTCGAAGCTCGGGTTGAGGATGAAAATGGAGGATTCTTCACAAACCCATTTGGAATAAGGTAGTCCTCAGAACGAGCTATCCAATGATTATAATTTTAATATGTTTTTGTTTTATTATGTATTTGTTTTTGAGTTTTATTAAACATAGGTTTTTCATCGAAAATGAAGGTCTCTATTTTGTACATGTGGGAAAATAGATTATAAAAAAAATTTTGAAAAATATGAGTACACTAGATATTGAAGTCCTTTATCCAACAAAAAAAACAAATTGAATTTTGATATATACACAAAAATTTACGCGTTATACAGTCAAGCTATGTTTGAATTGTAATTGGTTTGACTTCGAAACTTGATTAAAGAAAAAATATTCAATAAAAAACTATCTAACGAAGTGGAAGAACTAGATATTGAAGTTACTATTGGAAGTTGTGGTTGTCATTGATGTTAATGCTATTAGCCTTCTATACTTCAGATGTTGTATATGTCAAGGATATCAAGAAAAATTGTTAAAAGAGGTGTTGTAGGTTGCCAGTGTATCAGTGAAGGTCATGAAGGTGCTTTGATCTATACATTGATGTTCAGTTGTTGCGGTCTAAAGGGTTTAATGCTAAGTATATCTAGTCTATCCACTAAAAGTCTCAAAGGTCTGCATGAATTTTTTATGAAGCTATCAACTATTGTGTTCTAATAGAGTTTTTGAGTGAAGTTGGTGTGATTCTTGCAACGTCTTTTTTTGCAAATATTTCTCTAATGGTTGTTGATGCTTGTGGATGTTTGTAGATTATGCTCTATCTTTGTGGCATGTCCACATGAATCGAGGTGTTCATGGTTGATGATTTTTTCCTTTGCATGTTCAGTTTTCTTGCTCTTGGCTGACATGGTGAATGTAACATGTTGCTAATCCTTGAAAATCATAATTTGAATAGTTAGCATGCTCAAGGGTGTTAATTTGGACCATAACTCAATATTGGTCAATTGAATTTGATTTGCATTGTAATTTGATTTCTGTTTTGGGCTAACATCATGTATATGTCTTATTTCTTTGTAGCCGACATAGTTGTTTATGAAAATCCATGTTGCAGATATATAAGGAAGTTTGTTTGGGAAAAGTAAAGAATGTAAGAGTGTGTGTATAAGTGAAGGTGAATGCAAGTGTTTGAATATTGATCATATCATTCGATTGTAGAGAAAAGTGTGGAGGAGTTTTCGTGAAGTGTGAAGAAGAAGTTTTTTGTGCTTAAACTGGAATTTTAATCAAGCTTTGTGGAGAAGCTATTCTTTCAATTCACTACCCTGTGGATCTAATCCGTCTATCTATAAAGCAGTGATCCTTCCTTTGTAATTGAGCAATGAGCTCTAAGAATTGTTCCTGAATGCAATTGCATTCCTCATTATTCTTATTATGTTTTTAACTAGGTATAATACTATGGACTAACATCCACCATGGTTTTTTCCCTAATAGGGTTTCCATGTAAAAATCTTGGTGTCCTTTGTGTCTTTGATGTGCTGATTGTTTGTGCTTAATTGTAAATTCATCAAATCTTAGAATAAGTTAAGGTTGAAAAGTTTGATAAATATGTGGCAATTGATTCACCCCCCATCTTAGTTGTTTATCCTTTTTTTTCCAATAATTGGTATTAGAGATAGTGCCTCTAAAGAAGTTTAAAAGCTTGAGGTGATCTGAGATGGCATCTTACAAGAAGGGAAGTCACAAATTTGATGGAAACAACTACTCTCTATGGAAGGCAAGGATAGAATGTCATTTGAGGTTTACTATAGAACCCTTTTGAAACATTATTAAGGATGCATGTGTCACTCCTTCAAATGGACCCTCTACTGTAACTGAGATTAAAGAAACATAGCATAACATCCAAGCTATTGAAGCTATATTGAGTGATTTGAAAGATTCAGAGATGACTAATGTAATGGAATTAAAGACAACTCATGAAATATGGAAGAAGCTAGAGACATTGTATAAAGGAGATTCTCTTGTGAAGGTCGCTAAGCTACAGAGTTTAAAAGGGAAATATGAAACTTTGAAGATGGGTGAGGATGAAAACATATATTCCTTTATGCAAAGAGTTAATGAACTAGTGATGGGTATTAGATGTGTCGGTGGTACCTTGGATGAACAATAAATTGTAGAAAAAGTTGTCAGATCATTACTTGCTTCATACAAATAAAAAGCTCATGTCATTGAGGAGTTGAGAATAGTGAAAAATGTGACAAGGGACATGCTGATTGGAAAACTTACTACCTTTGAGTTGAGCGAATCTAGTTATTCTGTGCCTAAGACTGAATTTTCATTTAAGGCATCTGTATCTGGTAGAAACAAACAAAGATATGATCTGAGAGAGATTTCAAGGAAGAAATTCAAATATGAGGAAGAGATGAAACAACTTGGAGATGGAGAAAGAGAAGTAGAAGAGCTGGAAGCACTAATTGTAAAGAGAGAAGGGAGAGGACAATGTAAGTACAAAGGGAAGTTTCCCCTTATATTTTTTTCATGCAATAAAATTGGTCATTTTTATTTGATGTGTCCTAACAAAGTTCCAAGGTCTAAGCCTAACAAACCTAAATTTCAAAAGAAGTGCTATTTTGGTGAAGAAAATGAAACATATGAAGAGTATGATGGAAATGAGGATGATTGGGTGTTCATTGCCATTAAGGAATATAGTCTAGAAGCCACTAAATCTGCAAATGATGAGAAAGCCCTTGCAGCCCAAATTGAAGAAAAATATGAATGGGTTATTGATAGTGGATGCTCACACCATATGATTGGAGATAAAAGAAAGTTTGTGAGCCTAGAGAAATATGATGGTGGATTTGTAAGATTTGTAGATAAAAATGCACATGTTATTCATGGAAGAGGGTCTATTTGTCTTGATGGTAAGCATATCACTGATAATGTTCTATATGTTGAAGGATTGAAGCATAACTTGTTGAGTGTTGGATAGATGGTGGACAAGGGTTATGATCTTCAATTCAAGAATGAAAAGTGTAAGATAATTGGAAGTTTAGAAAATGTAATTGCATCAAGTACACAAACAAAAGGTAACATCTTTCACTTGAGTAGTGATAATGAAAGTTGTTTGATTTCTTCGATAGATGAGAGTTGGTTATGGCATAGGAGGTTATGTCATGTGAATTTGATAACATTTTCAAAGTTAGTTCCACTCAAGCAGTTAGAGATTTACCTAAGTTAGTGAAGCCTGCTAACTCAATATGCAAGGAGTGTCATATGGGTAAATAGACAAGAGTCTCCTTCCAGAGCAAACAACATCATATCAAATGGAGTACTGGAGCTTGTACAAATAGATTTGTGTGGTCCCTCTAGAGTGAGAAGTCTACAAGGAGATAGGTATTTTATGTTGCTTATTGATGACTATTCTAGGATGATATGGGTAGCTTTTCTAAGACAAATATGTGAAGCTTTAGAAAAGTTTCAAAGTGTCAAAGCTATGGCAGAAAATGACACAGGTCTGAAGATAAAATGCTTAAGGTCAAATAGAGGAGGTGAATTCACTTGCTAAGTACTTTCTATGAAGAGCATAGAATTAAAAGGTAGTTATCTTCTCCCCGAACCCCTCACCAGAATGGAATTGATGAGAGAAAGAAAAAAACAATACTGGATGCTGCTAGAACAATGATGTTAGAAGGAAAAGTGCCTCACATCTATTGGAGAGAAGTAGTAAGTACTGTTGTGTATACTTTGAACCAAGTAAATGTCAACAGTAATTTTGGTAAGACTCCTTACGAGCTATGGTGTGGTCACAAGCCTACTATTAAATATTTCAAATTTTTTGGAAGCAAGTGTTATATTAAGAGAGACTAGGACATAAGAAAATTTGATGCAAGAAGCGATGAATGAATCTTTCTAGGTTACTCTACAAAGAGCAAAGATTACTAGTGTTATAATAGAATATTGAGGAAGATGGTGGAAAGTGAAAATGTCAGAGTGCTAGATCATTTAGATATCGCCAATATGAATTTGATGAGCAGTAGAATGGTACAAACAAAGGGAAGAGTGTTTAGATACAAAACCAAGTCCCTATTGTTCCAACAAATCAAGAATTTTAAGAGGGAGAGACAAGTGGAAGTACAAAAGAAAGAGAAGAAGAGCTTGAAGTGTGGAAGAACCCTAAAATTCCAAGGTATGTAAGGTTGAATCACTCAGAAGATCAAATTATAGGGGACAAGAGTAAAGGTGTATAGACTAGAAGAATTGTAGATGAGCATTGTTTGATTTCCAAGACTGAGTCAAAGAAGACGGAGATGAAAGATACTTTTGGGTTGTTATGGGTAATCATCCCTCCTAATAAGAACTAGAGATGCATTTGTATGCATCAATTTATGTTTATCATAGCTATATTCTGATCTGGATTGATGTTTCTATGGCTGCTACTCATGGGGAGTAGTCAGAAGTGCTGATATGTGGTTTAGAGCATGCATATGGAAAGATATTGCTTATCTTTGCATTGATGTCAAAGGGGAAGAGGAGCATGTGAAAAAAAAAATGAGGGAAAAAAAATGGGAAGGGGAGAAGATCATGTGGAAATCAATAAGAGGAGAATAAGTCTTGTGGAAAAGTAGAGTCAGAATCTAAGGGGGAGCAAGTGCTAATGGAGAGTTGTATTGATGGTGTTTTTCACATCCTGTGTTGCCATCAGTGCCAAAGGGGGAGATTGTTGCACGGTGTGGTTGTGTTGCTGATATGTGGTTGTCATTGATATCAACACTATTAGCCTTCTATACTTTAGATGTTGTATATGTTGACGATATTGAGAAAATTATTAAAAGAGGAGTTGCAAGTTGCCAGTGTATCAGTGAAGGTCATGAATGTGCTTTGATCTATACATTGATGTTCGGTTGTTGTGGTCTAAAGGGTTTAATGTTGATTATATCTAGTCTATCCACTAGAAGTCTCAGAGGTCCATGTGAAATTTTGATGAAGCTATGAACTGTTGGGTTCTGACAAAATTCCTGAGTGAAGTTGGTGTGATTCTTGCAATGTCATTTGCTGCAGATGTTTCTCTGATGGATTTTGATGGTTGTGGATGTTTCTAGATCATGCTCTATCTTTGTGGCACATGCACGTTGATCAAGATATTTGTGGTTTATGATTTTTTCCTTTGTATGTTCAATTTTCTTGTTCTTGGCTGACATGGTGAATGTAACGTGTTGTGGATCCTTGAAAATCACAATTTGAATGGTTAGCATGCTCAAGGGTGTTAATTTGGGCCATAACTCAATATTGGTTGTCTGAGTTTGATTCGCATTGCAATTTGATTTGTAATTCAGGCTGACATTATTATATGTCTTATTTCTTTGTAGACGACATAGTTGTTGATGTAAATTTGTGTTGTAGATATATAACGGAGTTTGTTTCAGAAAAGTAAAGAATGTAAGAGTGTGTGTGGAAGTGAAGGTGAATGCAAGTGTGCAAATATTGAGCATATCATTCGATTGCAGAGCAAAGTGTGGAGGAGTTTGTGTGAAGTATGAATAATTTTTATGTGCTTAAACTAGAACTATAATCAAGCTTTGTGGAGAAGCTATTCTTTCAGTTTAATACCCTACCGATCTAATCCATCTATCTGTAAGTCAGTGAGCTCTAGGCAGTGTTCCTGAAAGCAAGTACATTCCCCATATTATTCTTATTATACTTTTAATAGGGTATAATATTATGGACTATCATCCACCATGTTTTTTCCCCTAATAAGGTTTCCATGTAAAAATATTGTTCTCTATGTGTCTGATGTGTTGATTATTTTTGGTTAATTGAAAATTCATCACATTTGAGAATAAGTTAAGGTTGAAAAGTTTGATAAATATATGATAACTGATTCACCCCCCCTCTCATTTATTTTTCCTTGTTTTTCCAATAGTTACAAATCAAAATTTGAAAGAATTGGAATTTTATCCTTCATGGAAAAAAATTTATGCATTATATAGTGTGCACCACTTTTTTAAAATGTTGTTTTCTGAAAAAAATTAGTTTTTGTGGGAGATGGAAAAAGAAGTACAATATAATTCCAAAAATTTTGAAAAAAATATTTTAAGAATTTACAAACAAAATGTGACAAGACTCTAGTTTGCATCACCTTCAAATTCCTCACTATTTAGCCGCTATAGGTGCCCGAATGTGAATATTTAGTTAAAATAATAATTTCAGTGTCCAATTTGGCCAAAAATTGTAAACCACTATTTTGGGATCACCCTTTGGCATAGGATTAATAAATATTTTCAAATTTTGATTAGGAGGGGTGAAAATATTATTACCTTGATCAATAACACAACCAATTTGAATGTGATAAGAATTAATGAGCTCTAGCACAAGATGTTTAAGACACTTGCAATGTTTTGTATCATGTTTTTTTTATCGATGAAAATGGAAATATGAATTTTATCTATAGTTAGGAGGTAAAAGCTTAGTAGGATTAGGAGCTCTAACATGAGGTAAGGAAATTAGTTTTTGGTTTAAGAGCCAACAACATGATATTATGAAGGGTATCAGGTGGAGGGATGAATTGTCTAGTTCTATCACCAAATGTGTATGGATTTTTCATCTTTATAATAGCCACTTGGTTATCGAAACATTGAGTTGGTTGAGGGGGATTAATTTGTAAAAATCCCTTATTTTGTTTCTTGAATGGTTTATAGTTGTTATAAGGTGTGGTTTCTGATTTTTCATGATGACTAGAGGGAGTATTCACTTTACTACTACTAACTAATTTTTTTTAATCATGAAGGGTAGTACACAACTATGTGAAGGCGGGAAATTTCAACGTCTCATGTTTAGCCTAGATTTCTTTTGTAAATCACCAATAAACATTATTTGAAGGTCAACATTAGGAATCTTAATGTTTATTTATGATTAAATAAATTGGTATCGTGCTATGAAATTAGTGACCTTTTCATCATCCTCTTGTTTGCATGTCATTAAATCAACCAAGGTCATTTAGGAACCACATGTATTTAGAAGTGTAGATGAGGGGGGCCGAACACTCAATGAATCCAAGTCACAGAGAGCTGAGAGAGAAAAGTTGCCCTAATCTACCTCAATCATGCAGGTGTTTAGGAAATTGTATGCTGTTAAGAATAGAGAATGAAGAGCACTCTCAGTGATTCTATCACTCTACTAACCCAAGGACTAGGTTTAGATTAAGTAATTGGGTTTCTAGAATTTAGATTGTACCTCAGATAGCTCTCTACTAGAGGACAATAGTGCAAATCAAGGATGACAATGCAGTGCATTGGTGTCTCACAGGTGCACTAGCATCCATGTGGACATAAAGTGTAAAGGGACAGTGAAAAGCACAATAAATCTATTAACAACTTATTTGAAGATGTTTTGAGTGATGACTAAGACACTAAATGATAGAATTATTAAAATAATAAAATAAATGATATGACAATGACAAGAGTGAGAAAGGAGAGAATGCAACTCATGAAGAGTCTAATTCGCCAGCAAGCTCCACACGAATGCATGCCTACACACAATATAGAATGGAAAAGTGTTGGAGTTGTTTCTAGGTTTTCATTATTCAAACCCTCGTTTTGGTGTTTCCACCTCCATGGATAGCTAGATAGATAAAGAGAGAAATAAGATAAATAAAACAATGCTAGAAAGTAGATTATCGAAGGCTACAAGAAACACTATGCTACTCAAATCCAACAACAAAGTAATGGTAAGAAAGTGATACCACCCTCAACCAAAGATGCTCAACCCTAATGAGAGAGGAATGTAAACCTACAACTAAGGTAAAATTCGATGTAGCCATAGTGACACCGAAAGTAGTCTTGCAAGACACTAAGTTGCAACTTCTATGGTAGATGTGAAGAACGTTGATGTTGGAATAGTGAAGCCAATAGTGTGGAAAGTAGCTTGAAGTTGTGAAAATATGGAGCAAGAATGACAATAATGTGAAGCGAGATCGAATGAGTGTGTAGAAATGTGAAGAAGATGGATTGAAAGTGAAAGATAGCCATTTGAAGAAGGTTTGGGAGGGAAAGATATGTTCAAAGGTTGGAAGGAAGGTGTAGGGGCATTACATTTCATCACCAACAGAGAAGATAATGATTATGTAGATTCTAGAGGCAAGAATCCTATCAGGATGAAAGTGTGCCATGTAGACATCCACATGCTATGTGTGCATCCCTGATAGAAATTCTCTTGCCAACACTAAAAAAGAGCACCAAGGGGATAGAGTTTAGAATGAGGACATGGAATTACATGGTTGGATTTGATTTTTCTAAGGTGGAGGGTACAAAAGGGGAATTTTCAAGGGAGGTGTAAATTCACTCATATGCATTTTTCCCTAGCTTTGGCGAACATGAGTGCCAATGAGTGTTTAGTAAAGTAGATCAAAAGACTTCCAAGAAAATATACCTAAACCATTCAGGAAGTAGACCACAATTTGGCATACCCAAAAGCCTAGGGTAGGAAAATGACTCCACAAGTATTCTCTCCTAAGGAGGTTTAAACAAAGCATACTGAAGGTCTATAGACCATTGATGGATAGATTCCATAGGATGTAAGCACTTCATAGGTCCTTGGACTTTCAAATAAGGAACCCACAGGTACTCTCTCCCAAAGGAAGACTGAGGTGATGGAACTTCACTGAGGCAGATGAGAAAGCAACTTCAGAGGTGCACCTGCAAAGCAACATGTTAATTCACAAACAAGACATATTAGAAACAAAAATCCATGTAGGCAGGCAAGCAAATAGTCACACAAATAGTCAAAAATAAAAGGAAGATATTTCAAAGGTATCCCTTGGGAACCCTTCAAAAGAAAATGGGTCTTCTCAAGGGATGCTTTGTTTGAAAGTGCAAGAGTATTTTTTGAAAATCAATTCATCATCAAGGAATTCGAAAGGAAGAAATCCCCCCTCATAAGGGGAAGGTCAAAAATTCACGCGCAGGATAAGTTTCTCGCTCCTTAGAGGAATGTTTTTCAAATTCTTTCTTTACAATCACATGATGATGAAAAAATATTCTGCTAGGGGTGCTTGTTGAGGAATGCAATTTTTTGAAAGTTGAAAATATTTGAAAGAAAATATTCATTTCCCATTGAATGCATTTTTCGAAAATCATAGTATCATAGCCTCCCCTTAGGATGGTTCCTATTGAATGCAAAGACACATGACATCCTAAGGAGAGAAAAGCAGGAATGAAAAAGTGATGTTGTGGCCCATGAAACATAGCAAGATGTAACCATGGTAATGTTGTCACACACACACAAGGGACAACACATGAGCACCACAACATCACAAAGAGAGAAAGAGAGATAAATGCAAAGAAGAGAGGAAATAAAATCACAAACAAGGGACAAGGGTGATCTAATATTTTGGGGTTAGAGTTGCTCATAAATATAGATAAATAGATATAATAGTATATAAATGAACTGTCATCAACCCCCTACTATATTAGACCATGTGAAGAAGATACATGAAGACAAAATAAAAATAAAAATTGGGTCAACATGGAAGGGAGGCATAAATTCCCCCAACACTTTTCATCATCCAAAATTATCAAAAGTTAAAACATGATAGAGGAAGAATGATGTGGCAAATAGAAGAATTTTTATAACACATAAAAATTCATGTATCCAAGCACCTAAAAAGGTGACAAGGGTCATCAAGGAACACATAAAACAAGCATGGGGGAGCATAAACACACACAAACAATCTAATCTATAGATAAATATGAGGCACACCCTAGTCCTTATCAACCAATAGGTAATCATTCTCCCAATCTAGATCATTGTACAAGGAGGGAGGATGAGCCTGCAAGGGAAAAATATCAAGGAGGGAACCCTTCAACTCTCCCACAATAAGAGCCAAGGAATAATTCCCCTCGAGGTCTTCTCCACTCAGTTTTTGTGGGGTGAACATCAATGATCTCACAAAAATCATCGATAGGGATTGGACCTCATCTAGAAATTTGAACATGCACACTTTACATGAGTGCCATGTGTCAACTCAACGAGAGAGGGAGGCAGTGCTAGAGATCCATTACTAGGCTCACCGAAAGACTCAAGAATAGTGATGAACTCTGAGAATGTCAGGGCTTCCTTCATCACTAGGACAACACAAGCCAACTCAAAACCACCCTCCAAAGAAGGCGCGACATTCTTCCAACCTACATTGGTAGCAAGGTCGTCCTCCATATTTTGCTTCATCGAGGGATTCAAAATCCCCACATATGAAGTAGAAGGCACAAAAGAAGATGAGAAAACCATGATAGACACCTCTGAGGTATTTGACATGTGTCCATGGGGTTTGAAATGGGAGGATGTCTAGAAGGGACATCAAAAGGAGATGCTCAACCAAAGGAGAAATAAAAAACTACAACCTCTTTAGGTGAGGATCATTCACATTTGCAAGGGGGACCAAAGGCAAGACTAAAGTTGAAGGAACTAAAGAAGAGAGGATGAAAGAGGACACAACAAAAGATTTTGAGGTAGGAGCTATTGGCTTGTCTTCCTTCTTTTGCAAGGTGGCCTACTTAGTGGCCAAAGCCTTCCTCTAATTCTTGTGCTCACACACAAGGTAGTTTCTACAACTCTGGGAGCTAGAGGCCATAGGCTAAAAAGGGATGAAATACTCTTGCTCGACCATTAGAATATCAATAACAACCATTTTTGACAGAGGGAGGGACTCCTAGATGGGAACAAGAGGAAGATATTGAGAAGATGACAAGACATCAAGGGGAGCAAACTCCAAATCCTCAGCAACAAGCCTCTTCCTATTCATTGGCTTATAGAAAAGAGTAGTAGGAGGCCACAAAGGCCTAGACATAGAAGATGCCCTATGGGGACCCTTCCCCATACCATACAAAATGGGCTGAGGTACCATGGGTAAGATGGGAAGTTTGAATGTTGGAAGCTTGGGATATCACCAAGCAGGTAGTGGAACCCCTAAAAATTCTTTTTGTTCCATTCAAAAAAATTCAGAATCTAGCTATCCTCATGACTTAGGGCTTAGGGTTTCACTTACTATCATGCTTTAGGGTTTTTGTGTTGCTAAAACCCTTTCCAAAAAATCCTATCTAAATCCTTTGCAATTGTTATGTTTCACAATTGACACCACTGGTTCGCAGACATTCAAGTCATGACTTATGTTGTTAAACTATCTTGTTACTAGCCACTAATCCTAGCAACCCTAGTTGCTATTTGTCGCTTTATTTAAAATATTGTTAGTGTAGGTATTTTATTTTTCTCATTTTAGGGAATATTTATTTTTCCTACACACATTATTAAGCTTGCTTAGGTTATATTAGAATGGTTAGGGTGATGAAATGTGGCATAAATCCATCATTCACATGTGTCACTCACACCCACCTTTTGGTAGTTGAGTCTCACACCTTCTTTTGGATTTATTAGCCACCTCTCATAACCATTTCTTTTCTTTACTTGAGTAGGCATAACCATGTAATCTAACATTTACCAAGTAGGTAAAACTACCACCTATTATGGTAACTTGGGAGTTATTATTCCTCTTGGATTTATTTGCCACTATTTTTCTATATTAACAAAACTCACCCCTCCCCTTGGCTAGAAGGAAGATGGAATGCTAGTTTAATGGTAAGGGAGTGCTGAGTTTATTCATCTCCTGATCTCTTTTTCTTGATTTTCTTCAATCATTTTGATCTTGGGTGGTTTCGTAACCAAATCTAACATGGTATCAGAGCTAGTTATGAGTTGTAGGAAAATAATTTCTTCAATCCGTTATTGAAAGCAAAGTATGCTCTTCTCTTGCATCTGATCATGACCTATAGAATACAAAAAATTTGATAGAGATCTCAGTTTCTGGTGGGGCTTCCTTATAGTACATTTTATTGTAGGTATTTCAAAGCTTCTTGGAGACATTTTGAGCTCACCATTGAGTTCAAAGCAACTGAAAAATTCATATTAGGCTTTTATTTCGTCCAAATTGGACACCAGATGTGAGATCTATGAAGGATTGAATAAAGAGGTTTTTGAAGAGGTTCGAGAAGGTAGTTGTGAAATTAGTGCATTTTAGGCCCAAATGAACCTCACCATCGCACTCAGAAGGCATCAAAACCTAATGAGTAGATATCAAATTGTCAAAAACAAAGAAAGTCAAATTTGAGGCAAAAAAATTTAGTAGGTGAAGCCATACAGGCCCACTTGCACAGGTACAACACATTTTTTGAGAAAAAAATATTTTAATATTTTCCTACATTCAAAAAAAAATTATTATTTAAAAAAAATCATAGGTTTTAATTATTTAAAAATCCTTCATTGTAAAAGCCTTTTTTGAAAAAATATAAAAAAAAACATTAGAAAGTAAAGAAAAAGGTATTCAAGGTATTGTACCCTGTTAGCCCCCCTCGTACCTATAGCGTATTAGCGAGTATGTTTGTTCCCCCATTGGGGCTTGTGCCCCCTCATACCTATAGCATACCAAGGGGTATGCAAGTACCCCCATTGGGGACCACGCCCCCTTTGCGCTGCTCAAAAAGGCTCTCAACCTTTTTTATTTAAATTTTTTAAATAATACTTTAAATTTTTAAAAATTTCAAAAAAGAAAAATCATTAAAAATTCTTGTGCTATCTGTATTCTATTCCTGTACTTGCAAAGCCTTGGTTTTTGTGCCAAGTGGTCCCAATAACTTTAGTAGCATATTTGGTTGTATGTAGCAGTTCTCTAGTTTTGGCACATTTCCTACATTTGGTAGCTCACTCAAATTTGGCAGTTTTGCTACATTTAGCAACACCTCAGCTAAATATGGTGGAGGTGGATTTTTTGAAATTGAAGACATCCTCACCATTGAAGTTTTTTAATTTGCACCTAAACTTCAAAGAGCTCATTCTCAGTCATACGAAGGCCTTTTTTAGTGCAATTTTTTTATTTGGGGTAAAATTTTGTGCTCTTAATATTGGTGTTATTAGTCTTTTCTCAAGTGATCCTATTTTTCCATATATTTAGTTTTTTCTGAGATCTAAAGGACATTCCTCATTTTTTAAAATTCAAATGGATGCAACTTTCACATATGACGTCAAATTGAGGTGATGATTTTTTTGAAGGTGAATATTTTTCCAAGAACTACACATTGGTGTTGTTTTGAAGTTATCATTCAAAGATTTTATTGCACTTTTAGTATTTATTGTACTTTTTATACTTTTTATACTTTTTGTACATTTTCCACCATTATAAACACACTGATTTATAAAGTGCCAAATAATTTTTTGTTGGGGGGATTCTTGATTAAGTGAAAAGAGGGGGTCTCTCTTTGTGTGTTTATGTTTTTGATCTATTCACTTGTGCTCTTCTTTTCCTTCACACATAGATCATTTTAAGGTTCCTTTGCTAACACCTTATAATTATGCAACATGGCATCATCATGCATGGAATGCCTTAATGCAACTTTGGTATACTCCTTATGTTGAACAAAAGGTAGTTGAACCTGCAGATGATAAGGAAAAATTAAATGGATGCTTAAACATACAAAAGCTCTTGGATGTCTTTGTAGCTTTGTTTCCCTTGAGCTTATGTTTTAGATTTAATCTTGTAAAAATTAACATGATGCTTGAGAAAAGTTAAAATCTTTGTATGGTACAATAGATGAAGTCAAAGGCTATCAAATTGAAAATGAATTGATGAACCTTGATCCAAAGAATTATAGAAACATACAAGATTATATTACTAAGGTCAATGATCTAAGAGTACAATGTAAAGATTTTGGTATTGACAAAAATTACATTCAATTAATCTATAATACATTGAATAAACTTGGTCTTGAATTTGTAGCTTTTGTTTCTAGATTTCACACTCACAATCTGGCTATGGGATCTACATATACTATGCCTTCATTTGCATCTTTTTCTGAGATGTTAATGCATGAACAACTTAATCTTCTTTCTATGGGTCTCATAAAGCCATCATAAACTCAGGCTTTGTTGGCTAATCAGCCTAAGGGGAAGAACGAGTTAGGAAAATACGACAAGAAACAAAATAAATCTAAGAAAAATCTGCACATAGATCAATCACAACACAAATCCTCTTCAAGGGAGGATCCATCTAAAAATAATTCTACTTGTTCATATAGCAAGAGAACTAGACATGAAGAACATTCTTGTTATAAGAAGGATATTGATGAATTGAAACATCTTCTTAAGAAGAACAATATTGATCTACCTTCTAGAATGTCTAAGTCTACTTCTTCTTCACATTCTAAACAATCAGGATCTAGCAAGGATAAAGGTCATGTACGATTTTCTATTGATTCAAAGAAAAATAAACGTAAAGCTCTTTGTACTTCTACAATACATGAATATGGGAAATGACTCCTAGATTCTGGAGCTTCTCATCAGATGGCTTCTACACAGTCTATGTTCTCTTCTTTTGAGCCTTGTGTTATGCCACATATTTTGATGGGAAAAAATACATACATGGATGTAATTGGGAAAGGATCTATTGATATTGGGGATGATACCTTCAATAATCTTTTGTGTGTACCTCACTTGATGAATAATCTTCTTTCCATCTATAAGATCACTCATGGTGGAGTAGGGAAGATTGTGGAATTCATGCCTAATTTAGTTATCATCATAGACTTGGAGAGCAGAGAGATAATTGATACTAGGATGGTTGATCATGCATCTTGGTTCTATACCTTTTCAAACTTTTCACCTAATGATTATTTTGATCCTTTGGTTATTGATCACACTTCAAGTATGAGATTTTATTTTGAGAAAAACTTTGGCTATATGAGATTGGGTATTCTCATATGTGATCCAGTTCTCGAGCCTTGCATTCTTTCTCCTCCACCTACCATTGTTTCTGAGGATACTTGTGCTGCTACATTCATGGCTTCTCGTGATTTAGTGCAGCAAGATACACATCGTCTTCTAAATATAGCTACCTTAGATGACTACTTAGCAAACATTGCAGGTTTGTTTATAGAGTCTCATACTTCAAACTTGGGAGAAACTATTCATGACATCCATCTTCTCTTTGATGAAGTTTATTCTTCTTCAATTATTGTGGAGGAACCTTTGGATCCTCTTCTTCATTCTCTACATGATCATTCATCATAGTTTGACATGATTGTGGATACGTTTGAGTAGAATTTAGAGGAGGAACCTTTGTCTTTAGAGGAGGTAGTTGAGTATTTGGATCTTGTTCTACATACATCTCTACTAGGTTCTAGATTGTCATCTTCATTAGTGTGGCCTATAACACTTGATTTGATGGTGGTAGCTTTCAACATCGACATGGAGACACATGAGAAATTTTTCGAGACTTCTTACATTTTGAGCTTCCTTCCCTTATATTCCTTTTAGGATTGGGAAGACATTCTTCATGCACCTTTCGTTTTGTTTCTTCCTAAGGGTAGGAATATTTTTTGACAATTATAGACCATCTTCTACATCTAATTTTCAGCATCAACCATTGGTACAGTTGATTACTTGAGAGAAGGCTACAAAGACTTTCTTATCCTTTCTATTTTGGAGGTGACTTCTTCCTTGCATGGGATTCTTCTTGTGTTGGGAAACTGGTTTTCTTTTCTCTCTTTTGGGGAGGATTTTTGTTCCACTAGGTTTTCTCCTTTTCTCTAGTTGTGAGAGATCATTTTGTACGTGGGTATCTAACATGGCCTACTAGTCAGGACCCATATCTGTGTCTTTTCACCCACCTAAGCTACACTTAAGGGGGGGTCTTAGTGTATTTTTTTAATTTTCCTTATGTTAGGGAATATTTATTTTTCCTAAACACATTATTAATCTTGCTTAAGTTATATTAGAATGGTTAGGATAAGGACATGTGGCATAAATACATCATTCACATGTGTCACTCACACCCACCTTTCGGTCGTTGAGTCTCATACCTTCTTTTGGATTTATTAGCCACCTCTCATAACCATTTCTTGTCTTTACCTGAGTAGGCATAACCATTCTATCTATTTTTACCAAGTTGGTAAAACTCCCACCTATTATGAGCACTTGGGAGTTATTATTCCTCTTGGATTTATTTTCCATTACTTTTCTATATAAACAACACTCACCCCTCCCCTTGGCTAGAAGGAATATGGACTCCTAGTTCAGTGCTAAGGCAGTGTTGAGTTTATTCATCTCCTAATCACTTTTTATTTCTTTCCTTCAATCATTTTGATCTTGGGTGGTTTCACAACCAAATCGAACAAATATTGTCTTATGTTATGCAGTCTTACATCTGAGTTAAATATTTCAAGTGTCTGTCTAATGTCCTAGCTTAATATTTCATGACCCCACCCAACATCCTCCCAGTTAGGCCGCTTTTTAAGAACTAACAATGTGCACATGTAGAATTAACATTCTCATGTAGACCATTGGATCACTATGATAAAATCCTAATCATACCTCACTCTCCTACTTAGTTTTATTTCCTATTATAATATTCTCACCAGGTGGTAGGCGAGCACTATGTGCCCCTTTGTAGTGGTGGGCCCGATGTCTTTAAAAGTTTGTAGGTAGTAGGATGAAATAAATTAATGGTGGATATTGAATGGCTTCACTACATCTAGGTCGTTCCCTGCACCCCCACTAGATTTTAATAAGCATTAAAATAATGCCATGGGCTAGTGGGTTGAGGAAATCTATCCCTTTGACAGTGAGACCCATTGATCTTTGAAGGTGGAAAATACTTCATCTATTGAGATCGATGGTCAAGATGAGGTGACATGGTTGAGTCTCGACTACTCCCTGATATCCTGTGGGGGGCCCACCTCTATCTCCCATCTCTCAATGGGGAAGTGAGAGAGTTCCATGTGGAGAAATTAGAGCGGTTGAAGGAACATTACAAAAGGTGAAATATTAATGAAATAATTTGGAAAAGTGGTATAAATAATAAATTTTTCACTACTAAAAGGATATGTAATAATGTTTTTAAAAGTGAATGAGATCTTTTAATCTTGGTTGCTGGTTATATTTGAAGGATGTGTGCACGAGAAAATAGCCTTGTAGTAAGGCACACATGTTGAAGGTTTGAGATGTAATACAATCCCTTCCCCACCTCTCTACTATTGAATCTTGCATGTAGGTTAAGACTAATGGGGAAGTGGGGAAGCTAACACATGAATTTTCATAGTGGTGTTAAATATGGTGGAACCCACGAATGACTTGGATCTTAGGTCCACATAGCCTGCTTCTAATTGGTCAAGAATAATTGAAGGCTACCATCAACTTTTTCAAACTTTGTTGATTGAATCTAGGTCATCTATCTAGCCATCTCATCACAAAATCAATGGTTGATATTCAAAATTGAGTTGAAGGAAAATGATCCATTCTAGTTCACATGAACAAACCATAATGGTAGACAAGACACAAAGCTACCAAATTGGAAGGTTTTAAAGCCATTAAAACTTGATTCAAAACATAATTGAAGGTTGTAAAAAAAATTATTTGCATTAAAGGAGATCGTGCTATGATTTTCAAGCTTGTTCGATGAGGAAATTAGGGTTTTTGAGCATTGCAAAACTAATAAGTTAAATTGTTATCCTGCTTCTAAATTGGTTAAAAATTTGTTTAATTGTGCTTGTTGAATCATTTTATCAGTAAGGTTTTTGGTTTATGCATTTATTTTAACATTTGAAGTAAATTCAAGGAAATTAGCTTGCCTGGTCCTATTAGTTTCTAATTTGAGCCTTTACATAAGTTGTAATTTCCTATTTTGTAAACCCTAGAATCATGGCCTCAAAAGTAAGTGTGTCCTCATCCAAGGGAGAGGCCTCTAGCTCAAAAGTTCCCCTTAGACCTATAGTCTAGGACCTGATTGAGCAATTAAAACCCTTCAATTTTGAAAAAATCCAAAGTTCAATTACTTTTTTGAGGGAAACAAATTGTTGAGGGATTGGTAGATAAGCAATCTGCTATCAAGGATGCTACATTTCCTTACACTGGGTTGAAATTTTTTCAATTGCTAGTTTGGGAACATGAATTGTGGCATTCTTGTGGGTAACCCCTGTAATCTAGACTTGGGGAAACTGATTGTACCCAATGTTTATATGGATGTGGATTTATTGAAATAATTGACTAGAAACTATAATCCAATCATGACTCTAAAAAATTTTGATGGTAAAGATATGGTGAAGGTGACAAGAGAAGAAATTATTGAAATCTTCAAACTCACAAAGTGGAATGAAGGCATGGTTGCAATTGATGAAAAAGCTCTTAGAGTAGAGCATGAAAAGTTCAAATATTGATTTAAAACCTCAAAATTACCAAATTATTTGGCATCTATGGATGGTAGGAAGGTAGTCTTGGGTTCTTCAAACAAGGAACTCTATCCCATCAACTATTTTGTGACTTACTTACAAAGGACCTTCTATTCCATATGCTAGATTATTAGTTATGACCCAATCACAGGCATACCTAGGGCTTGGATGTATATGCTAGCACATATCCAACACCCCACATATTGCACATTGTATGATTATGTAGGGTACCTAGCAGAAAGGATGCGTGAGGGCCTGGTTGAATTGAAGAAGTATAAAGATGAAGTAAAATTCTCCTAGTACTCATTCTTCATGCATATGTTATTGTTTAGAGGGGCTAGTTATTTTGGTCAAGATATGAAATTAGAACAAAGGAAAGGTAACTTGGAGCTTCCTATTCAATGTTGGATCACTGTCTTGGACAAGGATGATATAAAATTTGATTATGTTATGTTTTAGATTTTTTTTACCTCCAAATTGAGGAGAGTATTGAATATGACATGCTAAGGATTCCTAAATCCTTGCATGATTTTCTGAGGCCCAAGGAAAGGTGGCCAATACTTGGTGTGGACCACAATTGGGAGATGTTATTTCTTATCCTACTTACACTATTTTGAGAGTCTATGATTCAACTGTTTCACCCCACTTACTACCCAAAGATGTGCTAGAAAGGATTGGATTTTTAGAAGTAATATGGAAATTGGGAATGGGGAAAACATCCACCTAAAGGATCAAGGAAAGGGAACATTCTTCCCTTCATAAACTTGCTTTTCAAATTTTGTAATGATTAAAGGGAGATGGGATAATATAAATGCCATTCTTAAACCATTGAATATGAGGAGAGAAGCAGCAAGAAACCATGAACCCAAAGGTTTTATGGCATGATTGAAGATAAGAAATAGGAGCTCAAAGTTTATTCATAATTTTTCTTTCCTTGAGGATGTCATTAGGAACATTTTTTCTAAAGGAGGAAAAATAAGAAAAATGGATTGCTTTTGATAAATTACAAAGGAAAATTAGGAAAAGGATCCACAATTCACAGTCATTGTAGAAATTACACATAAAATACAGAGGATTGAATTTGTTTCCCAAAACTTTGAGAAAGTAGTAGGGCACTTATAAGGTGAGAGATTGGTCCAGGAAAAGGGAAAGTCCTTCACTACAGATGAACAAGAGGTGGGGGGATACCCCTATAATGGAAGAGAGGCTAGCTTACCAACCACCTAAGCAATAAAAAGTACTTATTTTTGGAAGAAGGAGAAATAAGGTGAAGGGAAAGGATAGAATTGCTACCCCTTCTCAACTAGAGAAGTAGAGAAGTCCTTAAATAGTACCTCAAATTTCACCCCCATCTCCTCTAAGGTCAAATGAACTTTAATTCATTGTTATTGAATATCCACCAAGACAAGCATCACCACCAAAAGAGTCACCTCAAAAGAAGCAAAAGATTCAATCAGTTGGTTTGGTGACCTATAAGGATGATTATGATGATGAGATCTTGATAACACAACAAGAAATGTAACAAGGGATGACTTCTCCACCTAGGGAAGTTGGCCACAATATCTTGGGTTAAGATTAAGCAAGGCTTATCTAACTGGCTTGAATAGCCAAAATGATGTGAGAGAAGAGGCATGCAATAAATTAATGGATGATGATTCTTTTGTGTAGTCCAAGGCCTCCATGGAGTTTGTTTGGAGGGAAAATAAGGATGAGTTTGTGAATAATGTTGTAGAAAAAAGGACCCTTCATTTTGAACTACCTGATTTGGTCATCCAAGAAAGAGTAATAAAAGAGATGAGGGAGAAATATCAAAAAATAACTGAAGCTAAGGGTAGAGAGATGGTTAGAAAAAGTGGAGTTCTTTTATTGCATGAATTGGATTTGTCTTCTACCATTGCATTTGACAGAATAAAGAGATATAATTGACCTCTCTACAACTCAAAAAGGGAAGCTACAATTGTACTATAAAGATCTACATTCAGTGAGTAGTGGGACACATTGGCAATTTGGGCCTTAGCCCCCAACACAAAGAAGCCCGATATTTCAATGCCTACCATAGATTATAGGGGAGGCTTGATAATAAAGAGAGTTTTAGAAACCTTGATAATTGAGGTAGAAACAATGTTAGTAAATGTTGCTTAGTTTACAAAGGCTATAGTGGAATTGGTGACTACTGAGAAGAAACACTTTAGAAATAAGTATAATGATTTTTTGATTGATTATGGAAAGAATCAACAACAAACAATGCAAGTACAAAAATAATTGTCATTATTAAAACAGAGATTGTAGAATTTGTAATCAAGGAAGCCAAGAGGAACTGATATTGCCTCGCCTTCTACTTCACAAGAGCCAACACATGTTGTTCCCACATCTCCAAAATTTTCTTCATGGGTGGTTGTGCCCTATAATATGAGAAATGTTCTCATCTTAATTGAAGATCCTAGTACATCAGAGGCACCATAGGAAGAAGGTTTCAACAAGGAAGAACCACTTGAACAACTAAAGGAGTATAAAGAAAAATGTGACAAGCATGATATAGAAATTTTTGTTAGCAATATGAAAATTGTCATTGCAATTTTGGAGAATTTGAATAGAGGAGTCAACAATAGATTAATTAGCATTCATGCTAATTATTCTACCATGAAGGATCCAATAAACAATTTTGATATTGATAGAGATTTGGAAATTCCTCTTATGGAGACACGGATCCCAAGAATGCAATACTTGAGAATAATAGTTGTGGGAGCCAAGTATGATGTCAATGTACCAAAGAATATTAAGCCAACCTTCAAGACTATGAATAGAATTCAAGAATTCAAGGGGAAGATAGAGCCTTTGGAGACAAAGGTCATAGATTTCCTTAAGGGTTTTAATGAAATGAATCATGGTACCCTCCCTTACATATTAAATGATGATGGTAATATTAAAACCTTGCATGACTAGAGGAAGGAAACAAATGAGGTGATTACAAAGCAACCGACTTTGATCTATCAGGGAAAAGATATGGGTATACTACAGAAGAATATGGATATGCTCACCTATTCAGGAGTCATCCTTCAAGAATTTGATAAAGAGGAAAAATAGGTTGTCACTAAGTATTCAGCTTATAGGAAGACAACTGATGATATCATAAAATTCAACTAGATAGATAGAAGAATAATTCCAAGGTTGGAAGGATAAGTACTTGGACGTGTTAGATGATTGAACTTTGGTTGTGAAGTGAGAAATACAATTTTGACTCTGAGTCTGAAGACATGGTAAATAACAAATGGGAGAAGTACAATGCATAGCCTAGAACTAGTACAAATTAGGATTTTGTTGAAGTATGGATAAAATATTGTCTTCTCCCCAATTTGAATTTGATGACAAGGTTGTAGACCTAGATGAGTTTCTTGTCTTTTTTTCCTTATACTCTATGTTTTCTTTCATCTTTGCTTAGTGTACATGTATACATTTTTGAACATGTGGATATTGTCAAATTAGCTCAAAGATTCCTTTTGGAAGGTGGGACCTAATCTTCAAGAACAAATGAAAATAACTTTTGGCTCATGTAACATTTCGATCCATTTGATGATGCAAATATAACAGTGCAAAGGGAATGCATTTTGTAATGGTCCAATAGAATAGTGACATGTGTACTCTTTGGCCCAAAGCTTGTTTTCTCCTTCATTTCTATAAGAAGGAATTCAAGGCCCAAAGTATGGGGTTCATTGTTGTGTATTGATCATGGAAAATTTTGTAAAGAGAATACTGAGCATTTTGGGGGTTGGTCTTAGGTTTGGAGTTTGTCAAACATTCATATGTAACTTAGATAACCTACTAGAAATTGAATACAGAATGGTGCAAATTCAAAGCCAATTCTCTCCTATGTACTTGTTTCATGGATTAGGAATAATATGATCAAGGATTTTGTTATTTGTCTTCATTGATTTCTAGTGGATGTGTAGTTTTATTTTTTCTTTTAATTCAAAGAATTAATGGATATGCTTGAATAAAGTTGTAGATTCATGTGAATTGAGTGCTAGGATATTAGTGAGAAGTTATGGTTGAGAGTATAATGAATGTGATACTATAATGCAATATTATCAAAGCTTAATGATGCTATGTGTGAAATTGTTTTCAAATTGTATAGGTTTTGAGATTGACTCCATTCCTAGCATGAGGCATTGATCTAAGTGAGTGTTCATAATGCATTTTGTTGGTTAATTCAGTAGAAAATCACTTTTATGAACAAAATATTTTAAATGCATTATAATTGTTATCATTTTGTGTTAAATTTATTCATTCTCATGCTTTGAAAGTTGAGTGTTGTTAAGGGGTAACCAACTTCTTTGATACATTTCTATTATTGAGCTATTGTATGGGAATTCATCTATTATTTACAATGTATTTGGTCATTAGGTGCAGATCTCTTTAAGTACATTGTGGGATCACCCTCTTGAGTCTTATAGATCCCAAAGTGCAAGAGGAAAGCATTGCTAATTTCACTCATTCGTTGGCTAATCCATTCCGGTTGTTGAGAATTGGAAATGGCAAAGTCCATAGGCTTCCTAGAAGATCAACTTGGTTCTTAAAAAACCACCAACAAATTGGTGATTGTTGGGGACTAGATTTGTGAAAATATGCTTGTCTTGGTATGCTTTGTCCAAGCCTTGTGATTACAGTCACATATATTTGTCATGGGGTATTAAATATTGGCAATATTTGTCAAATATTGTTGAATCCTATTAAATTCTCTTGACATTTATCAATTTGAAGCTCATTTGCGTAATTTTTTTCAAGTTTTTGTGTGTCCTTGCAAATTATGCACTTAGTATGTTGAGGATGGTCTTAGGAGTTCTCTGTATTTCCAAATCTATGCAACTCACTTAAAGATCTACAAAATTACCATCATATTTACAATTCCCAATAAATTTTTGGTGGTGACTCTAAAGTCTCTACTCTTGTGTGCATTATTTAAATAATTCAAGAAGATTTTAAAGAAGAAGAGTTATGAGAGAAAGATGAGGAAAACTAGAAGTTACATGTTCAGAAGCACTCGAAAGAGAAGTTGGAAGGCGAGTTTCAAAAGACTCCCAATAAAAGGGACAATTGGTACAACAAGATGAAAGTTTAAATCAAGGGATTCCAACATCATTACAAGAAAAAAATGCCCATATAAGTAAGTCTGCTCCTAATTCTATTCCTAAAAAATAAAATTCCTTTAATGAGCTCTAGTAGGCATGAAATTCAAGAGAATTCTCTAGGGTTAGACCGAGAAGGATAAGATGATTGTGTTAATAAGACTGTCACAAGTATCCATAGGTATAGACCCAAGAAAAGTAGGAGCCATCACTAAAATGTTGCCTCTACTAGCTTTGATTTTGTTGGTTACATTATCCCTCTTGCATTTAGTGGATATTCACCTTTACCACTTGTTAATTGGAACTAATAATAATCTGCAAAATTGTGATGCCCATAACCTAATAGATTTGGAAGAACACTTAGGTTTGACTTTGGTCTCCTAGATCTTGAGGAGGTTTTTGGAGATATTAGTGCTTTCAAAAGAGAAATTCAAATTCAGAAAGAGATAAGGAAAATTAAGGAGAGGGAAAGAGAAGAACATATTAGAAATGCTATGATTGAAAGAGAAACTCTAACTCGACAATTAGACCAAATGAGACTTATAAACAAAGTTGAAATTGAACTAATTAATTTGGGTCATGTTGTGTATGATATTATTGATAACTAGAGTAAGCAAGAAGATCCCATAAAAAAATTTGATACCACTAGTCGAGCCAAATCTAATGTTACTAGTGATGTTGCTCCACATCCTAATGAAAATATCTCCAACCCATCAAATGAAAAAGGAAAATATCTTGTAAACAACCT
This sequence comes from Sequoia sempervirens, assembly GCA_007258455.2. Taxonomy (NCBI): domain Eukaryota; kingdom Viridiplantae; phylum Streptophyta; class Pinopsida; order Cupressales; family Cupressaceae; genus Sequoia; species Sequoia sempervirens. The sequence goes on along the minus strand of VDFB02168118.1, from coordinate 119,526,051 downwards.
GGTTATCAATGAGAAATCCACCTCTGAGAAACCTCTTATTCCCCCAAAATCAGAATATGAGATGGATAGATTAAGGAAATAAAATGAGACTCTCAAGAAGGAAGTAGAGAAAATGGAAGTCATGGCTAGAAATTTTGAAATGAAAAGGAAGCTTGATTTATTGAAGACTACATGTTCAACAGAAGGTTTTGTGGCATCTAGCTCACAAGATCCTTCTTAGTCCACAATAAATCCCACCTCCTCAGGTGATGCAAAAACTACTAGTCATATTGATCAATCCTCTCATAATGTTAAGAATGTGTAGTAGCAATGATACTAGTCACATCCAATTCACAAATAGAAATGTGGATAAAAAAAAAGGAGTTGGAGAAGCAAACAAGAACAATGAGCATAGAGATAACTAGTTTCATAGGTATAGACAATTGTGCTTTGATGGCATCCCTAGATGCCCAAATCCCATTGACAATGATATCAAGGTTGTGTTGAGAAAATTCACTGGGAATAATGCAATCTGTAGAGAGGATCATTTGAGAGTTTTTTTAAATATGATAGATGATTATGAAGTGGAACACAAGGATGTGGTCATGAAGTTGTTCATGCAATCTCTGACAGAGGATGCTAAATATTGGTATAGACACTTAAAATATGGTAACATTGGCTCTTGGGGAGAATTCAAGAGAGTTTTTAGAGAGAAATATGGAGATAATACTAACTCATATTTTATTCTCATTGGATTTAATAATATCACCAAAGGAAAAAATGAAATGATGTCTGATTTTAATATCAAATTTCAGAAATATATGAATAGATTGCCACAAAATTTGAGGTTGAATGATTCAGTATGCCTTACCACTTACTTCAATGCATTTGATACCAAAATGGACTATAGCCTGAGAGATAAAGACCCGTAGACTTTGAGGGATGCATTTAGGATTGCTTTGCATATTGAAAGCAATAGGAAATCTTCAAGAAAAGTGGGAAGAAGAGAAAATGTAAAGATTTTGAAAAATCCAAATAATTAGAAAGACAAACATGAAAATGCTTCTAGTTCAAGTCTCCCTTATGATAAAAAATTTAATAAAGTGATGGATACTCTAAAAGATAACAAATACATTGTGGCTAAGATTAAAAAGGGGCTTTGGAACAACAAGCAACAATTCCAAAAAATTGAAAAGAAATGTGCAATTGCGCAATTGATTGAAGCACATGGTTTTTCAGTTGCCACATTCTCATCACCAATGTGCAATTCCACAATTTGTTGAAGTTGAAGAATGTGTGCTAGAAGATTATGATCAGTCTCATGAGGACAATGTTGAAGTAAATATGATCATGAGTAGTTCTTATTTTGTTGATAATGAATGCTCATATGATGTGGAGTCTCGTGAACTTGATGTTGATGGCCAAAGACATATAGCTATCACATATCACCAACAAGTTCTTTCTAACGAAATAATAATAATGATAATGAAGTGTATGCATTGTAAGTAGTTGAAGATAATGTATCTCTAAGGAGGCCTTCAAATGAAGAGATTGCAAGGTATGTATTAGCCTTGGTTGTGCAAGCTATAGGTTCATATCATCTAAGGATTGGAATGACAGGTGGTGACCAAGATAAGGATGGTGACCTCTCCATCAAAGGGTAGAATGTTAAAATCAAAGACCAAAAACTTGATAGTAAAGTGGATGGACGTAAAACCAAGGAAAGTAAGGGAGATAGAATATGGGCCAAGAAAGTTGAAAAACCAAAAGTAGATGGAGAATCCAACTCCCTTGTTGTGAAGAAAAAAGATCAAATGCAAAAATTTTAATCTTTAAAGAAGGGTGTTGAGCCTAAAGCTTAAACAACAAGTGAGCAACTGAAGGAGAGCAATATGGAACAAGGTATGATTCCAATTGGTTTTCCCAAGTATACTCTTGTCAATATGTTTTAGTTTCTTAGTCAAGTAAAAGTTTTGTTCCTTTGCTTGAGATGATGAGAATTGATGAGCATAAACAAAAGGCAGTATCCCTTATCAATGGTGCTACTACAACATGTAATGAACCAATGGTGTCTACTCCACCCAAGGTGAGTGGAAAGGAAAAAAAAAGAAAGGGAAAGAGGTTGAGGGAGTAAGCATTGAGGTACTTCAAAATTTTCTAAGAAATTCAGTGATTACTTATCCTGGAAACATAGATCCATTTTTTCTTACACAATTTGTTGATGAAAACTTTTTGAAGAATTATATGATTGATTATGGAGCATCTAACAATATAATTCTAGCTAAGATCATGGAAGCAATGGGATTAAAAGTTGATAGTACCCATGGAAAATGTTATGCTATGGACTCAATGGAAGTCCCTATGATTGGTGTAATAAATGAGCTTCCCTATAGATTGGTTGCATTCCCAAGAAAGGAGTTCAAGATGAGTGTGGTTGTGGTAGATATCCCACCCAAATATGGAATGTTGTTTTCTAGAAAGTGGAGTACTTCCATGGCAGTAGTATATAATGTGACATGTCTTCTGCTACCTTCCCAATTAATGGCAAAGATGTCAAAGTGGTAAGATAATCATAGGTACCACATATGATTGAGCATGCTCCTAGGGATAATATAGTTCATTTGTAGATACTGACATCAGTGAGTTCATGGTGGAAGAGTTACCAAGAGAAAGTAGTAGGTGGCCTAAACCCATTGATAATGAGGTTGCAAGATCATCTGATAAAGATGGCCTTTAGAAAATGTATTTTGATGGTGCAAGTTCCAAAGAAGGGTCAAGTGTAGGTATATTGTTAGTTTCACCTAGAGGCAACACATTTAAGTCTCTTTCACATTGTCTTTGTTTGCACAAACAATGTGGTAGATTATGAGCAAAATATCATGGGATAAAAATGAATGGTAATAGGTGATTTTGAGTTAGTGATATCCGAAGTTAGATCCAAACATGCATGTAAAAACATGAGGTTAAAGCAATATAGGAATTTCACATGAGATTTCATTGAACAATTTGATGCATTTGGAATTGACTGGATGCAAAGAGGTCAAAACAAAGTGGAAGACCTACTTGAAAACATTGTACTTAGGCCTGATGAAATAACGTTTATTGGTATCTCTAAAGTTGAGGTAAAAAAATGACCATAAATCCTTGATACAATGCACAACTAGAAAGTCTTCAATGATGATGAAGACATCTTGAGGTTTTTGAAGTGTGTTGATAAATATGAGAGTCAAGAGATTGATGGGGCCTTTGTTGAAAACATAGATGGGAAAGACACAATCTTTGGAGATGAAGTTATTCAGCTGAAGACAAACAAGATTCCCAAAGGCCTTGTGGAATTAGAAAGAGTCTTTGACAATCAAGACAAAAGCAATTCCAAAACAATTACTACCCATCCAAAGGACTTAGAAGAAGTAAACTTGGGGATTGAAAATTCCCCTAAAAAGGTTTATGTGGACAAAAAAATTATGCACAAGATTAAGGCAATGTTGATTGCCTTGCTAAAGAAATATATGCATGTCTTTGCTTGTTCATATGATGACCTAAAAGCATACAGGGAGGAACTTTTTCAACATGAGATACCCTTGAAAGAAGATGCCAAGCCTTTCAGGAAGAAGCAAAAACCCATTAATCCAACCTTAGCTCCAAAAATGCAAAATGTGTTAGTCAAGCTAAGGGATGCTAGCATTATAAAGCCTATTAGGCACTCTTCTTGGGTATCTAACTTAGTGCTAGTTAGAAAGAAAAATGGTGATGTAATATTGTGTGTTGTGTTCAAGAATTTGAACATATCATCATTAAAAGATAACTATCCATTGCCAAATATGGAATCCATATTGCAAAGGGTGTCTAGCTATGAATTATTGTCTATGATGGATTTTTTGGTAACAACTAGGTTAAAGTGAAGGATTCTGAGCAATACAATACTGCATTTACTACTCCATTGGGCACGTATGTGTATGCATGAATTCCATTTTCCTTGACCAATGCATGTGTTACCTTTCAAAGGACTATGGATGTAACCTTTTCTGATTTCCTTGAAATTTTTTTGGCAATCTACGAAGATGATTTAAGTATTTACGCCAAGAAGAAGAAGATCACTATATGCACTTGGAGAATATTTTCATCAGGGCCCTAGAATATGTCATCTCACTCAACCCAAATAAGTGTGCCTTTACAATCATTAAAGGAAAGTTTTTGGGACATATTTTGTGCAAAGAGGGGGTGAGAATTGACCCTGAGATGGTAGCTGCTACTGACAAGATTCCTCTACTAAAAAATGTGAAAGGAATTCAATCATTCTTTGGCCAAATTAACTTCTTGAGAGATTTATTACAATTTTTTCTGAGATTACCTATCCTATATCCAATATGTTGAGGAAGGGTGAGAAAGTGGAATGGAATGAAGAGTCAAGTAAGGCTTTTCAAGTAATTAAATATGCAATTAAGGAGGCCCCACTCTTGAGGACTCCTAATTATTCCAAGCCATTGTAATTCTTCTCATTTGCATCATTCCACACCATTGTTGCTGTCCTGCTACAAAAGAATCAAGAAGGCTTTACACAACCTATTTCTTTCTTTAGAAAATCACTTCAAGCTACAAAATAAAAGTATGATTTAATGGAGAAACAAGCACATGCACTTGTTAAGGCTTTGAAAAACTTTAGGACTTATCTAATAGGAGGAATAGTCTTTTCCTATGTTCCAAGTGCAATTGTGAAAGACATCTTCACCTAAAAAGAAGTCATGAGTAGAAGATGCAGATGGATAAAGAGAATTCATGAATTTAATATTGATTTCCAAATCACCAAATTGGTGAGAGGTCAAGGATTGGATAAGTTAATGGCTAAAGTAAACCTAGATTCCAATCAAATAACTATTGAAGATGATTTTGATAGATCATACATTTTTGACATGAAGGTTGGTGATTGGTATAAGAATGCTATCTACTACTTGCATAAAATTCAATTCCTGAAAGGATTAACTGAAAATGAGAAAATGACTCTCAAGTTGCATGTCATTAAGTGTGTGATCATAGTAGGTGAATTATGGTGGAGAAACTTGGAGGGTGTAATGCTAAAATGTGTTGACAAAAACAAGTCTTATGAATTGTAAAATGAGATGCACAATGGAGTATGTGGTGTGAATTACATGGCTAGAACCACTACTCACAAAGTCTTAAGAGTTGGATTATGGTGGCCTATAGTTTTTAAAGATGTACACATATTGGTAAAAGCATGTGATGCATGCCAAAGGTTTTCTGGGAAGTTCAAATTTTCAGGCAATCTGCCCCTTAGACCAGTTGTAGTTGAGGCACTATTTCAACAATGGGGCATATACTTCATTGGAGAGATATCTAATAAGTCCAATGGAGGTAATTCATGGAGTCTTGTGGCCATAGACTACTTTACAAAGTGGGAAAAAGCCTTTCCAACAAAAAGAGCAACGAAAAAGTAGTCATAGATTTCTTGATGGATAATATATTGACCAGGTTTGGAGTAATTGAATTTTTTTTCTTGAAAAAATAATATGTGCTTCAGATATGAGGAATTCCTATATTTCTTATCAAAGCATAGAATTCAGATGTCTTACTCTTCACCATATCACCCTCAAGTTAATGGTCAAGCATAATCTATCAAAAAAATCTTGATAAAGATTATCAAAAGGATTCTTGAGAAGAATAAGAGAACTTGGGATTCTAAGTTGAAGTTGGCGCTATGGGAAAATAGAGTGACTATCAAGAAGGCCACTATTTATGCACCTTTTCACTTAGCATATGGAATTACAGCTAGGTTACCTCAAAACAAGCTCATGAAGATATATAAGTTTTTCCAAGAGTATGATGAAGATGCATGTGTCCAAGAGTATGATGAAGATGCATGTAATGAGATGAAACATAAGATTGATGCATTAAAGGAAGTATATGAAATGAGGAGAGATCTTCAAAAAGAAAATGTCAAGTTTTAGTTGCAGGTCAAGAACTTGCATGACATGAAAGCATCCTCAAGAAAGTTTCAAGTAGTATACATGGTGTTGATGCAGAATACAAGATTTGAGGATAAGGGAAAACATGGAAAGTTTAAGGCATTGTGGCTCAACCCTTATTTCATTAGCAACACTCATGGTGGATATTCATATTTCATACAAGACTTAATAGGTACACTTCTTGAATTTATAGTACATGGAAAACTCTTGAAGCCATATTTCTCCTGAAATATGTTATTTTCCATGTACATTGTATGTTTTATATATTGTGTATATAGGTGTGTTTGCTTTGGTTGCGTCTAGTTTGATTTTGACTACCGAGTTTGGGTAGTTCTTGGTTTTGGTTCTCTCTGGTTGGTCTACTTCAACCAAGGATTTTGTGATCTCGCTCTATTCTGGAGAAACAAATGTCCCAAATAGGAGCCATTAGTGGAACCCCTAAAAATGCTTTGTGTTACACTCAATTTTTTTGAAGATCACAAGAGAAGAAAATACTGAAATCTTCAACCTCATAGACTGGGATGAAGACATGGTTCCAATTAATGAGAAAGCTCTCAGGGTAGAGTATTAGAAGGTCAAATATTCATTCAAAACTTGAATATTTCTAAATTATTTGGCATCTATGGATGGTAGGAAGGTAGTACTGGGTCTTTTAGGCAAGTAACCTTATCCCATCAACTATTTTGTGAATTACTTACTGTGTGAACCCCAATCCTAATACCTACAAAACAATGAGAACAAACACATTAGATAATCAATTACAAGCAAGAACAAGGATTCCCCATGAAATACATTAACATAGCTCAAATTAGGAAAAAAAGGAATGAAGAACACAATGAAAACACAAAAATAAAGATTGAATCCTATTTAAGCAAGTAAACTCTTGATCCCATGGGGGAATTGGTGCCAATTTGATGTTAAAATGGGCCCTTTCCCAACTCCTATGATGCAAGATTGATGTATGTTGATAAGTGTTCATGAATTATCCACTTTTTTGATGAAGGATGAATGCTCCAAGCTAAAAACCTGCATAACCTAGCTAAGATGGATGGAATTTGATAGATTTTTGAGCATGGTAACTTTGCATAATTTGTGGATGATCAAATGAGGAGAGGAGCTCTTCATTTATAGATGAGATTGAAGAATGAATGTCCAAATTTGAGCAATGTGGGACTAACATTCATCCAATGGAAAAATTCCACTTTTCAATCTATGAGTGGATGGAGGATGTGCATATTTTGAGGATTGTGCCAATAAATGCTTATTTTTGAATTTTAAATTTGTTGAAATGACTTGCAAGAGGGAAGGGAAAATACATTAAATGCCACTTGGCTAAACATAAAGGACATGTAAGATGGAGTAAATTCCTTGTTGTATGTACATGTCAACTTGGAATTTTGAATTCCAACTTGGAGAATATTCCAAAAGATGCCTTATTCAGGAAAATAGGGATTTAATAAATTAATTAAATCTATTCTCATGTGCAAGTGGTAAATACTAGAGGATGGGACATGACAAGAGATTAAATTAATCAAGGTTAATTAATTTAATGAAGGGGGTTAGATGATGTGACATATTTGACTTGAATTTATGGATTTGTTTAAATCAAATAGAAGAAGAATATGATAGGAGGATTAATCAAATAAATATTTTGATTTATTTAATTAAAACAGATGATGTTAGATTAAACTAAATAAGGTTTTAATTTATTTAATTTAATAGATAGACTTAAGAGATTTAATCAAATAAAATAAATTATGTAATTAAATAGGGATAATCAGATCAGAATGATTGATTTAATTAAAAAAAAGGATGACTTAATTAGATAAGATGATTTATTTAATTGAGGAATATTGATGAATTTAATCAGATAGGGGGATTTGATTAAATGGTTAGACTGAGGGATGATTTAGGATGTAACGATGTTAGTAGTTAGGATCAGATGCATAATGTCAATCAGTATATTTTATGTGTCTATATTTTTCCCCTCTTTGAAGCAATGCATTTGTTGCGTTGGTTCAAAGAATAAATGATTTCGATCAAACATAAAAAAATTCGTTATTCAAAAATCTTTCCCCACTGCTACCTGGTGAGAGAAAACATGCCAATATATTGCCCCCTCAAAAGATTGGACAAAAATTTCAATTTTTGGGTGATCTCGCAAAAAAAAGAGGACAAGGTGCCTGACAGGTCCGAAAAGGCTCCAGGAGGCCAAAAATGTGTCTAAATGCAATAAAATGATGTAAAACAAGCCTCAACTAGACAAAAACAAGTTCAGGAGTTGAAAACCCTAGCAAGATAGCTAATTAGGGTGAAAGAACCCTAATTTTCAAGCTTAAAAGGGGCCTGAGGGTCACTTTCAATTCATTTTCACACATAGCCATCTAGCAACCTTGCAATTTGAGCTATGACCTCCTGACGATATGGCGCAATGACAGCTTCCCATGCATATTTCTGATTGAGTTCAAACATACCAGCAACCACCCAACATTGGAGCACCGGTAAGTGATCCTTGGGCTTCATTTTTCATTTTTAGCCTTCATTTAATGCATTCAAAGTCGGTCACTCTGCAGCGGCGCTATATAGTGCCGCTCAAAAATTAAACTGTGTAGCTTGGCCTCGAATTGCACCGTGACGATGCAGTTTGGAGTTTGAAAATAAACTCCAAACTATGAAATTGAGCTCGTGGTCAACATGGTGGTTTAAAAACTACAACGCGATGGTCCTATATGTTTTCAAAGTGCACTGTGGCAGTGCGCTTTCAGCCTTTTGTGCCCTAGTGTTGGAGTTTGATTAAAAATCAAACTACGATGCCTTCATGGATTGCAATGTCGGAGAAGTTTCTTGGATGCCCAATGAATTTTTTTCAAATTTTTTAACATGATGACCCTTCCTGATGTAGGATGTGGTGAGGGAGCTCTACTTCAAAGAGCAAAAGTCATGAGATCTATTCAAGTATTTGCGGGACCTGAGCGACAGAGATCAGGATTGGCTTCGAGACATGGGGCTATGGTATATCGCCTATGCAGCGCCCATTCACACTCACCTAGGGATGCTATCAGCATTGGCTAAGAGATGGCACAATGAGACCTCTTCATTCCACCTTCCCACTCATGAGGCCGTCGTCACCTTAGAGGACATTTGGCATATCTTATGATTGTCGATTCACAGTTGGTGAGTCATTTTTGATATGGATGAGGAGCATAAAGACTGCCATAGAGTCCTTGCCATAGAGGACATCATTATTTGTGAGGGGTGGATTGAGCTTGAGAGACACAAGGCCCTAGCACCTCCATTCTGCCTAGTTATTGCATCAATTATATTGGGTCTCATTGCCCTAGACTGACGGGGCTGATATTTCAGACCTTGTTGGGGACTTTGCTAGGAGCGGATGGTTCATGATAGACTAGTCTGTTTTGCTTGGGGTTCAATTCTTCTAGCCGCTTTTTACAGGGATCTCCATGAGTATGTCTACATGGATAGCAGAGCACTCAGAGAGGGCATGACACTTCTTCACGTATGGGAATGGGAGCACATTGTTGTCCTCTGGCCATGGATTATTATAGTTCTGATGATGCTAGACGATCCCCTCATGTGGTGCTACAGAGGCGATGTTTCCTTTACACACATAGGCGAGCACAAGATCCCCTACTGGAGGAGAGTCTTGAACAAGATGCAAGTATTCATATGGCATCTGTACCTTGGTCAGCCCAGATGAGTCAGTGATGCAGATTATCTTTTCTACACCCGCCAGGACCACTTTATGCAGGGGCGAGAGCATACCATGATCAAGAGATATCTGCTAAGGCATATGCAACATTAGTTCAATGGGCCCCAAGATCAACCAGACATTGACTATGTGGTCATCTTCACCCCCACTATGTCATAGGTTTCATGGGGGTGGTATATTCTTGCCTTGGAGGCTGTTATTAGTTTCAGGCAGTTAGTTGCTCGGCCATGGGCCTAAGATCAGGGGCTTGTAGATCTAGGTGTGACATAGGCATATAGGGATTGGTTCTAACCTCTCCTATGTTTGATGATTCTAGACGCAGTCCCCAATCATTGGAGAGTGAGAGGTAGAGGGTGAGGATGAGGATAGAGGGATGGTGCACATTAGGAGTAGCCAATCGGGCCCCCAGTTCAGCCAGGTTAGGAAGATGTACGAATTTTGGATCAGGAGCAGGTGCCACTAGGTGTACCACCATGGGCTAAGGATTAGCCTCAGGTACAACCTCCATGAGCATAGCCAATAGTGTAGCCAATAGAGCAGGTGGATCCCTGAGATGCGTTGATTGCACAGTTGCAGGCTCAGGTCCAGACCGTGAAAGTTGAGAGGGATCAGGCTAGGACTGAGAAAGATTAGCTCAAGGTCGAGATGGATTAGGCCATACAACAGAGATAGGCTACAAAGTTACAGGCAACTACAGAGGTGGGCCAGAGACAGTAATTGTAGAACATGGCAGCCTCCTCCTCTCAGGGTACAGTGTCTATTTGGTCTTACAAGGATGTTGTCTAAGAGGCCAAGTACTATCGGATGCATTATCATGAGGCTGTACCTAGAGTAGCATGGGTCCTAGAGTACTCGGAGTGGACCAGCCATAGACCAGCAGAGGGTCACAGTGATAGGGGCAAGGGCAGCATACATGAGGATAGACCTTGATCAAGATGATACTTTTTGTGCCTTATGGTCTCCTTTTTGATAGCCCGATGGGCCTTTTGTACTATTTGACATACATGTATAGTGGTCTGATTATTTTGTACTATGACAATTACATTATTGATGATATATATATGAGCCAATGAGAATTTTGATGTGATGCGATGTGATGCCATTTATTTATGCATGTATGGATGATTCTATTTTTATATGTTGTGTACTGATGTTATGGTGCTATATGATGTTTTTATGGATGCATTTATTTCCGATGATATATGCATTATGTAATGATTATGAATAATAGATCTATATTATGTCAATTTATGATATGAATATGTATTTATGTGATTTGTAATGATGTGAATTGATATGATGTGTAATATGCAATATGCTAAATGATATGGAAGATGATCTATGTTGTATATGTGAAATGATGTGAATCCTGCCTATCTATGAAATGATTATGGATGGATGTATGTTTTGCATGAAATGGGTTTTGTATGTTCCTATTCATATTGATGTGGAATGATCAATGAAATGTAAGAATTATCGTGATGCTATTTATGAGATGACATGGATGATTAATGCAATGTGAATGCAATAGTTATGTTTTATATGATATAATGCAAAATGAGATGGTTTTCTAAGTTGCTTAGAATAAAAAATATTATTATCCTAAACATGTTAAATGATAATGTATGTGATTTATTTTAATGTGATACACTGTATGCAATGATATGATGATGCAAAATGAACATAATGTGTGAGATGACTTTATGATGTTATGCAAGTATGTATGCAATGGATTATCTATATTGCTTATGTGTGATTTATGTATGATTTATGCCATAGGTGGTAATGTTTATGCAAATGAATGTTATGTGATGATCGATGTGATGAATGTAATGTGATGCCATGCAATGGATGTGCTTATCTATGAAGAATGCATATAATGCCATGTTTATATGATGATGGAAATTCAATGCATATATTTCCTATATAATATTCTTGTGCAATATGTTAATGCTTTGTGGATGCAGGATCAATGACGATGAGGATGATGATCAACTGTCATAGTACCTTGTTAGCCTGATAAGCAAGAAGGGATGAAAGAAAAGAAGTCATTTCAACAAGACACAAGATGATGAAAATGCAAATGATGATGATTACTTGTCGAGGAGTTGGGATTTTCAAAGGTCCAATTTCCTTATGTTTGATAACACACGTGGTACGATGCATCAAGGTATAGAGAACCAGGATGGCATGGTACCTAGTGTGATGGACTTTGACTTGGAGTATCCTTGTTCACACCTAACATATAGAAACCTTTCTAGGTTTCACTTTAGAAGTTTCAAACACCTCAGACGAAAACACAGAAAGGTATAACCTATCAATGCAATAGTTAACAAGCTCCCTAAAACCTCCTCCATACATACCTATCAAAGCAAGTAATTTCCAAGGTTATATTACAAGAATGTCCAACAAGAACAACAGACAAAAGATAATGATCATTGCCCCCATTCCTATTTCTCTAAGTCCTCTATTTGGATATCATTGAGAAGTCCTTGGAATGCACAAAATAAGATAAATCAAAAGGATAAAGACAAAGTAAAAAAACAAGTTGATGTTCTTCAATACTGCTAACCAAAAGAGGATGTGTTTTGAAGGATAAGAACTGAAACTTATTGCCGAAAGATAATGCCCATTGTAGGAAGGTTTCATCCAAGGACATGTTAGTGGATGGTAGCACGTCATTTCCTTTATGCAAAGCATTCCTTGATATGATTGATATGGGACCAATTGGATGATAAGTTATCGACGCGAAGAGTTAACGAACTTGTTTATGTGCTGACTTAGACCTAAGACTTGATGTTTTGAGTTTTCACTTTTCACTTGCTATACTTGATTTTTATTATCTTACCAAAGATTGAGGATGGTGATCTTTTATTATGGGTGGTGTTATTGTGAGTGCAATCAAGATGAGACGAATGAATTTTTTCAAATATTTGGATGTTTTTGATCTTTTTGAGATGTTTTGAGGCTGTTTTTTGTATTTTTTATATTTTGCAAATGTTTTGATTTTAAATTTTCCAATCTTTTGGGGTTTTCCAAGATTTTGACCAAGACACTAACCTAAAGAGCTATCCTAGGGACCTCGGGGGCTGATCAACAAATTAGCCTTGCCTATGTTATACATGCAGAGACCATGTAGTTTGACTGATGACTTGATGGATTTATAGATGAAGATATACATGATGAGATGTCAGTTTACTATGACAGACTCCTAAAGGACTGACCTAAGTGTCTTGGTGGATGATCAAAGATCAACCTTGCCTACATTCAAGGCTCAAAGATGATGTAGTTCGACAAGACGAATTTGTTTTTGGATTTTTGACTGAATTTTTGACCTGTTTTGGATTTTTTTATATGTTCTGATGTTTTTTTGGATTTTTTGCTTTTCTGATGTTTTTTTATTTTTTGACTTTTGATGTTTTTTGATTTTTTGATGTTTTAGGGCTTCAAGAATATACACAAATCCAATTTGATAAGAACATTCCCCTAGTGTGATGCAATAGTCTACTCTGATAAAGGCAGGACAAGCTGACCTTGATGATGGGTCGAGTAGTACTAGGAGGGATCATGATACGAAAACAAGACCAAGCTATGGCGCAGATGCGAGTGGATGAGTGATGGATGGAGATCTGAATGCGATGGATGAATGATGTAGAGAAAGTTGTAAAGATACTGTGGATGCAAAGTTCTTATTTACACAAGGTGCATGTTTTCCAAGTTTTCACCAAGGTACCTGCCCAAAGTGCCACCGAAGTGGTTTTCACTAGAGGTCAATTTTTTTCTTTACTCTTTTCAATCCTTTTTTCTAATTTTTTGGTTCTATACCTTGAAAGATTTAGGCATAATTTTTTTTTTAGATGAGAGCTATTCATGGGCTCTTGTAAAGGTTCTCCTTCAAGTGTTGATAACATATATGCCCCTGACTTGTAACTTGTTGTGATAACGAATGGTCCCAACCAATTAGGTTCAAATTTTTCTTTGCTAATTGGGTTTGGGACATTCTTATGATTCTCTTTTAATACCAGTTCTCTGACTTGGAAAGTCCTACTTTTTATTTTCTTATTGTAGCTCCTTTTGAGTCTATTCTGATAGACTTGCAAATGATTCAAGGCTTCTATACATCACTCATCCAGTAGCTCCAACTCATTTAGTCTTGATATTCTATATTCTTCATATGTGATGAGGTTTTGTAGTGATATCCTGAGTGATGGGAGCTCAATCTCAATGGGGAGTACTGCTTCTGATATATAGACCAAGGAGAAAGGGGTGGTACCAGTGGGTGTGTGGATGCTAGTTCAATAGGCCCAAAGGGCGGGATTAAGCTACAAATGTCAGTCACAACTTGCGTCATTGACTATTTTCTTGAGGATTTTTAGAATGGTTTTGTTTGTAGCTTCTTCTTGGCCATTGCCTTGGGGATAGTATGGGGTGGAGAAGTGATGTTGGATTTTGAATTTTTCACATAAGTCATGAACCTCCTTATTCTTGAATTGTCCCATTATCTGATATAATGGCTTATGGGACACTATAGTGGCAAATGAGATAGTTCAAGATGAAATTTGATATCTACTTCCTAGTTATATACATCATGGGTATGGCTTCCACCCACTTAGTAAAGTACTATGTGGTGGTTATGATGAATTTGTGGCCATTAGATGAAGTGGGAGTGATTTTTCCAATGAGATCAAGTCCCCACTACGAAAAGGGCCATGGCATGATGATAGGATGAAGCTATTGAGTTGGAGCATGGATGAGGTCCCCATGCTGCTAACATTGTAAACACCTTCTGGCATTGTCATGTGCTTCTCGTTCCATTGTGGGCCAATAATACCCCATCCTCAACAATTTCTTTACTATGGTCATTCCACTCTAGTGTGAACCACAGATACTTTTATGTACTTTAGTTAGAGTGGTTAATGCCTCCTCAGCATTTAAGCAGCGCAGAAGGGTTCCTTCTATGCTCCTACGATATAGGGTATCTCCTAGGATGACAAATCTGAATGCCTTTTTTACAAAGGTTCATTTTAGGTTTGAGGGTAAGTCGGTAGGTATGACTCCTATTCAAAGGTATGTATAAATTTCATGGTACCAAGGATCACTGGGACCAATGATTTTGCACAAAAATTCTAATTTTGGTACCTTGAATGTAGGCACAAAAAGATACTCTATCAGGAATTCATATTTTGGAATGTTATGGGGGATATCCAGTAAGGATCCAATTGTTGCCATGGCATCTATTGCTCTATTGTTGGTTCTAGGAATCTGCTCAAATGTTATTTTGATGAAGGATTCTTTGAGAGTTTCCACCAATTTCTTGTATGGAGTGAGCTTGTCATCCTTGGTCTGATATTCATCATTCACTTGATTTATTATTAATTGAGAGTCTCTATATAGTTTGAGAGCTATAATGTTCCACTACACTACTATTCTAAGACCCATGGTTAAAGCTTCATATTCTGCAATATTATTGGTGCAGGGAAATGTCAGTTTGTAGGACCTTAGTATGCAATCCCCTTGTGGGGTGATAAAGAAGACACCGGTTCATGATCCATGCTATGTATATGAGCCATTGAAGTGTAGTTTACAGTGGTCAACTATGTTGAGATTGAAAATAGATTCATCTAGAAACTCTGAGATGAGAGGATTCTCTGAATAGATTAGTGCTTCTACAATTTGATCTACGATGACTTGGCCTTTGATTGCTTTCAGCTCCACATATTCAATGTCATATTCTAATAGTATCATTACCCATTTTTCCATTCTCCCAGTGAGCATTTCCTTTGATAGTAAGTCCTTGAGAGGGTCAATTTTGGTGATGAGTTTTATTTTATGTGCCAACATGTAATGTCTAAATTTCTATGATGCAAACACTATTGCTAGGCATCCTTTCTCGATGAATGAATAGTTTAGCTCATGCCCAACCATTGTTCTACTGATGTAATAGATAACCCTTTCTGTTCCATTTTTGTCATGCTGAGCTAGGAGAGCTCCAAGAGCTATTGTTGTTCCTGACACGTAGAGAATTAGTGGTTTTCTTGGAATTGGTGGCATTAAGACCAGTGGTGTCAGTAGATATTATTTTATTTTATTGAATACCTCTTTACACTTCTTATTCCATTTGTACGCTACTCCCTTGTGAAGTAGGTGTGAGTATGGGTTATGTTTGTCTGACAACTATGCTATGAATCTTTGAATGGATTGGAGTCTGCCTTGGAGACCTCTCAATTTCTTTAATGTTTTTGGTGCTTTCATTTCAATGATTTCTTTTACCTTTGATGGATCTACCTTGATACCTCTTATTGACACTATATATCCTAGCAGCTTTCCTGATTGTATGCCAAAGACACACTTCTTTGGGTTTAATCTGACCTTGTACTCCTCCATCCTGTCAAAGATGGCACTTAAGGTTGCTATGTGATCTTTTCTCTTTCTTGATTTGGCTATAATTTCATCAACATAATCTTTGATAGTCTTATGGATCATGTCATATCCCTTTGGTATGTTTCTCCTACATTCTTTAAGCCAAATGGCATCATATTCCAGCAGTAAGTCCCCCATGGACAAGTGAAAGTTGTCTTATGTTGGTCCTCTTTAGCTATGATGATATAATTATACCTAGAAAATCCATCCATTAGTGATAAAATTTCATGTCCAGCTATCATATCTATGATGACGTCAATGTTTGGAAGTGGGAAATCATCTTTTGGACATGCCTTATTCAAGTCTCTGAAGTCCATGTAGATTTTGATGCTCCCATATGGTTTTGAAATAGGCACCGGGTTTGACACCCATGTTGGATAATCTATTGGTCGAATGAATCTCACATCTAATAGATTTTTTAATTCCATTTTACCAGCAAGGTGATCTAAGGGTGCATTTTCCTAAGCTTTTGTTTAACAGGCTTCGCTTCTGGGTATACTGCTAAGTGGTGAACCATGATTTTTGGATCAAGTCCTAGCATGTCAGCATAGCTCCATGCAAATTTTATCTATCTTTATCTTAGGAAGGATGCTAGGAGCTCTTGTTCTTTTGATAGTAATGATTCCACATAGAATGTGATATGCGGGGTTTCCTCTATTCCTAGATTGACCGGATTACATTTTTCTGCTAGGACTACTAATTTTTCCTAATGAATAGCTCTAAGAGGAAAATTGAATCCCCCATGCTTGGGCACCTTAGAGAGGTTTTCACCATTGGACGCATCCTTTCTTTTACTTTTTTCTGGTTGGAGAGTACCACAGTTTGGTTTTCACTCAAGGACTTAGATATTATTTTGAATTTTTCACTTTTGTGACTAAGGGATTCAATCGTTCCCCCATAATAAACATGTGTATCTAGCTCGATTAGGAACCCTGCTTTGTGATCCCCACATGGAATTTTATCCTGTAGTCCCATGAATTATGAGAGTGCCTCATCATTTTTGAATGTATCGAGAATTGGTGGTCCTCGTTGGTCATAGTCGATGAGTTGGGGATATACTAGGTGGATTTCATGATTTTGGTGGTCGGATTCAAAAGATAGGGTGTTAATCATGAAAGAGTGGTATCCTCAAATAGCCTAGGTAGATTGGGTGTGGGATCCTCATCATCACTACTAATACAAACTTCAGTTATATCAAATGTGAAGTTATCTATGACGTGACCTATAGATACTAGTAAGCGTAGTTCTGCTGCAGTTGGCTGAGGAGGATTATTAACTATTCTAACAGGACGAATTCAGCCACATATGGTCATACTCAGATGGGAACATCCAAGGCCAAGATTTTTTATCACTTTTGTCTCTAGAATGATAGGTATTATAAGCCCATTGTCATTTCTCCCAAGTCTTTGATTTCTATCATAGCCCATTCGCTCATCATTTCTAGACCCTTTCTTTTGTCATCCATTGGTAAATTAGCTACTGGTCTTTCATCTTGATATAGCATATGAGATGGATTTGCCTCAATAAACTCTCAACCAAGATCTCCCCAACTTGTAAAGTTGGGATAGTCTTTAGGAGATGTTTGGGATGTGGAGGCTTCATTTATTTGTGGATGTCCCCGTGATATAGGAGATTGTGGTAACTCTCCTACCACAAAAGCATTATTAGGGAGCTTGTAGTTTCCACAACTGTTATCTTGGATGATGACCATAATTCAGAGATGGTGGGGACGGTGGTAGTGGTGGGTGTCTCTATCACAGAAGTGGATGTGAGGGTGGCAAGATCAATGTATGGTGTAGATGGGCCCTCATCATTTTTTGGTACTTGGGGGATTTTTTAGTACTTTGCTTCAAGGATTTTGCAATAGGAGAAAGGTTCAGGATCTCCATGGATGGTGACTTCTTGTCCCTCATGTGTGAATTTCACACTTTCATGGAAAGTTGATGCTAATGCTTTCAACGCATGAATCCATGGACATCCTAGGAGGATGTTATACAACAAGTCGAGGTCCAAGACCTGACAAGTGGTTTCCATGATGGTGGGCCCTATTTGAATAGGGAGTTTGATCATTCCTTAGGACACTCTTTCTTGATCATCATATGATCTTATTGTGATACCCTTTCCTTTGTTGATAGAATCCTCTAAGATTTTCAATTGTTTGATTACGTTGAGAGAACATATATTCAAGCCTGCTCCTCCATCCACCAAGACACTTTTGAATTTTCTCTTCTGTACTATGACTTCTAAGTGGAGCACACACTTGTGAGATGGTTGAGCGGGGAAATCTTGGTCAGAGAATGTGAGAAGATTTGGCGTAATGATATTTCTGACCATAGCTTGGAATTTTTCTGCATCAAGATCTATGGGGATAGTGGATGAAGCCAACGCTTCCTCAAGAATTTTCTTATGGGTAGATGATATTTTTAGCAACTCCATGTTGGAGATTTGCGTTGGTGTTCTTTTGAGTTGATCAAGGACATTATATCCATTAGGGATAGATCTAGATGTAGGGACTCTGTTTGGCTGGGATGATCCTACGATGGTAACTTTTCCACCTCTTTTGGTGACTCCACAATCGACATGGGCACCTTTGATGGTGATGACTGTGTAGTATTCATCTAGGGAGGTGAAAATAATTTTTATATATATGATTCACATTTGTGTGGGCCTTTCCCTTTATCAGTGTTATTATTATTCTCTTTATTGTCGTGATTAGGCATAAGATTTGTGTATATCTTAAGGTCTTGATTTCCTATTGATTGTTCCACGTTTATAATTCTTTGATCGATGAGATCTTGAATTACATTTTTTAGTCTCATACAACTGTTCGTGGTATGCCCTTTTATTTTATGGAAGTCACAAAGTTGATTCTCATGGTACCAAGGAGGTTTCACATCTGGTTCTTGGTAATTCTCATATGTAGTCACTTTGATGAGTTTTTTCATTTATCAACTTCTTCATGATGGCTTCTAGTGATTCCCCTAGAGTGGTGTACTTTCACTTGGGGTAACTCTTGTTCCATTGGGGTGGTCCCATTTGATCATTCAGATTGTTAATTGTCAGATTTATTTTTAGTTGTTGTATTGCTTGATGATTATTTTGGTGTTGGATTTGGATTTATGGTGCAGTTGTATTTTGATGTGGGGCACTAATGACCACCTTGGCGTTGATGACACCATCATTAGTAATATTTTTTTTCCTTTCCCATGTGCAAGGTTTATCCTTGTAATTGGAGGGTGGGTGGTTGTTTTGTTGTTTGGGGTATGAAGTCGATCCTGCGGGTTGAGTCATAAGGGCTCGTTCGATGTTGAGTGCCTTGGAGATCAAATGGTCATATGTGGTGATCCCTTGTACCTTGAGATGAAATTCCAAGAGGCCCTCAAGGTTGGATATAATGGTACAAACTTGTTGTTCCTTAGGCATGGTCCACTTGCTCTGATTGGCCTTGGATCACCATCATTGTAGGAATGCAGCGAATGATTCACCCTTTTCTTGTTTCAGAGCTAAGAGTTCTTCTAGACTAATATCCATGGCAATGTTGCATGCATAATTTGTAATGAATGCATCTATAATTTCCTGGAATGTTCTGATGCCTGTAGGTAGGTGAGAGAACCATTCCATAGCATGGCCAACCAAACTTCTAGGAAATAGTTGCAACAGATAAGTATCGTCGTATGCGACTTCCATGCAATGAACTTGGAATTCCCTAATGTGATCTTCAAGGTCTCCCTTCCCATGATATTTTTCAAACTTAGGGATCTCAAATCCCTTGGGGAATGGTTTCATCAATAGGCTCCTACAAATGGATAGGGACATAAGTTGCTTGGTGTCTTTGTGGTTCGCCCTGATTGAAGATTGAGCACTTGTTGCAAGAGCAATTTGATTTGTGTTGTTACATCATTTTTTGGATCAGGGGGTGGGATGAAGGTGTTCTAGGGTGTTTCGATTTTGGGTTCGATGGGTGGGTTGTTTGGTGTTTTATTTGATGGGATTTGCACATTATGCTGAGCTAGGTATGCTTGCACTTGGTGTTGTATAAACAATGCTTGTTGTTGTTGTTGTTGTTGATGTGCTAGGATCTCTTGTTTTGCTTGTTGTTCCAACAACGCTTATTTTTGGGCTGCTAATTCAGCAGCTTCTTGCTGCTCTTGATATTGTTTTATTGCTTTCTGATATGCTTGTAATTGCACTTCTTGTTTTTGTGCAAAAATTTGTGCTTGTGCTTGCGCTTGTTGTGCTTGATATTGGGGTTCCACTTGAGCTTGAGCTTGGGATTGTGCCACTTGTTGTTGCAATAGAATTTGGGCTTGGGAAGCTTTTTGTGCTTGTTATGCGGCTTGGGCTTCTTGAGCAACTTGTGCAGCTTGTTGTTGTTGTTGTTGCAATAATGCTTGGGCTTGTGCATCATGTTGTGCTTGTAATCCAGCTTGGGATGCTTGGATAGCTTGCACAACTTGAGTAGCTTGCTGAACAGCTAGTTGCGTGGCTTTTGGTTTTTTCACTTGTAGGAATCCCCTTTGAAAAGAAACTTGTAATGCCATGTTGTATTTGTTTCATATGCTAGAAGTTGGTGGTCATGGGGGTGGTGGATTTGGAATGGCGTTTGTGGTGGTGGTAAGTGGTGATGTCATGTTCGTAGTCTAAGTGGTGGATGGTATTGTCATGTTGGTGGTTAGAGTGGTGGATGGTGTTATCGATGTGGTTAGTGTTGGATGGTGTTGTTGATGTGGTTGGCCCTTGGGAGACAATGCTTTGGGATGTTATGGGAGTGGTGGATGATGTCACGATTTCTTGTGTAGTTGTCATCTGTTGTTGTGATATCAGTGACAAGCTTTGAGAGTTTGATGTGATTTTTTGATTGGTGATCGGGATGTTGGTTTGATTGATATTTATATTTGGTAAAGCTGGGAGTCCCAAGCTAAGGAGAGGTGTGGATGATGATGGCAATGGAAGAAGCGGTGGAAATGTGAGGGGTGTGATTTCTTGAGAAAATGATGTGGTGTTGAAAATGCTCCCAAGTCTGAACATGTCTCCTTCCTCTTCTGAATTTGTGAGGAGAGAAGTTTGAGGTGTTATGCGGAAGGATGATGATGATGGATCATGATGGAAACTAAGAGGAACACACTTATGTAATGGATTTTTGGGTATGTTTTGTTCCAAGATGGTATTTGCATCCAAGTCTTGATTATTGACAAGATGGTGTGTTTGAATAGCATTAAGAAATGCATTTCCCTTATTATCATTAGGTTGAGTTGGAGCAAAAGATGTGATTTGCGGAATGTTTTGGGTGATGGTTTGGGATGGGGATGTGGATGAGATGGGAAGTGTGGATGAAATTAGAGGCATGACCTCTAAATATGGTTCCACTAGAGAGCTCATGTCAAAATCAGAACGTAATTTGGCCCCTTTCTTTGCTTGTTCGAGCATGTATAGTGAAGGGTTGAGTCTCATCATGATATTGATAATTTTATGGTTTTCCAAATTTTGAAGCATTTCAGTGATTTCCTCATGTTTCATTCCAAAGGGGTTATTGATAAGATCTTCCTCCTGATGGTCTTTTGAAGATGTAGGAAGGTTAACTATGAGATTTCTAGACTCAATGGGATTCATTTCAGGAGTGGTTTGACTTAAGTCACTTGTAGTAGATGTTTCTTTGTTCACTTCCATGTCCCTCTTGTGTTGTGATCTAGTTTGCACCATAAAATAGGGATCAATCTTTAAGAATGTGAAAGGTGAATTATTTAATTCTTTTGGATTGATCTAACTTTAGCTATAAAAGAGAAATTTTAGGGTAATTTAAGGATCAAAGGGTGATAATGATATGGATGTAAGATGGATGTTTGATGGATGAGTGGAACTCTTGCAAGAATCTTGAAGGGAAAATGTTAATATTTAGGACTTGATTTAGGATTGATTTGTTAAAGATTCGGATTTTGGTGGACTCATAAACTCTTTGAGGTTGGATGTTGTCCTAGAGTTAAATCATTCACAAGATGATAATTTTTCTGGGTGTGAGAAGAAGGATTCATCTAAACACTTCTATTCAAACAACATGATATTGATAATGAACTCTTAAATCCCCAGATGTTGGATGTTATCAAGGGATGAAGTTGTTCACAAGTTTTGATAATTTAATCAAATATGTGTAGACAGATGCATCAACACACATTCAATCAAACAAGGTGATTTTGGATTGATTTCAAATGCTTTGCCCAATGCTTAACATAAAGGATTTTTCCAAGACTTTCGAAGAGTTGTTGATGAGATGATTTTGGTTTTTTATGTTTCAAGGATGGATGAAGTTTTGATTTTGATCCTAGGGTGTACCTAAAAAGACACTTGTTTCCTAGACCTTGGTATTGAAGAACAAGTTTTTCTCTAAACAAGATGTTCAAACTCTCTAAAAATATTTGGGTTTTGGTAGTAATAGAATGAGTATAAACCAGGATTGTTTCTTGAAGCCTTTCTATAAAAGTTAAAAATAAGTCTTCTTCTAAATTCATATAGCATTGAGAGACACTTTTGATGGGCTTTCAGAATAAGGGCTTTTTCATTTGGTTTCTTGATCTTGATCTTGTGTGAAATCATTGGAGACACATGTGTGGGGTTCAATTGTTTTTTAATCTTTGCTTAATGACTTTGTTTTGCCACAAACACTTCTTGATTAGGTTTCAAACTAGATATCCAATGTCTCAACTTCTTCTCATTTCACAAGGTATATTATGTGAAACTTTGATGAAATTAAGGTAAGGTTACCTATTGTTTAACTTTAGTGGGAAAATTGAGATGTAAATTCAAGTCCTTAAAAACCTCTAAGGATGAAATCCCAAGGGCAATCAATAACACATGAATTAGGTCAATTGTATTTTCCTTGTAAAGAGTTTGAAATTTTGAGGATGATGTTTAATGTTTTTTTTCAAATGTTTTCAAACAAGCAAAGCATTTGGTAACCAAGAACAAGTACAATCCTATGGATATGGAAGACAATATTTGTTGGATTCCCACTTGGGAAAGTCTAGCTATCCTTATCTTTAGCGAATGGTTAGATGCTTGACCCCACTAGCTCCCCTCCATGGCTCATTAATGTCAATCGGGGCAGCCAAGCATCAACACCCATGAAAATCCCATGGAATGCTTTCCATTTCTACTAAAAGACCGTAAAAGTGTGGGGTGGCTTCAGAATGACCGTTCTTGCACCAACAAATAGATCAAGGATTTTGGCAATTCTAAAACATGGGTTTTAATAAGGACTTTCCATTCATGGAGATCGACCCATATGGCGAGAGTCCCCTTTCAGATCCATCTCGTCGGAGCCAACCGCATGATATTGGCATTTATTCCAATACCCAAATTTATATCCTGATTGCAAATACTCTCGGGTTCAAAGTGTTACTGTTTGAGTCATTCCCTTGGGTGAGTACTTATTCCCCAAGGTAGGCCCTCTACGATAAATAAAATAAAATAAACTTATTCATAGTTCGATCAACCCTTGTTTAGAAACAAAGGGAGAAAAAATGCAATAAATTCATTCACACTCGCACAAGATTTTGTTCAATTTTAAACCCAAAATGAAGTGTGGAGTTGATTGCTTTATCTCAACCTAAAATCACAAAAAAAAGGCCTTTTGATTCTCAAGATTGCTATAAAGTGTGAGAGAAGCGCATGCGTCCTTTTTCAATGAAGTTAAGTTTAAGTAATTCCATCATGAAGACAAAGTTGCACTTGTTCATTTTAGAGCCACAAAGCAATTGTGAGTTCTTTTTAAAGCACCAAAGGACAAATGAGAGTTGTTTTGTTCAATTGTTAACCAAAAAAAAAAACTCTAGTAAGTTGTAGTCCTAATGTTTGTTTTAAACCTTTGCACAAAATTGAAAAGATTCTTTTTAAAGCCCAAACTAAATTAGTGTCCTAAGCAAAAAGATATAACAATTTCTTAAAAAAATGTTAAACAAACAATAAAGTGTTTAAAAACACTTTGATTTTGTGAAGTAATGTCATCATGCTTCCTTTTCTTTCATTTTCAATTGATCCAACCCACAAGAGAGAAAACTAGTTAGATTCTGCAAAACATAGAGGTCAAACAACAGAAAATAAAAGATAAATTGATCATATGACAAAATGCACGTGATAAAATTAAATTTCAACTTTTTACTTCCTGCCAATGACGCAACCCGTGACTATGTCAGAGTTTGATTTCTCAGCGGCATTGTACAACACCGCTTATGAGTTAGCGTTACTCTGTGTCGGGGCCAGTGAGCTCAACTACGTCACACTTTTTCTTAGTGTCGCTATTTGATTCTTTTGAAAAATCCTATGGGTCAGATTGGTCAAGTGACATAGTTTGAAATTCAAATTCTTGGGCGAGAAGACTTCAACGTCACAGTTTGAATTTCCAGCAGTGTTGTATGGCGACACTAGAGAACTAGCAGTGCTAGATGGCGATTTTGACCTTCCAACATTGGAATTTTTCTATGTACAAACAAAAACGCATAATTTTTAAGAAAAAGTGATTGAAAATGAGATTTTTCCCTTCCCAAATGTGCTAACCCCAATCCTAATACCTGCAAAACAATGAGAATAAACATATTAGATAATCAATTGCAAGCAAGAACAAAGATTCCCCATGAAATCCATTAACATAGTTCAAATTAGGAAAAAAGCAATGAAGAACACAATGAAAACACCAAAATAAAGATTGAATCCTATTTAAGCAATCAAACTCTTGATCCCATGGGGGAATTGGTGTCAATTTGATTTGAAAATTGGTCCTTTCCCAACTCCTATGATGCAAGATTGATGTGTGTTGATAAGTGTTGATGAATGATCCACTTTGTTGGTGAAGGATGAATTCTCCAAGCTAAAAAATTGCATAACCTAGCTAAGATGGATGGAATTTGATAGATATTTGAGCATCGTAAATTTGCATAATTTGTGGGTGATCAAATGAGGAGAGGAGCTCTTCATTTATAGATGATATTGAAGGATGAATTTCCAAATTTGAGCAATGTGGGACTAACATTCATCCAATGGAAAAATGCCACTTTTCAATCTATGAGTGGATGAAGGATGTGCATGTTTCGAGGATTGTGCCAATAAATGCTTATTTTTGAATTTTGAGTTTGTTAAAATGACTTGCAAGAGGGAAGGGAGTATGCATTAAATGCCACTTGACACAAGGCAGAGGACATGTAAGATGGAGTAAATGCCTTGTTGGCTGTACATGTCAACTTGGAATTTTGAATTCAAACTTGGAGAATATTCCAAAAGATGCCTTATTAAGGAAAATAGGGATTTAATAAATTAATTAAATCTATTTTCATGTGCAAGTGGTAAATCCTAGAGGATGGTACATGACAAGAGATTAAATTAATCAAGGTTAATTAATTTAATGAAGGGGGTTAGATGATGTGACCTATTTGACTTGAATTTATGGATTTATTTAAATCAAATAGAAGAAAAATATGATAAGAGGATTAATCAAATAAAGATTTTGATTTATTTAATTAAAAGAGATGATGTTCGGTTAAACTAAATAATGTTTTAATTTATTTAATTTAATAGATAGACTTAAGAGATTTAATCAAATAAAATAAATTATTTAATTAAATAGGGATAATTAGATCAAAATGATTGATTTAATTAACAAAAAAGGATGACTTAATTAGATAGAATGATTTATTTAATTAAGGGAGGAATATTGATGAATTTAATCAAATAGGGGGATTTGATTAAATGGTTAGACCGAGGGATGATTCAGGATGAAACAATGTTAATAGTCAGGATCAGATGCATAATGTCAATCGGTATATTGTACGTGTCTACACTTACAAAGGACCTTTTATTCCATACATCAGATTATTGGTTATGACCTAGTCATAGGCATAACTAGAGCTTGGATGTATATCATAGCACATATCTAGGACCCAACATACTTCACATTGTATGATTATGTAGGGTACCTAGCAAAAAGGATGCATGAGGGCCTAGTTGAATTGAAGAAAGGTAAAAATGGAGTAAAACTATCCTGATACTCATTGTTCATGCATAAGTTATTGTTTAGAGGGGTTAGTACTTATTATGAATATGGAAAGGATTCATAAAGCCTTTCATGATTTTATGAGGCCCAAGGAAAGGAGGGAAGAACTTGGTGTGGAACACAACTAGGGGGATGTTATCCCTTATCCTACTTACACTATTTTGAGTTTCTATGGTTTAGTTTTTTCACCCCACTTACTGCCCAAAGATGTGCCAAAAAGGATTGGATTTTTAGAAGTAATATGGTATTGGGGAATATGCAAAAAATCCATCTAAATGATTAGGGAAATAGAGCATTCTTCCCTTCATATGCTTGGTTTTCATATTTTTTAATGATTAAAGGGGGATGGGATAATATAAATGATATTCGTCAACCATTGAATATGAGAAGAGAAGTAACAAGAAACCATGAACCTAAAGGTTTTATGGCATGATTGAAGATAATAAATAGGAGCTCAATGTTTATTCATAATTTTTATTTCCCTAGGGATGTTATTAGGAACATGTTTTATTTTCTAAAGCAGAACAGAAAAAAGAAAAATGGATTGGTTTTGATAAATTGCAAAGGAAAATCAAGGAAAATGATCCACAATTCACTACCCTTGTAGAAATTCCAAATGAAATATAGAGGATTGAATTTTTTTTCCAAAACTTTGACAAATTAGTAGGGCAGTTAGAAGGTGAGAGATTGGTCTAGGAAAACGGAAAGGCCATTTCTATAGATGAACAAGAGGTGAGGGATACCTCTATAATGTAAGAGAGGTCATCTTACCAACCACCTGAGCAACAAAATAGTAAAATTAAGGCAAAGGAAACATATACTATTTCCACCCCTTCTCAATCAAAGAAGAATAGAAGTCCTTCGCAAGTTCCAGAAATGCCATCCCCATCTCCTCCAAGGTCAACTAGACTTGAATTCATTGCTATTTAATCTCCACCAAGACAAGAATCACCATCAAAAGTGTCACCTAAAAAGAAGCTAAGGGTTCAATCAGCTGGTTTATAGACTATAAGGATGATTCTGATGATGAGTAGTTGGTAACACAAGAAGAAATGCAACAAGGGATGCCTTCTCCACCCAGGGAGGTTGAGCCATAGTAGCTTGGGTAAAGATTAAGCAAGGCTGATCTCACTGGATTGAATATTCAAAATGATGTGTGAGAAGAGGCATGTGATAAATTCATGGATGATGATTCTTTTGAGCATTCCAAGGCCTTTATGGAGTTTGTATAGAGTGAAAAGAAGGATGAATTTGTGAATAATGTTGTAGAACATAGGAGCCTTTATCTTGAACTAAATGACTTGGTCATCCAAGCAAGATTAATTAAAGAGATGAGGGAGAAATACCAAAAAATAACTACAACTGAGGGTAGAGAGTTGGTTAGAAAAAGTGGAATCGGTGACTAATGAGAAGGAATGATTTAGAAAGAAGTATAATGATTTTTTGATTGATTATAGAAAGAATCAACAATAAACAATGGATCTACAAATAGAATCAACATTATTACAAGAAAAGTTGCATAATTTGCAATCAAGAGAGCCAAGAGGACCTGATACTACCTCACCTTCTACTTCACAAGAGCCAACCTATTATTTCTATATCTCCAACAATTTATTCATGGGAAATTTTACCCTACAATATTTGAAATGTTTGCATCTCAATTGAAGAGCCTAGTACATTAGAGGCACCATAGGAAGAAGGTGTTAGCAAGCAAGAACTTCTTGAAAGACTAAAGTAGTATAAATAAAAATGTGACAAGCATGATGGAGGAATTTTTGTTAGCAATATGAAAATTGTCACTACAGTTTTGGAGCATTTGAATGGAAGAGTCAACAATAGATTAATTATCATTCATGTTAATTATTCTGCCATCAAGGATGCAATAAATAATTTTGATATTGATAAAGAATTGGCAATTTCTCTCATGGAGACATGGATCCCAAGACTGCAAGACTTGAGAATAATGTTGTGGGAGCCAAGCATGGTTTCAATGCACCAAAAAATATCAAGGAAACCCTCAAGTCTATGAATGGAATTTAGGAATTCAGGGGGAAGATAGAGCCTTTGGAGGCAAAGATCAGAGAGTTTCTTAAGGATTTTCATGAAATGAATCATGGTCTCATCCCTTCCATATTAAAAGATGATGGTAATATTAAAACCTTGTAGGACTGGAGGAGGGAAACAAATGAGATGATTGCAAAGCAAGCGGATTTGATTTTTTAGGGAAATGATATGGGTATGCTAACTGAATAATATGGATATGATTGCCTATATAGGAGTTGTCCTAGAGGAATTTGATAAAGATGAAAACTAGGTTATCACTAAGTATTCATCTTACAAATAGAAAGTTGATGATATCATAAACTTCAACTGGCCTACAAAAGAAGAATTTCAAGTCTGGATGGATAAGTACTAGGATGTGTTAGAGGATTGAACTTTGGTTGTGAAGTGAGGAATGCAATTTTGAAATTAAGTCTGCAGACATGGTAAATAAAAGATGGGAGAAGTAAATGCATAGCCTGGAACCAAAATAGATTAGGCTTTTGCAAAAGTATGGATACAATATTTTCTTCTCCCTAGTTTTAATTTGATGACAAGTTCGCATACATGGACGAGTTTCTTGTATTTTATTCCTAATACTCTTTATGCTTTCTTTCATATTTGCTTGGTGTACGTGGATATTGTCAAATCAGCTCAAGGATTCATTTTGGAAGGTGGGACCTAATCTTCAACAACAAATGAAAATATCATTTGTCTCATGTAACATTTCCCTCCATTTGAGGATGCAAATATAACTACAAAGATAATTTATTTTGTAATGGTCCAAAAGAATAGTTACATGTGTACTCTCTAGCCTGACGCTTGTTTGATCCTTTGTTTCTATAAGAAGGAATTCAAGGCCCGAAGTATGGGGTTCATTGTTGTATATTGATCATAGAGAATTTTTTAAAGAGAATACTGAGCATTTTGGAGTCTAGTCTTAGGCTAGGAGTCTTTCAAAAATTCATATGTAACTTTGATAACATACTATAAATTGAATACAAAATAGTGCAAATTCAAAGCCATTTCTCTCCTATGTACTTGTTCCATGGATTAGGAATAATATGATCAAAGATTATGTCATTTGTCTTCATTGATTTCTAGTGGATGTGTAGTTTTATTCTTTCTTTTAATTCAAAAAATTAATGGAAATGCTTGAATGAAGCTATAGATTCTTGTGAATTGAATCTAGGATATTAGTAAGAAGTTATGGTAGAGAGTATAATGAATGTGATACTATAATGCAGTATTACCAAAGCTTAATGATGCTATGTGTGAAATTTTTGTCAAATCATATATGTTTTGAGATTGACTCCATTCCTAGGATGAGGTACTAATCTAAGTGAGTGTTAATAATTCATATTGATGGTCAATTCAACAAAAAATCACTTTTATAAACAAACTCTTTTAAATGGATTACAATTGTTATCATTTTGTGTTAAATTTCTTCATTCTCATGTTTTGAATGTTGAGTGTTGTTAATGGGTAGCCAACTTCTTTGATACATTCCATTTGTTGAGCTATTGTATGGGAATTCATTTGTTATTTACAATGTATTTGGTCATTAGGTGTTGAGGTCTTTAAATACATTGTGGGGTCACCCTCCTGGGTCTTGCAGAGCCCAAAGTGAAAGAGGAAAGCATTACTACTTTCACTCATCATTACCCAATCCCTTCTAGTTGTTGAGAATTGGAAATGTAAATTTCCATAGGCTTCCTAGAAGATTAATTTGGTTTTTAAGAAACCACCAACAATGGGAGCCATTAGAATCATTATGCGAAAGCTAGGAGTAATAATCCAAAGTTTCTCTATAGAGAGAGAGGAAGAGGTGAGGCATTGAGCACAAGCAAGCTTCCCCTTTCCCTTTTTAGAGGAAGGGGAAAATTATTGCTATACTACAAGGTGAGTCATTTTTGGTTGTCCCTTTCCTCTCATTTTGTACCTTATGTAATTCTGGTAAAGTAGGTTCATTCTAGGAGGGAACGAACCAACTAGAGCGGGCCAAAAATGATCTAAGGAGGGAGTAACCCCCACAAGATACCAATGGTTGGTATCAAATGTCATGCACAACATGCATGACACATTTGTGAGAGAAATTCAAACATTTGTGAATAACAAAAGTGATTTCGTTCATGGAAGCCAACCAAGGGATACCCAATTTCACCCTAAACATATTGGATTCTAGAATGACATTGAAAGTAGTAACCAAAGCCCTAGGTCCTACTAGGATGGAAAGAGTTCTAGAGCCATATAGAGCAAGAGAGAGGCAATCATGCGTATGTATAGTAGATCTGATTTTCTCATATTTCTTCCTCTATAATGAATTTAGCCACAATGTATCCTCCGTAATAATATTCACTTAACTTGTGGGGTCCATAAGGACTCCTGTTATGATGATTGCATTTATGTGAGTAGGAATGTAGAGTGGAGAGGTCTTATTATTCAAAGCAAAGTCCTACAAGGTGAAAATCACATTTGGTGAGCTAGTCGTAGGTTGTGGGGAGGAGTAGGAGTAAACAAAACCACATTTATATTTACTAAGGCATTAGGGGAAACATTAGAAGGATCAATGATCAAGTTTGCAGACCTACAAAAATAGGTCTGTATATATCTTCAACTTGATATTTTCCTTCACCACTAACTTGTTTATGTTTTTCTTAGCCCCCTCAAAATGGATGGTACCATCATTGATGCACATGCAACATTCAATATCATTCCCATGAACATGATGGTATTGGCATAAATCATTTCCATCATACCAATTAGGATAAGGCTCATTAAAAGGTTAAGGATTTTCTATTGTTATAATCTTATCCTTCAGTAACTTTTGTAGAATACAAGAATAAGATTCAGATAATTTCATAAACTTTATGTTACATCTGAGGCCTTGATCATTAGTCATGATAACTACATTCATAAGAATTTCCTTTTCCTAAAATGGACACTATGGGTTTTCTTTTGGATCGGGAGTGTGAGGAGGATCCCTAAAATTGAACTACCATTTTCTAGTACTCTCACAACATAACACAAAAATGTGTGAAAGAAGGATATTTCATCAAGAAAAAAATATCCTACCAAGAACACTACAATTTTTCTATGAATACCTTCTGTACGTCATTAGGTAGCTGGTACAAGATTTGTGAAAAGAGAACCTAGTATTATGCAATGAAATTAGTTATCTTCTCATGTTCTCACTACTTGCATTAGATGAGATCTGAGGTCATCTTCAGACCGATGTCAGCCTAGAATTCATGGAGAAATTGATTGATGAACTCATCAAGTGAGAATATAGAATTGTTAGGAAAGGAATGTTACCACTTGAGTGTTGTATCCATGAGATATCGAGGTAAAATTTTAGCCATTAGAGCATCATGGTGAAATAAATCCATGCACATGGCATTAAAAATTGATATATGCATTTATGGATCCCCTTTACCACCATACTTTTTAAAATTAGGAATTTTCATTCCCTGGGGGAATGGAGTGCTCAAAATTGTCACCAACAATGGATTATGTTGGGAGAAGGGCTAAAAGATAGGTTGGGAGGAGGCCTGAGATAGGTTCACCAACTAGTTTTGTATTTGATCCATATTCTAAATGAGAGCATTCCAAACAGGGTCTAAAGATGAAAAAGGTCCAATGGAACCTCCCCCAAAAACCACCACCACTAGAACCTCCTCTAGAACAACCTCTAGAGCCACATCCATGACCACCATCGGAGCCACCACCAAGACCGCCACAATGGCCTCTACCGGAGCCACCACCATGTCTTCCACCAAAGCCACCACCTCTAGTTCCACCACCGCTACTGAAGCAACTTCCAGTCATTCCACTGGAGCCCCCACCACCAGGGGCAATAGGAGGGGTGAAACTAAAACTATAGGGTATTCTACTCACCCTATTTGTGTGGTATTTTTGAGGAGAAGATGAAACATTTATTGAAGGTCCTATCTTGTCCATGCATATAGACGTGGTAATTATGACCAAAGAAAAACATGAAAAGACAACCAAAAGTCACCCTCAAAGGAATACAAGAACCCATACAAAATCCTATCTCACAAAATTCTAATCTTGGTCTTCTTATTTGACCCACTTCCACCTCATCCATGACATGTCTATTCGCCTCATCAATCTCATCTACCTCATCAATTTAATGCATTTTTACCTTCATAGAACCTATACAAAGTCAACCATGTGACTCACTTTACCTTATTGATCTAAAGCATGATATCATATATCCCCCTTTATAACAAGATAAAAGTAATCCTTCTCATGATCTCATTACATCTCATGATCCCATTCCGTCTCATGAACTCATTTCATCTCATGATCCAAGTCTCTCAACTCCATATCATAATCCTAGTATATCAACTCTATTGCATTACCCTATACCATTCGATAATGATACCATATCACACCAATTTTTATATCTTAAAATATCACCTCATATTATAATCCTAGCATACCACCTCCATGGAATGAACATAGTCCATCACAATATCAAAGATTTCCATCCATTACCTTTCCAAACCCAGCAAATGTTTAGTCAATGCGGTACTAGTTTTCACAAAGAGACACTTGAGTCCTCCATTCATATCCATACACCTTCATTAACTTCCATTTTCATGAGCTTCATATCCATTCATATTAACTACATTTCATATACATTTGTCTACCCTTGATTCTACACTTGGGGGAAAGTCTTTTCCTTTGGTATGACACATTATGCTATTTTTAAATTAGCCATCAAATTCCTTCATTTATATTCCATGCTCTCAACATTATCTATCCACCTTCCTTTGAGGTTACATAAAGTGTTGGGGGAAAACATCAAAAAAAAATATCCAATGCATGCTTTAGACCATGTGTGTCTTCCATCGTCGATATAAGTTATACTCCATCTCATGTTTTCATTCATATACATTTAACTTCCATATCCATGCAATTTCCTTATTACTTGACATACTTATCACATGCCATACCTCTTAGCATGGGGGCATGTTATTTCTTTGACATGTGATTTGTAGAGTCCTCAATAGGTCCTCTAATTGTCCTTTATCTTTGACTAAACATCTTGGATTCCCTTGTCAGTGGTTCCCTCCACCCATAGCATTCCAAATCATGATCCATCTATATTCATCCTCCATCAAGGGTGTATCGTTACTTGTTTTATCATTAGCCAATAGATTAGATATTCATACCATAACATTGATCCATATCTTCTTTGGTTTTTAGCTTGAATAAGGAATAAGATCTTGTCTATCATTATCATTTGTAGAATTTTTTATTATCATTGTTATGAGAAAGACAATTAAACAAAGCATAAACCCTTTAACATTATAAAATATTTGGATTTAATGAACATCATGAGAAAAGGAGTCTTGTTAAATCAATCTAACATCTAACACGTCTTGAGGTAAATCATTACTAATTTATCACAATCAAATCAATCAACCAAACGAACAATCAAATTATTGTGTCTTGATGGTTACATTTTTCTTAATTAACAACCTTCCTCAATGTTGCAAACCGTTAGGAACCTAATCATATCTTTTGGCACAAGGTATTGTGGTTGGTATCTTGTCCAACATGTCATTTTCCTCATTTATCCTTGTCATGTGTGTTATCATTTACATTTTTCATTATCATGATTTTCTATATTTATCACTATCATTTTGCATACATGAGAGCTTGTGTTTTATCTTAATTCTTGTCTCTTGTTTTGATCATCATCCTTATCCTTTTAAATATTTTATTTTCTTGTCACATTCTAAGGATGCTTGAGGATCTCTACACCTCCTTGTGTATAAAGGAGAGTGAGGAGTGGGGCATTAGTCTTTCCTGCGTGTATCATGTCAATATCCCCAATGATGATTACAAGAATCATAACTCGTAGCAAAGAGGGATTCATTTCGCTCTATGATGAAACAAATGATCACTTCATAGCCTTTTTGTTCCATCCATTTCCATAGCTAGCCTTCAATATCCTTTAATCTCATGTCAAATCCATTTCATAATCCATGTATATGCTTTTCTTGTATCTAATTAATGCATTTCATTATGTTCTTCTTTGCATCTAGTCATGTAAATTATAGAAAGTCTAAAATAAAATCTAAGAATGAGATTTTTTCCATCATATTAGTACCAAAATATTATGAAACTTTTCAACTCAAATATGGACAGATATTATTAACACTCCATTATTAACCCAACAATATTTAAGCATGGGAATTAAATTATTTAGCATACCTTTCCTACTTCTCATGATCGTTTGTACTCTAAAGTAAGAGTTTGAGCATGTGAAAGACATGGAAGGTACACTTTCATATGGCATAATTTCATTTTAAATCATAACAATATCATGCTACTTCATCTCCTTCACCTCTTCTAGTACAATTGTATGACCCTTGATTGAAACAAATCACCTTCTCAATTGTAATGAATACATTATAAATGAGGGTAAAATATGATATTCTTGGCACAAATTCAATTGTTGCAAATAGAGTGGAGTTAGTTGTAATGTTCACACAAGCAAGGTTCCTTCACTACATTTGAGTGGATATTATTTTGAGAGGGAACATCACTTCATCATTGTTTCAACTTGACCATATAATGACATGTCAAGAAAAGTGAGACTCTTTATTTATCTATAATGGTGGGGATTGAATCTATTGTTGAACTGGTTGTGAATGAGATTGAGATGTTCAAATTTTTCAAGTTGAAATAGTGATGAAGTGATCTTACATTTAAAATTATATCCACTCAAATCGAGTTGAGAAACAAGGCATGTGCGGGCGTTACAACTGAGTCCACTCCATGTATAGCAATTCAAAGGTATATAGAGGTCATCTCTATACCATTGCCATAAATAAATAATCTTATTTTAATTAATCATTCCCCTTTCATAGGTCAAATTTTCTTGTAATAAGTAAATAATTTTATTATTTAATTATTTCCGCCTTTCATCTAAGCCCATAATTAAAAAAAAATCACAATTATTTAATTAACCAATATTTCTCTCTCATAATTTAAATAGTTATTTAATTTATTTATATTTCGTAACATTCTTCCAAAAGAAATAAAATTAATCAATAAAATATGTTATTTATTTCCTCATTGTTGGAATCTAAAACTAAATATCTCTATTTAATTTTAGCTCCTTCATCCAAGTCTTTTCTCTCTCATTAATCCTATACCCTTGATTAAATTAATTTCTAATTAAATTTGAGCCCTTAATTTCTTTCAAGCAATGCATATAAATAAATACCTCATCTTATCCATTTTGATAAAATATCTCATCATCTCACCTATATGCTATCATTTTCATTCTAGCACTCTTTTTTATTACATCTCTACCATTTTCAATCTAGACCTTAAGCATACATTCAACTAGCATATCAAGATTCACACCATACCATATCAAGATCAAGATGAAGGCAATATCAAGGTTATGCAATCAATGTCTAAGGGGAACATCAATATCAAGTTTCCATATTCAAGGTGACTATGTATGATTTCATGCATGCATTATGTCCTAGCTCTTAGAAACAATTAAGGTTTGATGTTGAATGTGGATTAAATATAGTGCTTCCTTTGTTATCTATTTTCTACATCATACATTTTGGTGTACATGATGTGAACCCCATAAGTATGGTTTAACTCAATATTTTGAGAAATTTTGAGGAATTTTGGAGTTGGACCCACTTCACTTGATCTAGTTTTCTTTTTGTAGGTTTTGATAGCTTTTGTTCTAGGTTTTGCATTATTTTTAGACAAAACCCTAAATTTTAAATATTCCATCATATATTTCAAACAATAACATTTTTTTATGAGTTTTTAGCTTAAGTTTATGGATCGTCTAACAAAGCTATGAAAGAAAAATTATTGTCATCATTATTTTTTGGTAATTTATGATGATTTTTGGGTTTTTCATAAATCTTCACTTTTGGATGCAAATTAGTGAACATGTCAATTTTTTTTGCATTTTTTTAAAGCTCTTAAAATTCTAGTGGGTTCTATTCTTTATAGATTTATTTTTGAATTGAAAATAGTGATAATAAATCAAATGTTTGTTAATTAGGGTTTTTCCATAATTCGACATTCTTGGGTACAAATCAACATTTTTTAAAAAAAGTCATAATTTTAGAAATCTTTTGAAACTTTACTAGGTGTCTATTCTTTTTGTTTGTATTTTTAATACAAAAAATATTTGTTAAAATAAGATATATTTTGACTAGGTGAAAAACAAATAGGAATTACAATCTAGTGAAGAGCATATTTTTCATATACATCTATTTTGTTGAATCATTACTTTTTTTTTGTATTTGTAGTAGTTTTATTGTCATTATCACATCTTTTTTTTTTGTATTAATCTAGCCTTCTAATATTAGTGATCAATTATCTTTTTAGGGTTTTGTTTTTTGTTGGTTTTGGTAAAGTCCAAAAAAAAAAACTCTTCCAAAGTGAAATTTGGGTCAATTGGAAATAAATTTAGAGCCAAAGAAAATCTAAGTGCACACTTTTCAACTCACATCTTTATCTTAATCTTGTTGACAACATCATATTTCAATTTGGATAAAAAAATATGTTTCTTCTGAAAACTACACTTTCAATTTTGGCTTAAAAAGAATGAGTGTTTGCAGTGTTTGGAGATCTTGTTTGTGCTTGGAGGTGTGTATGCTCTTCCCTCGTATTTCCATTTGATCTTGGGAATCAAAAATTTTCTTCAACAATCTCATTTTCACATCACACATTCCAATTTCTAAGGTTAATTAACATTGCTTGTGTGATCAAATACATGTGTATGCTCTCTCCTCATATTATCATATTATCTTGGAGATGAAAAAATTTATTTGCATCAATTTTGTGTAACCTTTTTATGGGGTCTACTTAGAGAAGTGATTAGTCTAGAGGTGACATCGACTCTATTATTTCACTAGAATATAAATAGAAGGGGATGAATCAAAAGACACACCTCCTAAAAATGGAACTTGTCAATCTTGGATAAGCCCCAAAGAACATTATACATTTGGGAAGTGAAGGTGGAGTGTGGGTTACCCTCTACTCCTACCTATTTGGAATTATTCTCATTTCAAAAAATATTTGTTAAAATCAAATAATTTAAGGTGAATTTCATTGACTAGAATTATGAGTGCCTGTTGCTCCATATTTTCTAATTCAAATGAATTGTGCTCCTTGCAATGAATTATTTTGAGCAGGCCTTCCCAAAGACTATCAAACTTATCATGTTGATCTAGCTTTGCATCCATTTCATGAGAATTTAGCACTAAGTCTTTGAACTTCAGGCCTTGGTCCGATGCTTTCTTGTCAAACCACTATTTATCCACCTATTGGCGGTTGGTCATAGCCATTAGGGACATTTCCCTCTTTTCTTGTACTATCAAAAGGCACACCTCCTAGAAGTGGAACTTGTCAATCTTGGATAAGCCCCAAAGAACATTATACCTTTGGGAATTGAAGGTGGAGTGTGTGTTACCCTCTACTCCTACCTATTTGGCATTAATTTTTTCCTTTACCAACACTCGCACCACAATACACTTTCCTACTTCATGTCGTTACAAGGAAGGGAGAAGAAACCCTCCACTCCCTCCTCATCCTTGTCCTTTTATAACACAGTGCCATCCCGCCTACTTGGAGTCCTAATAGCCAGTGGAGGGACGAACAATACCTCTTCACCATGGGCAAAAATTCAACCCAAAGTTTTGAGATGATGGTAGTAACTATAATCCATCTCTGTCTCATTGTCAAATGGGCTATCTGTGAGGTCAATGGGTGAATTCTAGCATCTGAAGGAGCCACATGCTTACATTATTTTCCTTCTAGCTCTGGTAGCGAATTGCACCGGTTCCTTACCCTTGTCCTTCATCTTTTTAGCAACAACACCCTAGAATTGTAATCTCTTGCTACACCTTTAGGGTGCAATCATGTTCTTATCAGTAGGAACACCAATCTCTATAGATCAAGAATTCTCTAGAGCACCATGGTCAGGCTCCTAGGAATTTAGTCTAGTTGACCTTCTCACTGGTCCTGCAGAGATCACTAGCTTGCTCATCTTTTAGTATGGTGGTCTCTCAAACTCTCTTAACCACACTACAAGAAAATTTTAACTACTAAGTGCGAATGACATAATTAGCAATTATTCCTTATTTATTTATCATCTGATGTGATGACAACAACAATCAATACCTAGAAAATCACACGTGTGAAATTGTGGGAATTTTTTGGCGTGTGTATCATCACCATTTGATTCCCAAATGCATGGAAATCTACAAATCATACTTCATGATTGCAAGGAATTAAATCTCTACTTGCATGGAGATCTATTTGATCGCTCTTGTAGAAAGCTGGCCATTAATGTGCACTAGTTGCAAAACCAAACGGCTATCACATGCTTGTTTATTCACTTTGAATATCCACCATCGATCTTCTAATGAGATGATAGATCAGATGACTTACACTAAATTTATCATCTTTGAATTCTAGCGGTTCACTAATTAGTCACCTTTAAACAATGGCATACATTTCCATCAACTTAATAAGTCATCTAGTGATAGGTCTTAACCACCTCACAAGTTGGAGGACCACTCCATGCAGCAGCTTCTTACATACCTTGCAATCTTTAATGAGCTTCCAACTTTTCCTTGTGAGCTAGCGGGGAATGATTGAGATTAATCCAAGTGTTCAATTAACATCATTAGTTCAGTGTTTCAAGCAGTGTGCACGACATATGACACATGTTCTTATATCGCACACCTTGCATGACATAACCTTCCTACATTTACCATCTGTGAGCTGGAGGGGTAAAGTCCAGATTGCGTCCTCTAAGCACATATCCCAAAATCTACACATACAACGAGGTTAATAATAATAAGGGACCACATTAGGCCAACGACATTTCAACCCTTAATGATAAATCACTTAAGACCTAAGTCATTGGAAATTATTTATTGATTAGACTTAGGGAAATGTTGAGGTGAGTGGTAAAACAAGTGACCAGTGTTCTAGACCAAAGGGGCTGGTATCCAAACACAACCAATGGTTCAAGTGATAACTTGGGTGACTTGCTACTAGTTAGGTAAGTCAATGTGAGATTAAAAGAACAAAGGGTTTGCTAGACCAAAACCCTATCTAGACCATGGAAACAAGGGCTCAAAATGTAAGCCAAATCCATAAGTCATTAGGAATTGCAATTTTTTTTAGAGGCTCCATCAGTGGCTCATGCCTAAGGATGTATGCCCCTAGTGGGTATAGTGAGAATCCAGATCTTGGGTTGAAGCAGACTAGGGTAAAACACAAAAAAATAGGAGCTTTCTCGAACAAGACAAGTAGACACAGCAGGAAGGAAACAAACCAGACCAGACATATGTACACTGTTTACAAAATATATAGTACAACTTAAAACATAAGCCTCATTTAAACAATTGGCTTCAATCCTTAAATTAGAGGCCCATGGCCCCCAAAATTTAAGACTGATCCTTTCCAATATCAAAAAAATTATCTTGTTCTATCGGTAATGCAACTGCATCGTTATTGAGTAGTTCTAGGTATTTAATACCATCACAACTTACGCAACTAAGTTCTTGTGCAAACAATGTTGTCCCACTCATTCACATTTTCCTTCACAGTCTCATCAGATTGGATTGGGAAATTAAAAGATTTGTACTTCACCCTACCATGAGATGAAACATCTAGTTCTACTTGCTCATCAAACTCGAACCCTTCATAGATACTTTGACTTAAACTAGGCCACTATTTGTAAAGACCAGGGAAAAAAATGTGAAAGTATACAGATCTTCCTTTTGTTTATCATGAATGTTATCTTCATGAGACATTTGAAAGGAGTCCCATGATAAGATCCATAAGGTATGGAGTATCTACAAAATATTCAATTGCAACTTCATATTGTATAGCCTCATATCTCTGGTTATCTTCTCGTCCGAATTGCTCTCTACATGGATCAAATAATCCTACAATAGTGACATATTCTATAGAATCATCAAATAGTTCCTCATCATCAACAAAAAATGATGTTGCTTGAGTATTAGTACTTTTATTTTGATCCATTCCTTGATCACAAAGAAACAAGTCCCTGTTCATGTCAGGGCATGCATTATCCTGTGGAACATGGGTAGTTGACACCTCAACCACCTCTTTAAGCACATTACAAGTTACTATAGGAAAATTAGCCCAATCATCTTTACCTCCTCTAATAAATATGTTGTATTCAGGGTATCATCATGCTCTTCATGTATTTCATCATTTAAATTGTTATCACATTTAGCTGTCAGCAGGTCCGTGTCACCTTTTTTATGCTTGTCAGGTACAATTTTTTCTTTCATAGGTTAGTGAGGTAGTATTTCAACACTTACATCACCACATCTTCCATACATTTGGGAAATTATCAAATTAGGGTTGACAACTTGAAAGGTAGAATCACAAATTTCATAATCAACTTGGCTTTTGCTTGTTCTCAGACTTGTCAAGTGTTCATAGGGATTCTCTTCAAAGAGTGGATTACTCATGTACCAATAGGAATCACCATCCACAACCTCATATTTTGATTTAGGTTCATCAAAAAAAGGACTAAGCCATATTTTCATGGTCCTCATGGGTTCCTCTTCCTCATTTGCTTGAGATTCCCAATCATTACACTCAAAATCAGTGTAATCACTTGAAGATGAAACTGAAATATTCCCCTCATCTTCTCCATCACTTATATTTAGAACTATTGACTCACTTTCAGAGAATTCCTCACATGAAGAGAATTGTTCACTGTCTAGTAGGCGCATTCTTTCAAAATGATCAAAAGATCCCCCATTAGAAGCTAGAGATTCCACTTCCATATCATAGGAAGGATTGTAATCAATAGAGGACTTACCAATTTTTGTTTCATCACCTTGATCACTAGCTTGTGTATCATCATCGCTACCTGCATGGGAATGTGAGATATCCATCTACATTTCTTGGAATTTTTTCCAAGTTAAGACATCCCAAGGGAAAAAATCTTGTACTATTTCCTTCTCCTTATACTCTGTATCTTTATCTATATCACTAGCATAAGAGTCTAACTGCATGTTGATTGTGAAATGACAACACTCAACAATTAATTGTTCAGACCCTGAGGCTTCTCCTTGATCTGTCTGCCTTGATCTTTGACTCTCCTCATGACAACTAGTAGTAACAACTTGAGGTCCAAATTTTCTTGATGATACATTATGTTATTTTTAACTTAACCACCAAATTCCTTCATTTATATTCCATGCTATCAACATTATCTATCTACCTTCCTTTCGGGTTGCATAAAGTGTTGGGGAAAAATATCAAAAAAAAAAAATCCAATGCATGCTTTAGACCATGTGTGTCTTCCATCGTCAATATAAATTATACTCCATCTCATGTTTTCTTTCATATCCATTTATCTTCCATATCCATGCCATGTCCTTATTACTTGTCATACTTATCCCATGTCCTACCTCTTAGCATGGGGGCATGTTATCTCTTCGACATGTGATCTCTAGAGTCCTTAAGAGGTCCTCTATTTGTCCTTTTTATTTCACCAAACATCTTGGATATTCTTGTCATTGGTTCCCTCCACCCATAGCATTCCAAATCATGATCCATCTATCTTCATCCTCCATCAAGGGTATATCGTTACTTGTTTTATCATTATCCAATAGCTTAGATCTTCATACCATAGCATTGATCCGTATCTTCTTTGGTTTTTAGCTTGAATAGGGAATAAGATCTTCTCTATCATTATTATTTGTAGCATTTTTAATTATCATTGTGTTATCATTGCTATGAGCAAGACAATTAAACAAAGCATAAACCCTTTAGCATTATAAAAAAATTGGCTTTAATGAACATCGTGAGAAAAGGAGTCTTGTTAAATCAAGCTAACGTCGAACACGTCTTGAGGTAAACCATTATTGATTTATAACAATCAAAGAAATCAACCAAACAAACAATCAAATTATTATGTCTTGATGGTTACATTTTTCTTAATTAGCAACCTTCCTCAATGTTTCAAACCATCAAGAACTTGATCATATCTCTTGGCACAAGGTATTGTGGTTGTTATCTCTTCCAACATGTCTTTTTCCTCATTGATCCTTATCATATGCATTAGCATTTACATTTTTCATTAACATGATCTTCTATATTTATCACTATCATTTTGCATGCATTAGACCTTGTGTTTTATCTTAAGTCTTGTCTCTTGTTTTGATCATCATCCTTATCCTTTTAAATCTTTTATTTTCTTGTCACATTCTAAGGATGCTTGAGGATCTCTACACCTTGTTGTGTACGAAGGAGAGTGAGGAGTGGGGCATGAGTCTTTCTTGTGTGTATCATGTGAATCTTCCCAATGATGATTACAAGAATCATAACTCATAACAAAGAGGGATTCATTTTTCTCTATGATGAAATAAATGATCACTTCATAGTCTTATTGTTCGATCCATTTCCATAGCTAGCCTTCGATATCCTTTAATCTCATTTCAAATCCATAAATTCATAATCCATTTATATGCTTTTCTTGTATCTAATTAATTCATTTCATTCTTTTCTTCTTTGCATCTAGTCATGTAAATTATAGAAAGTCTAAAATAAAATCTAAGAATGAGATTTTTTCCATCAAATCAGTACCAAAATATTATGCAACTTTTCAACTTGAATATGGATAGATATTATTGACACTCCATTATTAACCCAACAATATTTAAGCATGGGAATTAAATTATTTAGCATACCTTACCTAATTCTCATGATCACTTATATTCTAAAGAGTTTGAGAATGTGAAAGACATGGAAGGTACACTTTGATATGGCATAATTGTATTTTAAATCATAACAATATCATGCTAATTCTTCTCCTTCACCTCTTCTAGTACAATTATATGTCCCTTGATTGAAACAAATCACCTTCTCAATTGTAATGAAGAAATTATAAATGAGGATAAAATATGAGATTCTTGGCACAGATTCAATTGCTACAAATAGAGTGGAGTCAGTTGTAATGTTCACACAAGTGATGTTCCTTTGCTACACTTGAGTGAATATTATTTTGAGAGGTAACATCACTTCGTCATTGTTTCAACTTGACCATCTAATGACATGTCAAGAAAATTGAGACTCTTCATTTCTCCATAATGGTGAGGATTGAATCTATTGTTGAATTGGTTGTGAATGAGATCGAGGTGTTCCAATTTTTCAAGTTGAAATAGTGATGAAGTGATCTTAAATTTCAAATTATATCCACTCAAATCGAGCTGAGAAACATGGCCTATGCGGATGTTACAACTAAGTCCACTCCACGTATAGCAATTGAAAGGTATATAGAGGACATTCCTATACCATTGCCATAAATAAATAATATTATTTTAATTAATCATTCCCCTTTCATAGGTCAAATTTTCTTGTAATAAGTAAATAATCTTATTATTTAATTACCCAATATTTCTCTATCCTAAATTAAATAATTGTTTAATTTATTTAAATTTCACACCATTCTTCCAAAAGAAATAAAATTAATCAATAAAATATATTATTTATTTCCTCAATGTTGGCAACTAAAATTAAATATATTTATTTAATTTTAGCTACTTCATCCAAGTCTTTTCTCTCTCATTAATCCTATACCCTTGATTAAATTAATTTCTAATTAAATTTGTGCCCTTGATTTCTTTCAAGCAATGCATGTATAAATAAATACCTCATCTAGTCCATTTTGATAAAATATCTCATCATCTCACCTACATGCTAT
Source organism: Sequoia sempervirens (assembly GCA_007258455.2). Taxonomy (NCBI): domain Eukaryota; kingdom Viridiplantae; phylum Streptophyta; class Pinopsida; order Cupressales; family Cupressaceae; genus Sequoia; species Sequoia sempervirens. The sequence continues at coordinate 119,482,078 of VDFB02168118.1, read as the reverse complement.
CATTTTCATTCTAGAACTCTTATTTATTACATCTCTACCATTTCCTATCTAGACTTTAAGCATACATTCATCTATCATATCAAGATTCACACCATACCATATCAAGATCAAGATGAAGGAAATATCAAGGTTATGCAATCAATGTCTGAGGGCAACATCAATATCAAGTTTCCATGTTCAAGGTGACTATGTTTGATTTCATTTATGCATTATGTCCTAGATCTTAGAAAAAATTAAGGTTTGATGTTGAATGTGGATTAAATACAGTGCTTCCTTTGTTATCTATTTTATGCATCATACATTTTGGTGAACATGAAATGAACCCCATAACTATGGTTTAACTCAATATTTAGAGGAATTTTGAGGAATTTTGGAGTTGGACCCACTTCACTTGATCTAGTTTGCTTTTTGTAGGTTTTGCATGATTTTTGGAAAAAACACAAGCTTTTAAATATTTCATCATATATTTCAACCAATAACATTTTTTTGAGTTTTTAGCTTAAGTTTATGGATCATCTAAGGAAGCTATGAAAGAAAAAATATTGTCATCATTATTTTTTGGTAATTTATGATAATTTTTGGGTTTTTCATAAATCTTCACTTTTGGATATGCAAATTAGTGAATGTGTCAATTTTATTTTGCATTTATTGAAAGCTCTTAAAATTCTAGTGGGTTCTATTCTTTATAGATTTATTTTTGAGTTGAAAATAGTGACAAGAAATCAAATGTTTGTTAATTAGGGTTTTTCCATAATTTCATATTCTTGGGTACAAATCAATATTTGGTTTTTAAATTTTCATATTTTTAGAAAGCTTTTGAAACTTTAGTAGGTGTCTATTCTTTGTATTTGTAATTCTAAGAAAAATAATATTTGTTAAAATAAGATTTATTTTGGCTAGGTGAAAAACAAATAGGAATTACAATCTAGTGAAGAGCATATTTTTCATATACATCTATTTTGTTGAATCATTACTTTTATTTTTGTCTTCATAGTAGTTTTATTGTCATTATCACATTTTTTTTTTTGTATTATCTTGTTAGGGTTTCGCTTTTTTGTTGGTTTTGTTAAAGTCCAAAAAAATTAACTCTTCCAATGGGAAAATTGGATCAAGTCGAAATAAATTTAGAGCCAAATAAAATCTAGGTGCACACTTTTCAGCTCACATCTTTATCTTAATCTTGCTTACAACATCACATTTCAATTTGGATAAAAAAATAAGTTTCTTCTCAAAACCACACTTTCAATTTGGGCTGAAAAAGAACGAATGTTTGCATTGCTTGGAGTTCTTGTTTGTGCTTGTAGGTATGCATGCTCTTCCCTTGCATTTCCATATGATCTCAGGAATCAAAAGTATTCTTCAATACTCTCATTTTCACATCACACATTCCAAGTTAGGAAACTTTTAACTACTAAGTGTGAATGACACAATTAGCAAATATTCCTCCTATATTTATCATGTGATGTGATGACAACAACAATCAATACTTAGAAAATCACATGCGTGAAATGGTGGAAATTATTTGGTGTGCATATCATCACCGTTTAATTCCCAAATGCATGGAAATATGCAATTCATACTTAATGATTGCTAGGAATTAAATCTCCACTCACACAAAGATCAATTTGATCGTGAGCTTGTAGAAAGCTGGCCATTAATGTGTGTTAGTTGCAAAACCAAATGGCTATCATGTGCATGTTTATTCACTTTGAATATCCACTGTCGATCTTCTAATGAGATGGTAGGTCAAACGGCTTACACTAAATTAAACATCTTTGAATTCTAACGGTTCACTGATTAGTCACCTTTAAGCAATGGCGTTCATCCCCATCAGCTTAATAAGTCATCCGGAGACGAGTCTTAATCTCCTCACAAGTTGGTGGACCACTCTGCATGTGAACTTCTCGCATACCTTGTAGCCTTTAATGAGCTTCCAACTTTTCCTTGCGAGCCAATGGGGAAACCTTGAGATTAATCTGAGTGCTTAATTAACACCATCAGTTTAGTGTTTCAAGCGGTGTGCACAGTAGTGGAGACTGGGTCCAACCGTCGTATAAGGACACATGGTATTATATTGCACACCTCGCACAACATAACCTGCTAGCATTTACATCTGCAAGCTAGCGAGGTACAGTCCAGGTTGCTTCCTCCAAGCACGGATCTTGAAATCTGCACATACAGTGACGTTAATAATAATAAGGAACCACATTAGGCTGATGACATTTCAATCGTTAAGGATAAATGACTTAAGACCTAAGTCATTGGAAAATATTTATCTATTAGGCTTAGGGAAATGTTGAGGTGAGTGGTAAAACAGGTGACCGGTGTTCTAGACCAAAGGGGCCAATAGCCAAACACAACTAATGGTTCAAGTGATAACTTGGATGACTTGCTATCAGTTTAGTAAGTCAATGTGAGATTAAAGGAATAAAAGGTTTGCTAGACCAAAACCCGATGTAAAAAAGGGCTCAAAATGTAAGCCAAATCCATAAGTCATCAAGAATTATAAAATTTTTTGGAGGCTTGATCAGTGGCTCATGCTCAGGGACGTATACCCCCTAATGTTATAGCAAGAATCTAGATCTTGGATTGAAGGAGACCAAGGTAAAACAAAAAATACCCAGGAGCTTGCCCAAACAAATCAAGCAGACACAACATGAAGGAAACAAACCAAACTAGACATATGCACATTGTTTACAAAATATATAGTACAACTTAAAACAAAAGCCTCATTCAAACAATTGGCTTCAATCCTTAAATTGGAGACCCATGGCCCCCAAAATTTAGGGTTGATCCTTTCCTCTATCAAAAACTTTATCATGTTTTGTTGGTAATGCAACTATATGGTTATTGAGTAGTCCCAGGTATTTAATACCATCGCAACTAAGGCTACTTAGTTCTTGTGCAACAATGTTTTCCCACTCATTCACCTTTTCCTTCATAGGCTCATCATATTGGATTGGGAAATTAAAAGATTCATACCTCACCCTTGCATTAGATTCCACATCTAGTTATTCTTGCTCATCAAACTGGAACCCTTCATAGATACTTTGAATTAAACTAGGCCAATACTTGATAAGATTAGTGGAAAAAAATGCGGAAGTATACAAATCTTCCTTCTATTTATCATGAATGTTATCCTCATAAGACATCTGAAAGGAGTCCCATAATAAGATCCATAAGGTATGGAGTATCTACAAAATATTCAATTGAATCTTCATATTGAATATCCTCATATCTCTGCATGGATCAAATAATCCTACAATAGTGACATATTCTGCAAAATCATCAATTGTTCCTCCTCATCAACAAAAAATGATGTTGCTTGAGTATTAGTACTTTTAGTCTGATCCATTCCTTGATCACAAAGAAACAAGCCTTTGTTCATGTCAAGGCATGCATTATCATGTGGAACACAGGTAGTTGACACCTCAACCACCTCTTTAAGAACATTACTAGTTACTATAGGAAAATTAGACCAATCATCTTTACCCCCTCTAATAAAGATGTTGTATCCAAGGCTATCATCATCATTTTTATCTATTTCATCATTTAAACCATTATCACATTTAGCTGTCAGTAGGTCTGAGTCACCTTTTTGATGCTTGTTAGGTACAATTTTTTCTTTCATAGGTTGGTGAGGTAGTATGTCAACACTTACATCACCACATCTTCCATACATTTGGGAAATTTTCAAATTAGGGTTGACAACTTCAGAGGAAGAATCACAAATTTCATAATCAACTTGGCTTTTACTTGTGCCAGGACTTGTCAAGTGTTCATTGGAATTCTCTTCAAAGAGTGGATTACTCCTGCACCACTACGAATCACCATCCACAACCTCATATTTTGATTTAGGTTCATTAAACAAAGGACTACACAATATTTTCGTGGTCCTCATGGGTGCCTCTTCCTCATCTGCTTGAGATTCCCAATCATTACACTCAAAATCAGTTTAATCACTTGAAGAGCAAACTGAAATATTCCACTCATCTTCTTCATCACATATATTTAGAACTGTTAACTCACTTTCAGAGAATTCCTCACATGAAGAGAATTGTTCATTGTCTAGTAGGCACATTGTTTCAAAATGATCAGAAGGTCCCCTATTAGAAGCTAGAGATTCCACTTCCATATCATAGGAAGGATTGTAATCAATATAGGACTAACCAATTTCAGTGTCATCACCTTGATCACAATTTGGTGTAGTAAGATACTCCTCCTCTTTACATACATTTGCATTAATTTCTCTTGAATTATCATTTTGAATAGTCACAATTCCTTTCATGATTGAATATTTGAAAAAAAAATTAATATCTATGGTCATTTGGCATGCTTGATATAATGAATTAGGCTCTTTGTCTCTTAAAAGATAACTCATCCTTTTTATCAAATGCACCCAAATATACATCCAAACACATTGCATCATTTGGCCTTATGCTTTCAGGGATTTCTCTTATAACCTTTGAAAATCTGAGGTTATTAAAAGAAGGGATTGATTCATCATCTTCCTTCTCCATACCCATAAATTTTTGTCTGATCAAAACAAGTTCAATCCATTCTCCAAATTGTTCCATAAACACTACCTTGAATTCTTCCCATGTATGAATGGAATAAGCTAGGAGATAAGAGATCCAATCTCTTGCATCTCTTCTCAAAGATTGAACAAAAAATTTCATGACTACATCTTCAAATCTACTTCAGAATCTCCCATCACATCAACAAATTCTTTCACATGCTTTCTTACTAACTCATACTTGTCACCATTGAACCTTGGCAACCTATCTCTGACTTTTGGAGGCATAACATTTGGATAACCACAAATATTCTCAAAGCTAATAGCTATGTACCTCTTAGTATTGAAACTTCCTTGTTGTGAAAAAGGTTGTCCGCTATGCATGATCACATTTACATCCACACCAACAGGTGCAACTTGACCATCCATCTTTATTTTGAAAAATAATTGAAGAAAATATGCAAACTACACAATATTATATCAATTCTTCTACGAATATGATCCTAAGCTTCTAATGGACACAAATTTGCACAAATTTTTCTTAAGATCTTACAATATTTGCATGCTTATAATTCATACATGCAAAGTTATCACTAATATTCCCCCCTAGTGCTAATTCACCTATTACAAAACCATTTACAATTGAGCATGGAAAATTTATCAATATTTACTTGAAACACGATTAATTCTCCCTAAATTCTACAAGAATACCTAGAATTTTGCATCAACTAACTATCCTTTGCCTCTAGTAATGTAGATGTGAACATTTTATGTAAACTTTGTCAGGTTCTATTATCAGAGTCGCCACCTCTTGTTCTAGAGGAATGAACTTCAAATGAGATGAAGTTTCTTCACAAATTAAACATGCTCTAGGTTATTTTCCATAGCGGAGTCATTTTCAGATCCTTTGAATTCTACTACACTCAAATCTTCTATGAGGTTCAAGAATTTGTTAATATATGAACAAATATCTATGCCAGGAGAGTGGAGAATGATCCCCAATAGATTCACCATTTTGTTGGTGTTTTCCAGTGCACCTTGTTATAGTTATCTTTCACTAGCTAATAATTAATTAATCTTTAATTGATTATTAGTCTAATTTATCCTCACACACTTAAGCTAAACTTATGATTGCTTTATTAGTTGAGTTAATATTACATCAAATGTTATGTCACATCTCATGTGATGTTGACACTTGTCATGATCTGATCTCTTTCTCATTTAGGGCTTTTCCCTTATAAGCATTCAACCCTCATTGTAATTATTCATGGGAGAATATATGTAGGTTTCATATCTTCTTGAAAGTTTTCTCTCTTCTATAGCTTTTATTGTTGAAGATAATTGTATATATTATTTGTAGATCTCTTGCGTGGAAGGTGTATTAGTTTGTTGTTTGATCTTGTGGCTCGTGGTTTTGTGCTTGGTTCACAATTCAAACATGGTAAAGGAATCGCTAATAAGCATCCAATTCCTATACTTAAGACCCTTAAAATAAATGGCCAACTAACAAGATCTAGTTGAAGACTGAGATATTCTACACTTTAGGCTCAGTGAGTCCAAGGAGGGTGTTCCTATTGTGTTCATTTTGACTCATACTTTGTAGAACACATCATTTTCATAGATTGGTTCTAATGAATGGTAAATACGGAAGAATCACTACAATATTGGCTTATATTTAAGTAAAGTGCAACCCATTCATCAAGAACAAAAGCAACCTCAAGATATTTCATACACATGCCTCAAGATTAATGAATTTTAAAATGAATTTGCATTCTGATTTCAAATCGGTTACTAAGTAGAGAATCAATACACGTTTAATGTGAATATTAAAAAATAGAACAATGTCTTGTTACATAAGGCATCAGAGTCACATATATAAAGATTAGTAACCTATAAATGGCTTTAAAACTAATGAAATTGACTACTCTCATAATAACTTTGCACCATGGAGCTCACAACCTTTGAAACATGACTTCTTATCAAATCCTTTGTAAATTATTGCAAACTCATGACCCCATTTAAGCATTTTAATTGATTACTTGAACCAAAGCAAAAACTAAGACACACATTCAAACAAGTATTTGAAGATGCACAACATTATCATTGATATTTCATTCAAAATTCACAATGATTTACATAAGGAGAGTATGCGCAACAAAATTATATGTTTGATTCTATATTAGGCATTTCTATGAAACTATTTAAGACAATTATATATGTTCATCAAAGCTTATAAAAAATTCTCTATTCTATTCATTATCTTTCTTCTATACCTAATATTCTACCAAGATAAGCACCTGACTCAAAACTTGATCAAAATACCCTACAAATGAGCCCTGAGTTCCCTTTTATAGAGTAAGGGAGTGTGCAAGCTACCAGATCAAATGCAAATTCGATACAAAATTTCATTTCATCCTTAATTTCACCTGCATTTCAAAATTCCCCATGTACTGATTTTGCAAGAATATATTGAAAATGGGGAAAGTAGATTTGTAACTGCCATCAAACTTAAAGAAATAAACAAGCCCTCATTTGAAAGAACTAGGGCAACTAAATGAAGCTACATGTTCAAATACCACGTTCTTTAATTTATAATTTTCTTGGTGTTGCCATAAAAAAGGGCTAGAAATGTTATGATGTTGTCCAAAAGTCACATGATCAAGCACTACCATAGCATGCAAAAACAAATGAAGGAAGCTAGCATATTGTGTATTGACATTCAATTATAGAATAAGGCGATTATCAATATAGAAATTTAAGTATTTCATTAATAAATACCATAATATTTGTCCATCTTATATATATGCATAAAAAAACAAAAGAAGGAAGCTAGCATATTGTGTATCGACATTCAATTACAAAATAAGGTGATTATCAATATAGCAATTTAAGTATTTCATTAATAAATACCATAATATTTATCCAACTTATATATATATATATATATATATATATGTATGTATGTATGTATGTATATGTATATATGTATACATATATGTTGGAATGTGGCAAGTGATCATGCTATAGTGTACACTGACATGTATGTGGTAGCCCTCGAGAAATTTTTTTTCCCTTTTTTGCGTCATCACCAAAAAAGGAAAAATCACTGAAAAAGAAAAAAAAATCGACATTGTAAGACCCTAATTCTGGAAGCTTCTAAAAAGCTTCTTATAAGGGGTTGGGGTGAGGGTTAGAGTATGTGAAAAAAGGCAATTATTTACAAGATTATAATAATTTTTGCACTGGATAATAAAATCATTGGATGGCTACAGTTTGGTGGATGTAGCCCGGATTGGGTGAACCACGTTAAATTCTCTATGTTATTTTTTTGTGTTTGTTATTTCTTTGTTTATTAGTTAAATCTACATTTAGTTGTTAGATATCTTCCTTCTAACCCTAACAAGTGGTATTAGAGTGGGGTTGTTTTCAATTATCATCTGCAAAAAGGTCTCACGGTTGAGTGGGAGCAATGGAATACGAGGGTAAATTTAAGGTAGATAAATTCAATGGGAAAAACTATCAGTTATGGAAGATGCAAATGGAGGATTATCTCTATCAGAAGGATTTATAGAGGCCATTGGAAGGAACAACCAAGAAACCAACAACAATGAGTTATGAGGAATGGAATATTTTGGACAAAAAGGCACTGGGAGCCATTTGTTTATGCTTGGCACAATCGGTGGCATTCAATATTACAGTAGCAAAGACAACTCAAGAGTTGATGGAAACCCTAGCGAAGTTATAAAAAAATCCTTCTACTTCAAATAAGGTATTTCTTATGAAGCATTTATTTAATATGAAAATGGTAGAAGGTGGGTCACTTGTTGATTATTTAAATGAGTTTAATACAGTTACCAATCAATTAACTTCTGTAAATGTAAACTTTGATGAAGAAGTTAGGGCTCTTTTGATTTTGTGTTATTTGCCTAAAATTTGGAATAGCTTGGTCATGATTATTAGTAATTTTGTTTCTAGTTCAAATACATTGAAGTTTGATGATGTTGTTGGTGTTATTTTGAGCGAGGAAATTCGTAGGAAAAGCTCAGGTGAAACATCCACTTTAGGGAGTATTTTGAATGTAGAAAGTGGTGGTAGGACAAAGGAGAGAGGAAACAATTCTAGAGGTCATGGGAAGTCATGAGGAAAATCAAAGGACAAAAGGTCCCAATCTAGGGAAAGGAAGGATTGTTGGTACTGCGGTAAGCTAGGTCATTTAAAGAAAGATTGTTGGTCTCGAAAAAATAGAGACAAAAAGGAAGGAAATAAAGAGGCAAATGTGGTAACTAATAAATATAACGAGGATGCTTTGATTCTTTCCCTTGATAATGTTGATGATTCTTGGGTGTTAGATTCAGGGGCTTCATTTCATGCTACGCCCTATAGAAGTTATTTTCTTGATTATGTCGAAGGGGATTTTGCGTTGGTTTATTTGGGAGATAATGAACATTGTCAAATTGTTGGAAATGGAAGAATCAAGATTAAGTTGCAAAATGGGAATCATTGAATACTACATGAGGTAAGGCACATTCCAAAGTTAACAAGAAATTTAATTTCAGTAGGGCAACTAGATGATGAAGGTTGTGTTGTTACATTTAGTGATAAAAATGGAAGGTTACAAAAGGTGTGAAAGTAGGCACCTTATATCTTTGTATAGGTCATACTATTCCTACTTTAGCTATTGTAGATAAAAATCAATGTTGAGGAACTGTTGTTGTAGTTCAACAGGTAGAAAATTAGATAGTTGTTGTGCATTCTGAATCAACACTATAGCATAATAGACTTGGGCATATGAGTGCAAAAGGTATGAAAGTCCATTCAAAGAATGTTCTATCAGGTCTAAAATGTGTAATATGGATTTTTGTGAAAGTTGCACATGTATGGAAAATAAAATAGAGTTAGTTTTCTCAAGGATGGGAAGGAAATGAAAGATGAGAAATTGAGGCTTGTGCATACAGATGTATGGGGACCAGCTCAGGTATCTTCTCTTGGTGGCTCTCAGTATTATGTTACATTCATTAATGAGGCAACAAGGAAGGTATGGATTTATTTCCATAGGCAGAAATTAGACGTATTTGAAACTTTTAAGAAATGGAGAAGCTTGGTTGAGAATGAAACTGGTAAAAAAGTTAAAATGTATCAGATCTGATAATGGTGTTGTGTATTGTAGCAAAGAGTTTCAATATTATTGTTCCTCTAATGGTATTCATAGGTATAAAATGGTTCCAAGAACTCAAAAATAAAAGAGTGGTTGAGCGCATAAATAGAACAACAATGGAGCGTGCACGGACTATGAGATTGCATGTTGGGTTTCCTTTAAACATGTGGGAAGAGGCTATAAACACTATTTTTTATTTAATCAATAGAGGTCCCTCCAATCCTTTGGGTTGTGGTATTCTAGAGGAAGCATGGACAGGTAAGAAGGAAAGTTATTCTTTTCTCAAGACCTTCGGTTGTGAAGCATTTGCACATGTAGATTCTAAAAATAGAACCAAACTTGATGTGAAATCAAAGAAATGTATATTTATTGGATATGGAAAATTGATGAATTTGGTTATAGGCTTTGGGATTTTGAAAATCAAAAAATTGTGAGAAGCATGGATGTCATATTCAATGAGAAAGTGTTGTATAAAGATTAGTTGCAGCAGCATGAGAAGAAAGAAAATTGTTATGTAGTATTGGATGATACACCAAATAGCTATGTTCCAGTGGTTCCTCATGCTTCACAACAACAACAACAACAAATACCACAAACTCCAGTGAATCTTAGATGATCTTCAAGGATAAGTAGACCTCCAGAAAGATTTCCTCCCTCTTTGTATTCTATTTTATTAACTGATGCTGGTGAATTGGAATGTTATGATGAAGCTATGCAAGTGGATACCAAAGTTCAGTGGGAGCATGGAACGGAAGAGGAAACAGACTCCTTGCTAACAAATCAGACTTGGGAATTATGCAAGTTTCTTGCAGGTAAAAAGGATTTACCAAACAAATTGGTTTATAGGCTGAAAAAGGAGGATGGAGGTAAGAAAATATTTAAAGCCATATTAGTTGTAAAGGGATTTGCACAGAAAAAGGGTATTGATTTTGATGAAATATTTTCCCCAGTTGTTAAAATGACTTCTATTTGTATTGTTTTAAGTATTCTGGCTATTGAAGATTTGCATTTAGAGTAGCTTGATGATACAACAACCTTTCTCCATGGTGATTTGGAAGAGGAAATATACATGGAACAACCACAAGGATTTGAGGTCAAAGGTCAAGAGAAATTGGTGTGCAGGTTGCAGAAAAGTTTATATGGCTTGAAGAAATCACCTCAACAATGGTATATCAAATTTGATAGTTTTATGGCTGAGCATGGCTATAGTCAGTGTAATTCAGACCATTGTGTTTGTTTTAAGAGGTTAGATGATGATAGCTACATTATTTTATGTTTATATATTGATGATATGGTTGTCGCAGGGTCTAACATGAATCACATTAAGGAGTTAAAAAAAACAATTAGCAAATTCATTTGCTATGAAGGATTTGGGGGCAACAAAGAAAATCCTTGGTATGAAGATTACAAGAGATAGGAAAAATAGGAAATTATTTTTATCTTAGGTTGCTTATGTTGAAAAGGTGTTGTAGAGATTTCATATACAGAATGCAAAAGCTATTAGCACACCTTTTCCTAGTCATATTAAATTGACTAAGGATATGTGTCCAAAGACACAAGAGGAGGAAGAAAAAATGTCCAAGGTACCATATGCTTCAGTTGTAGGTAGTTTAATGTACACCATGGTATGCAAAAAACCAGATATTGCACATGTTGCAGGAGTTGTTAGTAGGTATCATGAGTCATCCCGGTGTTGAGCATTGGAATGCAGTAAAATGGATTCTCATGTATTTGAGAGGTACATCCAATAAATGTTTATGTTTTGGGGGCTCTAATACTGATTTAAAAGGCTATGTTGATTCAAATTTGGCAGGAGATATAGATACCAGGCAGATTACCATAGGTTATGTATTTATAGTCGGTGGGACAACAGTGAGCTGGATTTCTCAGTTGCAAAAGGTGGTTGTTTTATCCAACATGGAGGCAGAGGATGTTGCTGCAATAGAGGCGGAAAAGGAGATGATATGGCTACAACTTTTCATGGAAGAATCAGGAAAACAATAGGTTGACAATTATTTGTTTACAGACAACTAGAGCATGCTATACATCTTGTAAATAATTCTACCTTGCAATCTAAAACCAAACACATACAATTGAGATATCATTTCATTCGATTAGTGTTAGATGATGGACATGTGAAGCTGGAAAAGATACATACAGATGCCAATCTAGCGGATATGTTTACGAAGGTAGTGGCAAGGGAGAATTGAGCTCCTCTTCAGCTTCGGTTCACCTTCAAGGTTGAATTCAAGTATAATACAGTAGTAGGGTCCAAGGTGCTTATTTCCAGTGGGAGCTATAAGTGCAACAGTGTCATCTAATATTAGTCTCCAAGTGGGAGATTATTGGTATGTGGTGACTAACCATGCTATACTGTACACTTGGCATGTATCCTCACCGAGGTTCGGGGCTAGGTCAGGCCTAGGGTGGGGGTTTGGGGGCAGCAACCCCCAAAAAATGGGGGTTTGGGGGTGATAGCCCCAAAGAAAAAAAATTTTGCCATTTTTTTCACGTCGTCATCGAAAACAAAAAAAAAACTTTGTAAAACCCTAATTTTGGGAGCTTCTAAAAAGCTTGTTATAAGGTGTTGGGGTGGGGGTTACAGTATGTGAAAAAAGGTGATTATTCACAAGATTGTAATAAGTTTTTTGTTGGATAATAAAATCATTGGATGGTTGCGGTTTGGTGGATGTAGCCTAGATTGGGTGAACCACATTAAATTATCTGTGCTATTTTTCTGTGTGTTATTTCTCTGTTTATTAATTAAATTTTCATTTTGTTGGCATGTGTGTATACACACACACACATATATATATATGTATATTGTGGACATGGAAAAAGTAACCCTTCTACTTTTTCTTGTTTCGTCCCTCCTTGTGCTTAATTGGCTTAATTTTACCTTGATTTAATGTTGCAATGTGGCCCATACATTCACATTAGCTCTTGAATCTTTATGAATCATTAAGACTTTATGATGTCTTGTAAAAGTGTTGTGAAGTTTTGTAACATATTTTCACACTTTTCTAGAATCTTCTTCTTATAATTCACCTACATACCCCCTTTTTATAACTTACCATATCTTATTTTAAAGTGTTCTAAAGTCTTGTAGAAAACTTTCATGCTTTTCTAAGCTTGTCATCAATAAATACACCTTTCTTATGCTTTATTTGGTCCCTTTATGCACTTATAGCCCTTGATTAAGTGTATTTTTAAATATAAACCCAACAAACATCATTTAAGAAAACTTAATTCTCGACACCCATTCACCATTAGGGGCAAATGAGTCCCTATTGGCACAAAAATCAAAATAAGTCAAATTACTAGCGGGTTTTATTTCTTAAGACCTAAGGCCAACTTGTGATGTATTTTTAAGAAATTAGGGCATAATTGTGTATAAAAATATAAATTTCTATTCATTTTAGCCTCATTCATTCAAGTATTCATTTGTGCATTCAATCCATCATAGCATTCAAGCATTATAGTATCCTTAATCATTCAATCAAGCATTCAAGCATCTTGGAGCAACACATCTTTAGACTTCAACATCAAGGGTTTGGTGATTTTATGACATTGGATGTTATTTGTTCATCATTCTCTATTTATTTTATTTCATTTTTAAGGGTTTGATTAGCAAACCAGGGTTTGACCAAGGCAAACCCCTATACTCTAACCCTTAACACTTTTTCTCCTCTTTGCATGTGTGTTTTGTAGGTCTTGTATGTGGATTTGTCAAAGAGATAGGTCTTAAAAGTGTCATCAAATTGTCAAAGATAATTCAAGGTCAACAAAACCCTAATTAAAGCTTGGAGAGCACTTTCCCATCAGATTTTCCAGATTTAGATCCAACTTGTCAAGCCAAAAAAGTGTAGATCAGGACCCACAAAGTTGAACCTTTTAAAAAAATTTGTAGTGGACTAGCTCATTGGATCTTTGGTGAATGAGTCCCACTTCCAGGATGGAAAATGTGTTTTCTAAAGTTTTATATTCTCGATATCCCTAAACCTGTTATGGCAGTTTTCACCAGAAATAGAACTAATTCACCATTTATGGTGAATGAGTCCTAGTGGACTTCAACAAAAAACTCTGTAGCATTCCTAAACCTCTCCACATCAACTTTTAGCCTCCAGGTGCACTTCATTCAGTTTCATTAAGTTTTGTTATTATTTGTTTATGTTTTTAGTTCTTTTTGCATATCACAACATGTTTTCAAACACTTTGCATTTCTTAGTTTTGCATACCAAATCAATCTATTTTATCAATCCTTTTCATTTAGATCATCTCATCTAAAGCATATTTCATTCATTTTACATTAATCTTGAGTGTAAACATAGCCGGTTTTTACCCTATTCCTTTCCTTTTAGGTGAAAGACCCTAGAAGTGAAAGAGAACATTAGGGTACCAAACCCGTGTTTACATTTTCATGAACCCGAATTTAGAACATTTTTACTTCTGATTTCACGTGCATTTATATGTTGGGGCTAACTTGCATCAACATTCCTTTAGGTTGTGTATTGTTTTGCATCCTATGGTTTTCAAAATTACATTTGTGTAAAGATCATTTAGATTTCATTATTACATTTAAAAAACATTTAAAAACACTTAAATTCTACATTTGCATCATAGTTTTGCATCTGACAATCTGAAAAACATAAAATTCATCTTAATTTTTTTGAAAAATTTCAAAAAGATTCATCCCTGAACTCATTCACTACCATGGGAGAATTAGTCCAGTTGCATATTTTGCACTGTAATTTTTGTCATTTTCAGAGCATTTTTTTGCATTTTTTTTCTATTATTGCATCTCTGTTATGGTTTCCAAATTTTCTAGTATTAGTATTTTATTACTCCTAGTTTACATTAAATTTGCATCACCCCACCTTTAGTAGCCTTTGTATGAGTGTTTGGTGTCCTATTGATAATACTTTACTAAGAAGAATTTCATGATTCATGGCATCCTGCAATAGCACATTTGTTGTGGACCTTGGATTATCTTGAGCTAATACTCCTGGTTTTGATAATAGTGCATTAGGAATGGACAATACCTTTAGTAATTCCTTGCATTTAAGAAGTATGCATGTTGACACACAAATTGATTCTATACTGCACAACAAAATAGTTAACATTCATGAGGACTTAACACATCTCCAACATCAAGTATGTCTTCAAAACATTTCAGCCACTGCCATTCCCACTATAGAAAACATCCATTGCATGCTTGAAAGTGATGAAGGTCTAGACATTGTGAAACAAATTGTTGAGATATATCAAAAACATGTTCCTTCTACCTGTAGTACATCTCAACCAACAAACGATGTGGTTAGCCATAGAGGACCTCACATTCCTCCCCCTTCAACTGTAGCATCCATACCTACCTACACCACTCCCCAAGTTGCAACAGTGATGCAATATGTTAGTAACGTGATTCCTTCCTCTAGTATTCCTACTAGCACTCCTAGTTCCTTTGTGGCATCGAATGTTCTATCTCTACCACCTTCCCACCTATCAATGTTCCCTTCACTTGTCCTACTACTACATACATTCCATCACCACTCTCTCTTCCACCTCCTACTACCTATCCTAATACTCTCATCACACAACTCTTCCACACTGTTTTTTCCATCCAACAACAAATGTCCACCATAAACCAAAGTCAAAATGCACCACCCACCTATTATGTTTGTTGTATCCCATTATCTTTGGAAATATTAAGAACACTGATGCCACAAGCAATTGAGATATAGGTAGATTTTAGAAGTATAGATGGAAGGGAAATCTTACTAATCATGTCAATGCCTATACCTTTTATGTAGTGATTTTTTCCTTTACGATAAATTGTTAGCTAAATTGTTTCCTAGGACTTTAAAGGACACTACCTTGGAATGCTTTTCCTGATGCATTCATAAATCATTTCCAATTGCACATGACTCACAAAAATATATTGGCTGATTTAATAAGATGTAAACAAAGTATGGATGAAAAGGTAACTGATTTCATCTCACACTATTAGTCACTTTATGCCCAAATTGATGTCAAGGTTCCTGATCCACATCTTCAAAAGATGTTCATTTAAAATTTATAGGGTCAAATTCAAGATAAATTGACCATGACAAAATTTTCCTCTTTCATGCATCTATGTACAACCCTTTGTGACTATCACAATTTAGTTAGTAGTCGTGATGCCAAGTCCAATTCTAGCCGAGCTAAGAAATATGAACATGTCAACCCAAACAATTCACAACCCTTTGGAAAATAAAACAAAGGATTCTTAGAATTCAACCCCCCTCCTCAACAACCAACTCCACCCGTTAATAACCAAGTTTCTACTATTAAAATAGTGGTGCCCTTTAATTATGGGGATCCAAAGAGACAGTTTACACCTTTGCCTGATACCCTTCATAGAATGATGAATCAACTTTTACAACAACAAATGATCACCTTTCCTAATGTTAAACCACTTGATCCTACTAAACCTGTACCCCTGACATTTAAACCAAATGCTTATTGTCATTTTCATTGCCAAAATGGACATGACACAAAATAGTGTAAGCATCTTCAACACCTAGTGCAAGACCTCATTGATTCTAGTCATCTATCCATTTCAGGTGTGAATGATCAAGGCAACAAGTGGCAATTTTTTACCAACCCAATTCCTATACACAATATTTCATTTGTCAAAGCTAGTGAACCTTCAAATAGTGATGTGATGAATGCCAATACAAATGATGAACATCATGATCTTACTCCTCATCTTACCCATGCTAATATTATGGATGAAATGGTGGGTATGATAGACATTATCCCTCATAAGGGCCAAACTACGAAATCTCTTGATATTACTTTTTCTTTTCAAGACATACTCAAAAATCCTCCTAATGGTCCTCTTTACATAGTCGGTTGCATCTATGATAAGCCCACTAATAGGATATTAATAGATCCTTCCTGTGGCAAGAACATGATCATGGAAGAGTTTTTATTATTACATGATCTTGAAAAAAAGGATTTTGGCACCACAAGACTCTCTAGCTCTTCTAGAGTTTTCACCTAAAAGGAGAGAGGTAGGCCAAAATGCACAATGTATCACTCAAGATTAATGTAAAAATGGATGGGAAATATATGTAACGTGCCAAGATGCAATGTTTGAATGCAAGAAACTGAAAAAATAAATGACTTAGTAATGCAAGATCTAAGAAATGTAACTTGTTTGAAAACACATTATGTAAGGCAAAAATGCCTAGAAATGAATAACAAACTAAAAAAGAAATGGATGAAACTGAAAGAGTGTACCTAGGATCTTGATAAGGACTGGAAATGATATGTAGAATGTTGTTGATTCTGATTTTTAGGCCTGGTGGGACTCATTCACTATTCTGGGTGAATCAGCCTTAGTTATGCAAAACTGTGCCAACCTATTTCGGGGAAAAGGGTATCTAAAAATGTAGAAATCAAAAATCTAACCTTGGAGTGGGACTCATTCTCCATCCATGGAGAATCAGTCCACTTTTTAATTTTTGAATATTCAAAGGTGGAATCTTGAGCTTTCAGTTTGTACTTCGGCTTCCTACAAGTGTTTGCTTCTGAAACTATTGGATTTGGGCCTGAAAGTGACTTTTTGTTGATATTTTGAATTGGATAATGAAGAGGTGACTTGAAAGACTTTGAAATACAATATTCAATGATTCCTAAGCTTCCAAGATGTTTAATTTGCAAACACACAAGACAAGAAAGAGAGATGTTGGATATTAGGGCATGGGGGTTTGCCTTGGTCAAACCCCTTTTAGGTAATTAAACCAAAATAGAGAAATAATGTAATGAAACATGCAATAATGGAGTTAATACCTTGCTTTGATGATTGATCTTAATTTTCTATAACAATGGAGTAAGAATCTACCCTTGAATGTTTGAAAAGTGTTATCTTGATGACTTAGAATGATAAAACCATAGCTTGCTTGACAAGAGAAAGAAGATAAATGATGAATGAAGTTAAGTTATGATGAATTAGGGTTTAGAGGATTGTATTTTTAGATAATCCACCTTATTATCCTATAAATTGGATCCCTAAGGCCAACATGTGGAAGTAATAAACTTAAATTTCATTTTTTCCTACCTAAAGGTCAAAATTGGGCCAAATGGGACTCATTCACCATCCATGGCGAATGGGTACCACCTTGATGGGACTGATTTGCCATGGATGGTGAATGGGTCCCACATGGGCCATTTTGACAGCTAAGATGCTAAGAGATAATAAATAAGGTTTATATTGTGACCTTGTCAGTTATTTGATCAATTTATACCTTGGGATGAATAATATGGGGTAATAGGGACTATTAGTGATGACGTAAAGGTCAATTAGGGCTTGGGACACAAAATCCAATGTGAAAGTGTAATTAAATACACTCTACAATACTAAAATTAGGTCCACACAACCTAGAAAGGCACAAGAGCCAATGTGAATGTGTAACACATTACAACACTATATTATCATTAAGTTTATTTTACAAGCCTTCTAGATTGATGTGAAGATGTATTTAAATATGTTTTATAATGTTGAATTAAGGAGAAATGAGTTCATTAAGTCTAGAAAAGCATGAGATTTTGTTACAACTCTTTACAACACCTTTACAAGATGTTAATAAACACATTTTATTTAGTTTGCAAGGGTCCAAGACCTAGTGTGGATGTGAAAAACACCTCAAAACACTAGATTAAGACCTCATTATAATGAATTATTCCCATGTCAAGCAAGAAATACTTTTTTCTATTGTACAGATCTTTATCAACATGATTATGAAAACCAACTACATCGATCAAGACACATAATGGGTTTGCATGCCCTACGATAGGATCAATTATCCTTCCATTACAAATAGGACCTAAAACATTGGATGTAACATTCTCTATCATTCCATAGTCAGATCAATTTTGTCTACAACTAGGCCATCCATGGCTTCACTTGATGAAAGTTGTCCCTTTAATCATTCACAAATGATTGAAGTTTACACTCCACAATGGCATATTTACTGTCTACCATAGTGGCTTTAACCCATTATCTTCTAAAGGAAATATTTCCTTGAAATCCTTTTTTCTTGAGCCCATGGGACCCATAACACCTCACAAAGACTTCTTTTTCATTTCCTATAAAAAATCAAAGCCAAATGAATAGCCGAATTGTCTCTTTGCAACATGTCCCCATCCACTTCTAAAACTCCCATCCTAGATGAGACAATGCTTCAACCTGAACCTGAACCAAAAAATTAATATCAACCAACAATAAACACTTCACCTTCATTGTCCAAACACCCAAGAGACAATGAAACCAACCTTGTCATTCCCCCTCGCATAAAACAAGTTTATAAAGAAAAAGAGAAAGTGATTGACCCACCTCCTATGGTTCCTTCTGTTCCTCCCCTTAAGGAAGAAATGGAACCAATGGTGGATCAACCTGCTCTTATACCCAAACAACTTCAAAATAGAATCAAAAGAAACCAAGGTGCTAGGGAGCATAGGCGTCAACGTCGTCTCCTCGCTCGTCAATTACATGAAGAAGAAAAAAATAAAATCATAATCCCCACTTGACAGAAGCAATGCATTACCACTATCCTCATAACCAACCACAAAGTAATCCAATACAACAATCACAACAAGAGATGCTCTCCTTCAGGTATAATCATTCATCCTCCTATTGTGATTAACCTAGATGATGATGAGGAAACAACAAAAATCAATGAAGAAATACATAATGAATTAAACACTTTGTTTTCCTCGTCTATGAGCTTAATCGAAAAATCTCCTATACAAAGTGATGAGCTTGGCACTTCACCTAGTTCAACCCTTGCTCTTGTCCCTCACTAGTTGTTTGCCTTTCAAACATGATTGGGAGGTGAATGACTTGTTAAATGGTTGAATTGCATTCACCCTACTAGCCTTTTACATTTTTCTTTTCTTTTTTTTGGTGTGATTTCTTGTGCATAATGTGATCCCTCATGATGTCTTGTTTGATGTTTTCTCTCTCTTTGTGTAATTCCTCTACTTGTCCCTTCATTCTTCTATATGTCGTACATTGCGTTCACTTTTCTTTTTTTCTTTTATTTTGTGTTTTCCTTTTGGGGATGACACAAAGTGTTGAGATGCCCTTCGTCTCTTCCATGTTGACTCAAAATGTCTTTGTATTTTCTTTTTCTCTTTTGTTTTGTGTTTTCCTTTTGGGGATGATGCTATACATTGATACTGAAATGTCTCCTTCATGTTGACCCATAAGGCTTTATTTTTCATTTTGCCTTTTGCTTTCCACCTTTTTTTTTGTGTTTTCCTTTTGGGGACAATGCAAAGCATTGAGACAGCCTATGTCTCTTCCATGTTGACCCAAAACAAATTCTTTTTCTTTTGTTTTCACTCTCTTTGTTTCATTCTTCTAGTTCTATGTGTATTTGGGGAATGATGACAGTTCTGATCTCTTTAATCAAAACATTGCAACAACGAACATATTGACCCCAAATTCATAGATCCCTTATGTGTTTGGTGTTTTCATTCTGGGGGCAACCCCTTCCTTTTCTTTTTTACTTTTCTCTTGCATGATGCAACCTTACTTGAAAACATATAAGTTGGAATAGGGCTTTCAAGTTTGACTCCCATGTCTTATTTATTTTTTCATTTTTCATTCGCTACTTTAAAGTAATTGCTCACAAAACAGTGTGTAGCAGTTCCTTTAAAGTGGGGGCATACATTGGCATTGTTCATTTGCATTTTTCTTTTTCTTGGTTCTTAGTGCAACCTTCTTGTTTCATATGATGTTTTTGTCACTTTGTGGATGGCATTGGGTATAGTGTCCTTCCTAAACATGATCTATCTTAGCATATTAAATTCCTCTTAGTTGCCTGATGTGACACACTACACCCCCTAAGTTGTGAATATTCTACTCTTTGATCAGTCCTCTTTTGGAGACATTAGACATAATTTTCCCTAAGTTATATACCTTGCATGAGTTAAGCAAGACTCCTTTGAACATTCTTTGCATGTTACATCTTGCATTTAAATGGCCACCTTGCATAACACATCTTGCATGCATGTGGTGCCATCACGTTTGTTCATGAGTTCTAAGCATACGAAGCTTTACTTGTCTCATGAATCACAAAATGAAAATTTCCTTTGTGGTGCCTTATTAAAGTTATTAAGAGGTATAACTTTGGTATGGTTGAGTAGGAAGCCCATTCTGAGGCACGACTTTCCCCATAGCCACCTACGTGTTTGTGAGTGCATACCAACCATGAGTGTATGTTTCTCACCTTTTGGGCTTTCTGACTCAACAAGCAACCATGAGTTTCGTCGCCCTAGAGTGAGTATGCATTTTATTTTCAAAAAAATAGCCTAGATTTGATCCAAAATGAGCTAAACAAAGAATCAAAGCTTGATCTGATTCCTTTCTTTCATCTTTCTCTTTCTTTTTCCTCTCTTTCACTTTCATGTGTGTTCTTTGTGCTTATGTTTAGTTTTCCATGGGATCTTCATCCTGGGGGCTTGATCATCCCTCTTGTTCATTGTTGTCTCATCTTTCTAAGCATGATTTCAATAGAACCCCTCTTGAGATGCATTGCTCTACTTTAGTGTGAGTTTGAAGCAAGTTCATCCTCTCACTAAAGTGGAGGATAAATGTGGACATGAAAAAAGTAACCCTTTTACTTTTTCTTTTTTTTCCCCTTCTTGTGTTTAATTGGCTTGATTTTACCTTGATTTAATGTTGCAATGTGGCCCACACATTCACATTAGGCCTTGAATCTTTATGAATCATTGAGACTTTATGATGTCTTGTAAAAGTGTTGTGAAGTGTTGTAACACGTTTTCACACTTTTCTAGAATCTTCTTATTATAATTCACCTACATACCCCATTTTTATCACTTACCTTGAGCCTTATTTTAAAGTTTTGTAAAGTATTGTAACAAACTTTCATGCTTTTCTAGGCTTTTCAACAATAAATACACCTACCTTCTGCTTTATTTGGCCACTTTATGCACTTACAACCCTTGATTAAGTGTATTTTTAAATATAAACCCAATAAACATCATTTAAGACAACTTAATTCCTAACACCCATTCAGATGCCTTGAGTGGGTCCATTCACCATTAGGGGTGAATGAGTTCCTCTCTTGGCACAAAAATCAAAATAAATTCAAATTACTGGTGGGTTTTTATTTCTTAAGACCTAAGGTCAGCCAGTGATGTATTTTTAGGAAATTAGGGCATAATTGTGTATAAACATATAATTTTCTATTCATTTTAGCCCCATTCATTCAAGTATTCATTTATACATTCAATCCATCATAACATTCAAGCATTCTAGCATCCTTAATCATTCAATCAAGCATTCGAGCATCTTGGAGCAACATATCTTCAGACTTCAACATCAAGGGTTTGGTGAGTTTATGACATTGCATGTTATTTTTTCATCATTATCTCTTTATTTTATCTCATTTTAAGGTTTTGATTATCAAACTAGGGTTTGACCAAGGCAAACCCCTATACTCTAACCCTTAACACTATTTCCCCTCTTTGCATGTGTGTTTTGTAGGTCTTGTATGCAAATTTTTCAAAGAGATAGGTCTTAAAAGTGTCATCAAATTGTCAAAGATCATTGAAAGTCAACAAAACCCTAATTGAATCTTTGAGAACATTTTCCTGTCAAATTTTCTAGATTCAGATCGGGCAACCTGTCAGGCAGAAAAGTGTAGATCAAGACCCACAGAGTTGACCCTTGACTTTTCAAAAATCTATAGGTGGACTAATTTTCCATCTGTGGTGAATGAGTCCCACTGCTAGGATGGAAAAAGTGCTTTTTGAATTTTTCTATTCTTGATATCCCAAAACTTGTTCTTGCAGTTTTCACCAGAAACAAGACTAATTTGCCATCTGTGGGGAATGAGTCCTATTGGGCTTCAACAGTAAACTCTTTAGCATTCTAGAACCTCTACGCATCATCTTTCAACCTCCAAGTGCACATCATTCAATTTCATTAAGTTTTGTTATTATTTTTATGTTTTTAGTTCTTTTTGAATATCACGGTATGTTTTCAAACACTTTGCATTTCTTAGTTTTGCATACCAAATCAATCTATTTTATCATTCCTTTGGATTTATATAATCTCATCTAAGCATATTTCATTCATTTTACATTAATCTTGAGTGTGAACATGGTCAGACCCTAGAAGTGCAAGAGAACATTAGGGTACCAAAACCTGTGCATATATATATATAACATTATACACTTTATTGAATTTGTAAATGGGCTTGTAAGGAATATATATATATATATATATATATATATATATATATAGCAATGTACACATTATTGAATTTGTAAATGGGCTTGTAAGAAATATTTCACTACAAAAGAAAAAACCACAATTTAGTTATAAAAAATAAAAAGACACTGCATAAATATAATTGTTGAATGCATAGTTCATGAAAATAACTATAAGTAGAATGTACAAAGCATGGTTATAGAAAACATAAGCTACAAAGTAAAGAATATATGATACAAAGTATTGAGATTTCAATAGAGGTAAAACATTTAACAATAATTAATGACATTTTATAGTAAATGAAAGAAGTGTTGTATTCAATAGCGATAGGATAAAAATTTGAATAGAGATAGATTGATTACAGATTTGGGTTTTTAGAAATGTGCACAAAAAGTAACCAAGGGTTTCATAATAATAATTCCTTAGTCATAGGAATAGAAAAGTGCATTTTTAGATGGATGTTGAATATTCCAGGAAAGGGTTTCATGAGATTAATTCCTTAAGCACACTTATTTGGAAAAATCCAAGAAATGGTTTTCACATATATGGCATATAATAAATAGGCTTGTAGATTTATCTCCATATTCACATGGATTTTTTTTATAAAAAGTTTGAAGTAGACCAAAAAATCATTTTATGTAGACGTGTGGTCAAACCCATGAAATTTCTCATCGTTTTAGGAGACAAAATCATGAAACATTGGAGTTTACTAGGCCATGAGTGCGAGCTAAAATGGGGAGAGGAAATATTCATTTAATGCCCAAAATCCCATGGGAAAAAAATCACCACCATGACCCAACAAAATCAAATAGCACATGGAAAAAAGGCATTGAAAAGGAATGAGTTATTTCATAAACAATTAGTAATAATCTTTCAATCATCGAATAAACCCTTCACGGGTCATGAAAGATGCAAAAGAAAATGATTAACCAGTACCATTGTTTGCTTATTGAAAGGAGAATGATGTTTGTTGTTATGTCAAAACATGGAGAGTAGCAGGAGCCCTGGAGAGCTGATGATGCTTTGGAGAAGCTTCCATCACTGAGAGAACTTTCCAGCTAGCGCATGGTAAAATGATGGAAAAGAATGGGATACCCAAAAAAAATGTTAGTCATATTCATTTGTAACACCCCGCCACGCAACCCTAGGGGAAGTGAAATTTACTTCACAAACGAACTATTTTTTTTTTTGAAAAGAAGAACAGTTAGCATACAAGTCCACTAACCATTGCCAACCAATCCCCTAGGGTTACGAGACTGTGTTACTTAAACCAAACAAGAAACATGAATTAAATCCATACCATTTAATTTACTTAACAATTAAAGTTCACATACATTCCATACATAATAATTCACATCCAAGAATATGAGATACCACTTGATTCCATTAATATAATTTATAACACGATTACAACACTCATTCCCCAAATGAGATAAATCCAATAAGCATGATTACATATTACAAATTCCACCTCGATAACAATGGGGGGTAATAAAATTACAATATTAATAGGAATGAATAAAGCATGAAAGGAAACTGGATCCCACGAACTCTCCAACTGGAAATCTCGTCCACACTTACAAGAAGACAACCCAACGGATTAAGAGCATGTGCCACCCAACCGCGTGGAACCCTGAAAGGTCCACTCCCTCCGTGCTAGGAGATAGTAATAAGGAATTCCTACACAAGACCATCTACCACTAGACACAGGCTAAACATAACTGAAACGAAACAACTACAACCACAATATCACTTAACACAAAGTTACAATGCTTCCAGAGATCAATGATCATGTATACCACACAATAACTGACTAACTGTTGACATTGGAAGAGTGTCATACATAAATTGCCATGAGTTACCCTAGCTCAACTGTCTAAGGCAACCAAACCCACATCTTGGGCTATCCAGGCTCAACTCTACCAGCCACTGGACCCTCACGCAAAACTATGCGTCTCATCTCATCCCGAGCCTTAATATTCACTTGCTTCATGAGAGAGGACTTCATTAACTTTATTAGTGTGAGAGTTCCCCATTAATTCTTTTAAATTATCACTTAGCTAAACTCTAGGTGAGTTACCCTGGCACCCCTTTGTGTGTCAGACCCCCACAAAGAGCCACTCTCCTATCAACAACACGTATGGTGCAAAGAACACAAACCAATGGGTAACTAAATAAGACGACCTCTCCAAACCAAGGAGAGAACAAAAGTACAAAATCCTCTCCAAATTCTAGAGGCTACAAGGTCAAAACCCTCTCCAAACATTAGATGAAACCAAAATACAAAACCCACTCCTTCCAAAGGAGGCACAAATTACAAAACCCTCTCCTAATCCCAACGAGGCACACACCATCCCCGTTCATGAAAATCGGGTGAAACAACATGGTGTAACTATATGCACTTTCCAAGATAGAACAAAAGTTGACTAACATATGACAACCTTTACCAATAAACGAACCTCTATCTGGAAGACTTCCAAAACATTTACTCTAATTCCACAACATCAAGGATGAACAATAAAACACCATACGCATTTTGGACAATTGAATAAGCTAATGTTCATAGTTTTCAGTTCTTGCAATTTATCCAATCAAATGCACCAATTTCATTTCATGACATGGAAATATTTAACAACCAATCATTTTACTCTAAGGTTCACAATTAAATTCATAATCAAAACATTTTAATGATTCAAGTCATTTGACTAAAATAAATCATTCATTAACTCTAATTTCACAATTATAATCATAATCAAAACACTTTTAATAAATGACGTCATCTAATTAAAATTTAAATCAATTTACCTACTCTAAGTTTACTATTATTTTCATATTCAAAACATTTAATAAATTTAGGCTCAAATCTAAAATCAATTATACTTATTTCAACTTAGAACAATTAATTAATTAAAACTCATTCCTATCCAAAATACCTTATTCATTATATATATAAATTCATAAAATATATATATATAATGTATATATACTTATGATGTATATTTATTTATTTAAAAATTTCAATTTCCTTATAAAACAATTTTATTGAACTCACCAATTTATTTTTAAATCACATATATAAAATATACATGTATATATACTATGTATATATCACATATATATATATTTATATTTAAATTAATTATTATTTAAATAAATATTATATAAATATTATAATAATATTATATATATTATATATATTATTATATACTAATATTAATATAATATTAAATAATAAATATAAAATAAAACATATAAAACAAAACAAAATGAAATTCTAAATTTTGTTTGAAAAAGCCACAAACCCTAAAGGATCACGGCTGCCCTACCTCCACACGGTCGCGGCCTGTGTGTATTACACATAGTCTGCTGTCATTCGGGCTGTGGTGTGTGTGTGGTACACACAATCCGCTGCTGTTTGGCCACGGCCTATGTATTACACACAGTCCATGGCTATCTGGGTCGCAGCCTGTGTGTGGTACACATAGTCCACAGCGGTGGGGGTGTAGGGCTTCAACCCTGCCCCCTGAAAAAAGCATTTTTTTTATATCTTAAAAAAAAAAAAATGCCTCAAAGATTACGGCGATCATGGGTGCGAAAATTTTAAAACCCTAAGATTTTTCCAAATAAAATCAAATATATTGTATGTATATTTGCAAGTATATCCATGTGTTTAAATGCATAGTTGTATTTGCAAATATACATACCCAGATTCTCCATTTTTAGTGAGATTGTGCAAATAATCCAAATACATTGCAAGAACAGAAATAAATTTTCTAAAACAACAAGAGGGTTTAAAAATCTAGTTTTGAAATAGAGATTTCTTTGATTTACTTCCTATTTCATGGTGTAAGTTCTTGTTTTGGTTTCCATTTCAAAATCTTTCACAAGTTTGCAAGTTTGAATGTATTTCCATGGATTTCTATTGAATCTAAAAACTACATTTTCAAAATGAAGCAAGAAATTAGAAGAAAGAAAGGAAAGGAACCTTGTGTTTTCTCTCCAAGTTTGAAGCTTTCAACAATGGAGAATCCAAGCACTCCTTCACAAATCCAAGAAAAGCCACCAACAACTCTCCACCAAAAATTCCCAAAGAAAAACAATCCCCACCAAAATGAAAAATAAAATGCTAAAATAGAGTTTCACCCAAAGTTGGCCAAACCCTAAAAATCCCACTCCCCAAATATATTTTAAAAACATTAGGAAGATATTCCCATTTTCAAATTTAAAACAAATTTATAATTACTAATTCAAACTTCATGCATTTTTCAAAATTTCATTAAAAAAGAAGAATACAAATTTGCAAAGAATTTACTTTATCAACCATTTTCAAAAGTGAAATTAAAACACATCATCATTTATTTATTTTAATTTAACTCTAACTATCCAAACATGATTTCTTCTTTTATTTTAATTAAATCTTAATATGTAATAATGCCCAAGCAACTATTTTAATTAATATATCACCGTTAATCTAATTAATTAATAAACTAAATCTAGTTTTATTAATTAATCAAATCAATCAATAACCCAATAAAACTATTTTATTAATTAAATCAAACAAATCAATAAAATAATTAGTATTTCAACATTGCAACTAAATACATTTAATCATCAATTAAATTACTCCTAACATCTAATAACCTTTATAATAGGAAATTAAATAAATACAGAAGGTGAAATAGACCAAATTAAACCAACTAACCTGACAACCCGACGACACACTAAAACTAGGGTGACGACTTGGCATGGAAAACCTAGTTACTATCTCCCAATCATTTTTTGTTGGTCAATGGACATGTTCAAACCTGTGAACCAGGTGGAGTCGATGTCATGTACCTATCAACCTGCAACAAAAGTGCATCGAACATGCATATACACATAATATGATCAAACACGCCGTGAAGAGGAAATCTCAGAATCATAGGGCACTCGCAAGCGAGTGATACAATCCCGTCCCCTTCACCAATACAATATCACTAACTGACGCATCTAACATCAATAACATGATCAACAACATAAAACATCGTTAAATCAAATATTTTCTAAGTTAATCCAAAACATGCCATGAAGATAACATCAGAGTAAAATAACATCACATCAAAATATAATATAGCATACACATCGTTAATTAGATAGCGGTCAAAAGTCACCAAGTTCCAAAGTCACATCATAAACATAACAAAGCATTACAAAGAAAATACTGTCGATCCAAACATCCAAAATGGAGTGGTGTTACAACATTAATCGGACTTGAAATGAAGTTTAATTGGGGTGTAATGTGTTTGGTGTCCAATGCTAATGTTTGGAAATTAATGTGTTGGAATGATTCTAATGGGCACCAAAATAATTTTATAAGGTGCTAACAATGAATTAGATCGATTGACTTTTGAGC
This sequence comes from Sequoia sempervirens, assembly GCA_007258455.2. Classification (NCBI taxonomy): domain Eukaryota; kingdom Viridiplantae; phylum Streptophyta; class Pinopsida; order Cupressales; family Cupressaceae; genus Sequoia; species Sequoia sempervirens. The sequence goes on along the minus strand of VDFB02168118.1, from coordinate 119,453,727 downwards.
AGATTTGAATGATAAAGTAGTTATAATTAAATGTTTTTGATAAAGGGAAAAATGGGTTTTACAGGGACCCAAAACCATGAAGTTTACAAGCAAGAGAAAAATAAAACATTACAGTACCCAAAAAATAGGAAGGTTGCAACACAGTAAAAGCCAGAAAAGGACAACAACCACCAACCCAGAGCTAGCAAAGGCCAACAAGAGACCTACACAAAAAACAACCAAATCTACCCTAAGGACTTTAAAGTCTTAACAACCTCAACTTCAAGGTTGCACATCTCCTGGGTGTGTATTTTCCATCTTCTCAACCATTGTGCTCAAGATAGTAGCATTTTGTTTCATAACTATGTGGTTATGCTCCATGATAGTTTTCATAGTATCTCTAATTTTGATAATTTCTCCTTCCAAAAGCTTAACCTTAATCTCTTTATCCTTCTTCATCTTGTTTGTGAGCTCAACATTTTTTTGAAGGTGCTTAGCCATCGACCTCGTCTCTTCCTCAAACCAAAAAACCCCAACAGTATTTTGGGAAGCACCTTTAGCTTCCATCTCTTCCAGCTTGCTATTGAGAGCCCTATTTTTTAAGCTAAGGTCCTTAATCTCATAAAAAAACCCAATTCATGATCCTGAAGTAGTCAACAGCCCCATTTCTAGCAATAGCTAAAATATCATTAGGAAATTCCCAGTCCGGCTTGAAGTACTGATCTTTAGGGTTGAGATCTCTAGGGAATTTGGATCTATTCTCTCTATTAGTTGTAGGGTAAGAAGTATAAGAATCCTCACTGGCTTTAGGGGCATTAGTTTTGTCCTCCGGAGAATCGTCATAATAAGAAACCAATTTTTTCATAGGGCAGTCCTTCTTTAATTTCTCTTTCTGAGTACAGCCAATGGGGGTTTTCATAGTGCATTCTTTTTTAATCAAGGGCTTTCTCATATTCACTACATCAAATACTATGATGACTGTCTTTTCTTATAGAAACACAAAAACAAGTGCTATCACTGCCCTTTCTTAATTGAAGGAGGTCACCATATCATCCTTGCTATACTGTGTGTATGCAGACTTACCATTGTCATACTAAGGCTGATTGCTAGCTCCTCACTGCCTTTTGATGAGTTTTCCATTATCCACTTCGTTCATCTTTATTGAATTATCAAGGGACGTGCCTAGCCTGCAGTTCCTGTACTGTTTCTTCTACCACCGAGTCTATGCCCTGCTCCAAGAAAGCCACGGTGTTGGTACCGATTCATTGCTCTTTCCATAGAGTTTCTAGCAATACTTCCAATATTGTATATTTTACATGAAACAACACATGTCAGGTACATTTCTCACTGTTTTCCTTTATTTATATAAGCTGTCACAACACAATATAAAACTTCCAAGAGGAAAACATACATATCCAAGTAATCCCCGCTTAATTGTGATTTTTATCATTTGCACATGTAAATGTTTGACAAGAGTTTAATAGATGTGACATCCAATACACCTGACGATTTGTGATAGCAACACACAGGCCTATAATGTGGGTGAAATACATATGAGCTCCTGAAAAAGAAAACACCAGCATTTTCCAAGTCTTCCTCTTATGCTGCAACGTGCCATGCATTCTTCTCTGATCTGAAATGTGTCATATTTTCCTGGAATGAGGCGGCCAGATGTACCAGGGAACCTCTATGTCAAGCCCGGAGAAATAGTCCAACATTCAAACAAACCCTAGAAACTCTTACGTAACGGGATTGAAACACTCAAAACTTTCAAAAGAAGACATTTCAATTCTTCCTTTTATGCACGTGTTTCCTAATCCCCTCCATCTTCACACAAATGAAGACGCCTAAGCACTCAGTTTCTCAACATCTTCGAGGAGTTTCCTTCAACCATGGAATAAGCACTTGTCATCAATATTCAGCTCTAGTAAGATGCCACATGTCATCACCAGAAAACAAGAAGCCTTCTCAGATAACTTTGCTCTCCATTCTGGCTTTGTATAATCTTCATGCGGGTTTTGATTCTTTTGCCAAGTCCATGGCATGCAACATAGCCACGGGCATCTCACAAGACATTTGGCAGCAGAGGCGTGCAAACGAATACCCTCGCCACGTGCCTGTAAACATTCTTTCTTTACAAGATCCATGAAACTTAAGATAAAAACACACAACTTTCATTTTCAAATGTTCTTCTTGGCGGCAACATTATTTGCATTTGGGTACCGCTCCAAATTCCACTGGGATAGATCATATGGGAATGGGCATAGTTTTTAAACTCGACAAACAGCAGCACCTCTCCTCTCAACTCTATGCCTTTCCTCTATTCCTTTTCTATCGTATTGGGGCTTGACCTCTAATGGATGGAAATCAAATGAACCAGAGACCAAATGCTTGTCAAAATGTGCAGCACCTCTCCTAGTTCTGAACTATGTAATCATGAATATATAATTTCCCTACTGCAAAATACCTAACAGGTGCATGCTTGAATTGAAGACTCCAGAGTCACTAAATCTATTTCTCAAATTTGCTAAGAGCATCTCATTAAAATTAAAAACACCTCCTTCAATCCATTATGTTCATACATAGCTATCACTCTTTTCATGGCTTAAACAAAGAAAAATTGTGAGAGTTTTAGTCACAATATCTAAACTGTGAGATCTATTGCCAAAATGTCTTCTTAAACTTTGAGAAAGAAAATAAAAATGCTAATTTTTATAACATCTGATGTTGTAGTCGTTTCAAAATAGGCATCCAAGTTAGACACTCTGTTGTTTCAAATAATGACAAACCCTTATAAGAATCACTGCTTCCTATAACACATGGAAACATATACCTGCTGCTATCCATATCGCATGGCATTCAAATTTAGGTTTTTATGCCTATTTTCATAAACCTCTCAAAAAATCCTTCGGCTGTTCTACCTGCCACTTCATCTCACTATTATTTTTGCATGATTTACATGGGGCTCTCTTTTCATATATGCTATACTCTAGTTTTCCAAGTGAACATAATTTATCAAATCACCCTTGTAATCACCCTTTAAAACTTATTTAAATCTGACAATTAAAATAAGTTAACAAGAACAAATGTCCAAATTGCATTCTTTTTATCCAAAATGAAATATATATGAAATAACTTGAAAAGTATGAGCTATGAGCTTAAGTGGAAAGAATATCTAGTCTATAAATTAAAATGTAAGAAATCAAAAAAATATGCGACTAACAAAAAATTATTGTTGAACAAGAGAAAATACATTAAAACTATCTTGTAGATGTTTAATATACAAGATAGTAAACCTATAAACATTCATTTATCTATCATTGAGAACCCTTTGATAAGATTAGTATAAAGAGAGCATCAAATAAAGTTGAGTTGGTAGAATAATAATGCTTTAAAGTATATTTTGGTCTTCATTGATGACTTTATCATCTAAAAGAATTGGATTTACTTTTTGAAGAAGTATGAGGTGTTTTCTACTTTCAAGGTCTTCAAGGTAGGAGATCTAGATTGGAAAGGAGCTCCGAATAATAGGAGATTTACTTTTGTTGATCTCTTCATATTGGGTGATTTTTTGATCTCGTTGTCTTCAGGAAGAAAAAGTAGTGTTTCAAAATAAACAATAAATGTAAACTATAATGGACTAGGTCAAGCATCAAATGAAGTGGTGTGGTTATGTGAGATGTCAGATCACTTACATGTTTTGAAATACATGCATATGATTTTTTGTGAGAATTAACTCTAGATTTCCAATAATCCTATATTTGTGTGAAGAGTAAGAGAATTAAGATCAAGTATCACAAGGTATGTGAATTGTTGGAGCTTTATAATATTTTCATTAGCCATGTTGAGATATAGGATGAAGTAGAAAATATCTTCAACAAAGCATTAGTGGAGAGTATGTTCATCAAGTCTTGGTAGTAGTTGTGTTTGTAAGAGCTTATCATGAAGGATAATTTCCATCATGGCATTGACATAATTGTTGATGTACTTTGTATGTAAATCTTTCAATTTAACTTCAAGGTGGGATGCTAGAATATTAATGTTTGCATTGTATATATGCCTTAGAGTGATTTATTCCCTATAATTGAACTAAGAATTTAATAGTGATTTCATGCCTATATTTAGGATGTATGGATTTATTCAACATGGATTGTACCTAATTGGCCATTAGTTTAGTGACTATTTAAAGAGGCTAGCTCTACCTAAGATTATAACCAAAGCTATGTTACTATGTCACTACGTATTTGGATTGTAATGCCCCGCCACGCAGCCCTAAAGGAAGTTGCAATTCATTACTTAAACGTACCAATTTTTATTTTTATTTTTATTTTTTTTTGTACAAATAACATACAAGATGAATTCACATTGCCAACAACCTCTAAGGCCACGATACAAAGATTACTTTAAAACCCAACAACAACAACCATTAATAAAATCGAAACATTAATCACTTACAAAATTAAGATTACATACATCCCATGCAAGATAAATTACAACAAGGATAATAAATACTTCCAGATTCCAATAACAACATTTAAACAATAAGATTACAACACTCATTCCCCGAATGAGGTAAATCCAACCAAATGATTACATATTACAAATTCCACCTCGAAACAAATGAGGGGTAATAAAATACAATAAGAACTAAAAGAACAAGGTAAGAGAAGAAACTGATTCCCACGAGCTCTCCAGCTGGAAATCATGAACACACGAACATGAAGAACCAACGGAAAAAGATGCACGCCACCCGACCACGTGGAACCCAAAGGCCCCACTCCCTCCGTGCTAGGAGATAGTAATAGGGATTTCCTAGACAAGACCATCTACCTCTAAACACAGGATAACACATACACTAAACTGAAAAAAGGACAAAACCCACATCACTTAACACAATGGTTACAATGCTTCCAGAGTACAAAATTGAGTACCATCACTGTACAAAATAAACCAATGGTACAACACCATACCGACTGCTGTCATAGGAGGAGTGTCATCACAAAGGCTGCATTGGTTATCCAATGGTGTTCTTCCTAGGTCCCGGCTCCCCTCTAGGGATATCCTGGTAACCTCTCACGAACTCGGCGCCATATGCCCACCAGAGCGGAATCGATTATCTTTCGAGAAGACAAGATAACGATCTTGCCATTCCAGGCCTTCCCGACTCATCTCAAGTCTCATACAAGCCCTTGAGCCAATGAGCGAGGCTAAATTATCTTATTAATGTTCAAAGCTACTCTCTCCCTAGTAAGTTATTTTAATTTTCACTTAATTAACTAACTCTCAAACGAGTTATCCTGGGACCACTTTGGGCCCGACGCTCGTTTGAAAGCCACTCCCCTATCGACAACACGAAACTCAACCACATGCCAAGGGTAGACAATGCACTAACACTTACCACAAATAATCAAACACCTCAACAGGTAACACATCACTACGGATGTCCAAAACTGAAACCAAAGCGTGCACTACCCAAGGCTAACACAAGGTTGGCTAACATAATGAAACCCACATGCCAACTGATGACTCGACTCAACCATGAATCACAAGGTCACACAACCCGTTCAAAGAACCAAGTAACCACTTGAGCTTAACTCACACAAAATCCAAGAGACATAACATCACTTCAAGATAACACAACTGGAAGGTTTACATAAACAAATAACTCCAAAAGAATAAACAACTTGATCAAGGGTTCCCTAACCTCTGGAAACCAAACTTAGTACAACCAAAGTACACTCACAAATATACAATCATACAATATTGCCCATACACCGAGAATGAATGAAAACACCACTAGAAAACATTCTAAGCAGCTAAATAAGCTAATATTAGGATTTCTTAAATCCAAGTCACGCGAGGACACATTGCATGTAATCAATTTAAATGATTACCATTCTTTGCAAATTCTCAAAAGTAAATCAAATCACATTTTTACACTAAAATAACAAATCAGAAATTTGAACAAGCGAATAGATCTGAAATGATCTCATTCAAAGAATTCATATGCATTTTCTATCATTCCCTATTATAATATGAAATATTATTCTCAAAATCCACTTTTAAACAAAGTCTAATTTTCACAAATATCCAGGTTCCACCATTGATGAAGTATAAAAAAGCTTAAAATTTAAAATTCAAAAATAAAATAATGTAAACATACCCTTTTAATTCAAAAGTGCCCAACAACACACTTTTAACATAAAAACACCAACCAAGTTAAAACCAATTTTCACAAATATCCAGGTTCCACCATTGATGAAGTGTGAAAAAGCTTAAAATTTAAAATTCAAAAATAAAATAATGTAAGCATACCCTTTTGATTCAAAAGTGCCCAACAACACACTTTTAACATAAAAACACCAACCAAGTTAAAACCAATTTTCACAAATATCCAGGTTCCACCATTGATGAAGTGTGAAAAAGCTTAAAATTTAAAATTCAAAAATAAAATAATGTAAGCATACCCTTTTGATTCAAAAGTGCCCAACAACACACTTTTAACATAAAAACACCAACCAAGTTAAAACCAATTTTCACAAATATCTAGGTTCCAAAGTCAAAGCATAATCAGACACAACCATTACAAAGAAAACACTGCTGATCAAAGAGCCAAAATGGAGGGGTGTTACATGGATAGTTGATTAATAAAGTTAGGGTATCTAATATAATCAATTTTTAAGTTTTCTTTATTAGGTCATCACCATAGTTCATATGGTTTTTTTGTGTGAACTTTGAGGTAACTCCCTATGACTGTTTTAAATTGAACATATTAATGTAAATAAAATTATTATAAGCTCAATTTTGGAAACATACAAGGTAGGGAAAAGGAACTTCTAAAAGAACTAGAAATGAGATGTTGTATTAGAGAATTATGTTTTGTCGGTAGAAACATCTTATTCTGAAGCATATTCGCAGTATTAAAATTTATTGTGATGATGTCAGTTGCAGGTAGTGGTTTGATGTGGTATTGTGTCTATTAATTTTATCATCATGATAAGCCCATGTTGGGTGAATTTGAATGTATCTAGTAAACTTTTAGATCATTTTGAAATATGAATTCTAGGTGAAACTATAAATGTATCTAGATAGGTCTTGGACTTTATGTAGAAACTAGGTTAAATAATATTGTTTGTCAAATATGGTTATTTATCATAATTTTTTAAATGAATTATTTTTTGGAAAATAATTTTCTAAGAATCCTGATCCTTCAATATAATGAAAATCTATAGGTGGGAGCCCTAATATATCTCTTTCCATTTAATAAAAATGTCTTAAATATAAGAATATGAAAACATACAAATTTTAAAAAAATAATTTTGTCCATCTTATCCATTTTCACATCCATGGTGCTCTCAACTCCTAAAGTAATTTAATCATTAATAAAGGGATTGGTAGGTAAGTTTAAAGTAATTCAAAAGAATCACTAGTAGAAGGTAAGGTTTCCCAAAAATAAACACAAGCATAAATCTATCTTATAAGAAACCTTTATCATGCTAAAATCTAGGCGAGTCCTCATATACACTCATTATTTTCAAAAGATTCATCATTAAAAAATTTATATAGTATTTCTAAGAAAATCAAGTGAAGAATAATCAATCAAATCATAATGTATTGCTTATAATATACAAAATCTATCCTATGAAATATCATACATATTAACTGTAATTTCTTTCTCTTTTGATTGTTTAAAATTTCATCAAGATCACAATGATAATGAAAATTATTTTTTGTTAGAATTTTAATTTATTAGTTTCTAATTTTTTATATCAAACCAAACCTTTGAGATATATAAATTCCTTTACCATATTAGTTATGTAGTGAAAATGATAAAGTACAAGATTCATCAAAATCTATCTCAGCTCCACTACCACAAGAACTTATGTATTATTTTCTAATATCATCACATGAGGATGAAGCAGGTTGATCATATGTATGAATGAGAATCCATGTATATAGAGGTTAATTATTAAAATCATTAACATTCACTTTAAATTCCTTAATAGAAAGTGTAAGATCTAGAGGGACCCAATTATTCTCGTGATCAATATAAAGCTTCAATGAAGGAATTCAAAATCTTTCTTTAGTGATAGATATGTAAATAATATAGTAGGTTAAATAGTAGTTATTTTTGTTTCAACCAGTTAAAATAACTTACAAATATTATTATCTACATGTACCACATACCTCTTACTTCTATGAATAAACTTTAAAGACTAATGAAGTGTAAAGGGGATTGTTTTTTATAACATGTATCTAGGTATTCCACAAAAGAATATGACACTAACTTCTTAGCATCACATTAAATAAGGAATTAATGGTTAGTACCTCCAAGTGTAAGACAACAAGCAATTATTGCAATCATTTAATATCGACCTTTATTTTTGGTATACTTGTTGAATCTACATTGACTTCATTAAAAATTATTTAGCTACATGTGTTCAAAATCAATCTAGATTCATTGTCTACGAAAGTCCTTTTAATATTTTATTCCTAGAATTTAGCTATAAGAAATAAGAATAAATATTTATTATTAACTATAGGGATACACAGGTCATGAGGCCCAAATAACTTCTTAGAACCATGTTATGAGGGGCTCTATATTGATGGAAGCCTCTATGGTATTGACATTTGATGGTATGTTGATCTTTTCTAAAGCTTTATTCAAAACCTCTCTATATACCTTAGCTCTATATTACATAAAAACTAAATTTCTAGTAGAGTGATGCTAATTTTATCAACCAAATCATATTCTTTATGTACTTTTTTTATCAACTTAGGTGGAGGCAAGACTAGATCATTAGATTGTAAAGGTTAATTTGATATTACTTTTTGTCCCCTAGCCATTCACTAATAAGTATGGGGTGTGTGCAAGAAGTTGAGTCCACTTTTTGGCCAAAAAGTGGAAGTGTTTTCCCTGATTTTCAGTATTTGACACATTTGACCTTAAAATTTGAAGCACTTAGAGATGAAATCTTTAAAAAAGTCACTAATCATAAAATGTAGTGCTCAGAGTCTAGTTTCCAAATATATAATTTATTTCAATACCCAGATTGTACAAATTGAGTTTCAATAGGCATTTAAAAAAACCACTGTTTAAAATTCTTTTTTTTGTACCATACCATGCACGTGTACGACATCCATATTTTGACTTAAATTATCTAATTTTTCTAAATCCTTTTGGGAAAAGTTTTATGACTCACTGAACCTTGCTCTTGATATTTTTTTGTAATTTTTTATTGAATTTTTTTTTTTGTTTTGTTAATTTTTTATTAGGAAATTTGTTGTTTTGAAAAATCGTCATGTACGACATGCATAAGATGACCTAAACTTATCATTTTTTGATTTTTTTTTTAAATTGAAAAGAATTGTCTGAAGTTTGCTCTCGTGCAATCCGTTTGTCAAAATGTTATGTTGATCAAAAGTTATTCAAATAGTAAAAAACTCTGATATTTAAAGTTTATGCACCAATTTTATTATAAATTAATTGAAAAATACAAATAATAATTCAATTGCAAAACAAATTATATATTTAGAATCTGCATTGTTTGATCTAAAATGGGTTTTCATTTTGTCAGAAAATTTTTTGAAAAAAGGTCGTCAGCCATATGTCCAAAGTCGATATTTTGCTTTGACATTGTTAGGGCCTTCAATTTGCAGGTCAAACCAGGTTGAAGGCTTAGGTTCGGACTTCCAAAGCTTTTCCCGAACCGAAAACCTTGGCAAAAACCGCCCACGATGCAAAACCAAATTCAAATTTCAAAAAATGGGATCCCGATTATAACACGGGATCCCGTTTAATAAATGGGATCAGTGTTATAATGGGGATCCATTTTGACGACAGTTGTAAAGTAACGGGATCCCGTTTATAAGACGGGATCTACGTTACCTTTACAACGGCTCCTGGCTGATTTTAGTAGGATCCACGATAATGGAGGCGGGATCCGGTTATTAATAGCAAGGATCCCGTTTGGTAATCGGGATCTCGTTTTATATAAACGGGATCACGTTTTATAGATGGGATCCCATTTTATATTATTTAAAAACATTGTTGACAATTATTGTCAACTTTGCAACTTTGCAACTTGATATGTACGGCTGAGAGACTGAAAATCAATTATTTTTCATAAGTTATTGTATTTATAGGTGGTCAATTTTGATTTTTTGTTGATTTTATCAAAGGGAGCATCATCTACACCATTTTTGAAGTGAAATTTGCAATATGGATTGAATTTTTCAAAGGAAGCATAAGAAAACAATTTTTAAAGTGGAATTGTGGTAGTTTTCTATTTGTTTTGAGGAACACAAAAAGAAGAATTTTGGCGTAATAGGTATTCAACTTCCAATTTGGATTCAATATTTTGAAGTATTTCACTATTAACATTCATCTGTGCTTGAGAATTTTATAATTATGGGAGATAAATTTCGTAATAAGAGAAAAAAGACATTGACTCCTCAAAAAGTTGAAGCAAATAGAGAAAAAGAGAGACAAAGACAAAGAGAAAGAAGAATGAGAATAAAATCAATGAACAATGGTGGAGCAACCAATTCAACAACTATTGAAGATGAAAACATTGAAGATACCATAGTTGTAGATGAAACTAATTTGCAAGGAGTCAATTTGGAGAAGAATATGATTATACAAACAAGTCCTACTATGTCTTCAAATCCCTCTTTGAATGCTATGGAGAATGTTTCAATATACACAAATCGAGGTACGTCTCTTCAAATCCACATGTTAGTGACATGGTAAATTTGTTTGTAGAAGATTTACAAGAAGCTGGATATAATGATGTTGACATTGACTATATTCAAAGAAATGAAACTTTTATAGAATTTGTTGAAAACAAAAAAGAAAAATCTTTTGTTGCAAATGAAAATCAAGATGATCATTTTCTTGAAAATGAAAACAAAACCTATATTTTTGATGAAAATGAAAATACTGGTAAAAAGCTTGGATTTTGTTGATGAAATGAAAATGAGAACCCGTTTTGTTAATGAAAATGAAAATGAAAATATGAGAAATAGAAAACCGTTTTGTTGATGAAAATGAAAATGAAAATGAAAACTGTTTTGTTGATGAAAATGAAGATGAAAATTTAGAATTTGATGTTGAATTTAATGAAATACTTTTTAAAATTGGAAGTGGTGTTTTAAATGAAATCTTCCTATTAAAATTTCTTGGAGGCAAAATAAGAACACATGCGAATAGAATATATACACGAATTCTTTTTATGGTAAATTGCATTTCAATGTCAACTAATGATGCAATTGATGAGAATGCAAAAAATGAGGAAAGTAATGAAAAGGTTAGGCTTTTATGTTAAACCAAAAAGAAAAGATCAATCATTAAAATATGCTATGTCTACTGTTGCTAGTGCCATTCAATCTATTGGGAAAAATAGTCGATCTAAAGATAAAAACGCAGCAAGAAGAGCTATAACTACTGCTATAGTCAATAAAACAACTTTGAATAAAAGAATGGTAAGCAATATTAGTGAAGTTTTAAAAATGCATCCTAAAACATTACTAAGAGCAGCAAAAAGAAGAGAAAGTATAGAAAATGGTCCTATCAATCAATGTTGGAGTTTCAGTGGACGACTACCAAGGTCTGATATAAAATTGAGTGTTGAAATTAAATCTTTGATCGAAAAATTTTGGCATGATAATACTAGGGTTTCATCTAATGCTAGAGATGTTTTAAAATTAAGGGTGGGGTCCAAAGTTTGCGATCCTCACCCAAAACACCTATTAGATACAACACAAACTGAATTTTATAGAAAATTTTGTAGTGATTCAGTGTTAACTGGTAATATTAAAATAAGTCAAAGATCTTTTGAAAAATGTAAACCACAGTATGTAAAATTAATAAGCAACGAATATCTTGTTGTTGTAAAATACATGTTCAATTTTGTTATTTTTATGATGTTTTTCGATATATACGTTGTACCTTGCATTCTAACATGATTATATAGGATTGTGGTATTGATATTCCACCTGAAGCAATAAGAGAGTTTATTTCAGGTTTGTTTTGTGAAAAATCTAATGATAAATTATTTTATTTAAGTTCTTGTATTTCTGGACAATGCATTAACTGTGGAAATCTTTCATTTTTAAGAATTTTTTTGCATGAAAGTGTTGATCATGATTTTGGATAACAATTAGTAGACGTCAAAAGATTTAGGAATGTTATTCTTTAAAAGATGGAAAAATAGGAAAGCTTTGTGATTTAGTTACAGAAAAAGTTGGTGTGCATGCATTCATGAGTGAATTTAAGAATAAAATTGTACCAAAATATGTCATGCACTCTGAACATGCTCAATGGCTTGATGGCCAATTTTGCACATGTAGAAACACATTTCCAATTGGTAGTGTATACTATCCCGATTGGTTGATTTTACGAAGAGAATTATACTCTGGCTCCATGAAATTCAATCTGTCATTATAATTCTGTGCAAGTAGCTATGTTTGTCCATATTGTTTATAAGACATGCAGGATGATAGCGAGGATGATAGAAAAAGAAGTTTTTTGAGGAATTATCATTTTATTTGAGTGACAATGGGTTACATTCATGAGTTTGAACTCATCTTGTTTTAGTATATTTTATAGAAATTTAAAAGAAAAGAGGAATCCATATTGAAGAACACCTCATATGAAATTCTAGGATAATTAATGCGGAGCCAGTTCAAAATGCTAGAATGTTCTAATTGGTTAAGTAGGGTTCAAAGACTTAATGTCCAACATATATGGGTTTTAGTGGAGGCATGGTAAAGGAGAACATGATGGAGCTAGTCGTGTGTCAAAAGAATTCTTGCTAGAAGAACAATTAAAATTCGAGGATTAATTAAAATTTAAAATGCACATGGGATTGTGGATTGGTGTAATAGAATATTATATGCACCTGGTTCGAGTGATTACTCTACAGTTCATCGATTCTTTTGGTTAGTGGAAGAAGAGAACATTGTATCTAGAGTTGATTGTGAGACAATCAGTGGATCTACTAAGTAGTTGTTTAGGTGCAACCTTAACCTATGGACCTATTTGGACAAAGGGAGCATGTTTTCACCATTTTTGTATCTCGAAATTAGGGCTTGTGAAAATAGAATGGAGTTTAAAAGCGATGGCGGCAAGATTAGTTGACACACAATGAAGCACATATCAATATGGAAATAACTATTGAAGAAATGATGTTGTTTGCATCTGAAATTTGAGTCATGTTTAGGACCTTGTACAAGAAGGTAATTTTAGCAATTTAATTATTTCATTTTATTTTGCTTCCTTAGAATTTATTTTTTAATACTAAAATTCCAGGTTATAATATGGATATAGGATTAAATCGAATTTTGTTGGCCGAGGACATGTGTCACGATTATTGCACACAGGGGAATGAAGAGCAAAGCAGAATATTGGTTGGCTCATTGTGTGGAAACTAAACATAAGTTGTTAACACCTAGAAGATGATGATGGCTTTCATTATCAAGCAGTCACAGTGATCCCATAGGGCACCGCCAAAGCAAATTTTGATAACAAGTTTTAGATCCCCTTAAGCAATTTTTTGGAACAAGTCTTTGATCCCCTTAATAAAATTTTGAGAACTTATTTGATGATGGTTTTTGAACATGTTTTCCAATAGGATCGGTGGTGGTTGTTGGCACTTGGCTACGAAAATACTTGAGAAGAAAGAATGGTCTACTTGCATTCGAAGACTATGAAACACATAAAAGGATTATACATTATTCACATTTGGTGGTGGCAACAAATATAAAATTAGAGCAGTATCATGGAAGACCTTCAAAAAAAGTGCTATGGTCAATTTCTATGGAATAGCATGAGGCAATCATAAGATGCATTGCCCAAAAGAGAGGATCTGAGGATGGTACAATGGACTATATGTAAATCTGAGGAGTAAAATATAGTTTGGTTTTATTTTGTCCTTTTTTAAATACATTAAATACATGTTTAGGCATTGATTAAGAATGTTATTAGTTGAAATTGATTTAAATTGTTCTTTTGCCATATCCTTGGGCATAATCACAAAGGATCTAGTCCATGCAAATTCAACCTAGACAACATGGAATACTTGGTAAAAATAGGTAATTATCAGTTAAACTATATTTAAATACATGTTTTGATTACATATTGATATTGCTTGGACATAAATAGTTAAAATTGATTTATTGTCATTTTTTTGTATCCTAAATCCATCATTGCATTGATCTCATACTTTGAAACAAAAAGGAGAGGATGCCTGCATTCAACCTCGAATACTTTTAAATGCAGGTACTTGAGTTATGTACATATAGATAGTTTTATATAAATTAAAATATGTATGTTTTGATGATTTCATTGATATTGCTTGTACCTTTTTTATATCAGGTGGTGTGAAGACCTACTACATTCTAGGCATGAGTTTGAGATTTTCTTGAGATGGCATATCTAAATTTTGTAAACATTGTTTTGAGATGACATATATGTACATACTTACAGAACTAAACATACTCTGTGTACTTCTATGTATCAAATATATATTCTATATATTTTTTTTGTTAAATGTACATGTTTTCCTACTTTGAAACTTTATGTCTAATTCTATAATCACTAAATATCATGCATACATTATTGTTCTATTATGACCCTTTTATACATCCCCTTAATTAACATGTTCTATTATGACCCCTTTAGACATCCCCTTAAGACCCCTTAAGACATCCCCTTAGTTAACACATTCTATTATGACCCCTTTAGACATCCCTTAATTAACACGTTCTATTATGACCCCTTTAGACATCCCCTTAAGACCCCTTAAGACTGTTCTATTATGACCCTTTTAGACATCCCTTAATTAACATGTTATGTATTATGACCCCTTTATACATCCTTATGACCCCTTTAGACATCCCTTAAGACCCTTAAGACTATCCCTTAATTAACACACATTCTATTATGACCCCTTTAGACATCCTTAAGATGTTCTAATATGACCCTTTAGACATCCCTTAAGACATTCTATTATATTGCTAGGCGTCCTTAAATAACATGTTCTATTATATGACCCCTTAAGACATCCCTTAAGACCCCTTAAGACATCCCTTAATTAACATGTTCTATTATGGCCCTTTAGACATCCCCTTGACATCCCCTTAAGACATTCTATTATGACCCCTTCAGACGTCCCCTTAATTAACATGTTCTATTATGACCCCTTTAGACACCCCTTTAAGATGTCATTATTTGTTTTGACAACTTATAAATTAGTGTTAGATGAACCCTTACCCTGTCCTAAAATTAATCCTAATCCCTAAGCCTTGTTGTATCTAGTTGTGTCCTAATCCTAACCTTTACCCAAAGTTTTATCCTATAACCCTAACCTTAATTCATAGAGAAAATTTTGTGGGTCATATTTCTATTTCTTATGTACATAATTTATGTGATATTCTCTATTTTTTTTCTTGTTATTGACACATGGAGACAAGACTTCTTTATTCATTTTTTCATACACTACACACAATCATGATATTCCCAAATGGGGAAACAATGATGAAATTAATTCTTCCTTTGGATTGAGTCTATATTCATCATTTTAAAATTTATCATGTAAACTACGTATTCATCACCTAATGATTACAATTGTTTTACATATACACATTCTTATGTTATCATAATTTATGTGATATTCTATTTTTTTTCTTGTTATTGACACATGGAGGCAAGACTTTTATTCATTTTTCATACACTACACACAATCATCATATTCTAAATGGGGGAAACAATGATGAAATTAATTTTCCTTTGGATTGAGCTCCATATTCATCATTTTAAAATTTATCATGTGTGTACACTACGTATTCATCACCTAATGGTTACAATTGCTTTACATATACACATTCTTATGTTATCATAATTTATATTTTTTCTAATGATTACCTCTTTCCTTAATTTTTAGTAGGAACACTTTTTTCCATTACTAGTGAGAAACTAATGGTGTCATTTTATAAATATGTACATTAGCTAATTATATCAATACCTTGTTAGATTTTTTCTTTATAAAGAATTTTATTTGCTTAAGAGTTTAGAGCAATGACTTTATTTGTCAATTTAGTTAAGGAAAAATTAAAGAATAAAATAACAAAGAATGGTGATATCCATGATATTCACAAGGTATAGGAATTCCAAGTGCACCAACAATGAGGTAAAATTCAATTTATAGAACTAAATAAGTAGGTAAATCCACATAAATTTTCTCTCATAAAATTAAAATTAATACATTAGAAGGAAAATATCTTCTTATTCATTGAAAAGAAGATTAAACCTAAAATTATTCTACAATTATGAAGTCTCCAGTAAATTTCACATTAATGTCCTATATTAATGTCTTGACTATGAACATAAAATGCATAAATGTACATGCGTAAATTAAAATTTCAAACAATAATAAATTCCATAATTTATGTAACATATTAAGTGTATGAAACCAATATATTAAGCACACATGAAATAAAGTCCAACAGAGTACATGATAAGTTACAAGAAATATAAAACACATAAAATCACATGTTTGTAGGTCATGTACTGTCTCTATAATCAAGAGACCTCTTCACACCATGCGGACTATGTGGATGACCTAAAACACTCTGTACATAAGAGAAAGATGAAATTAGATGTAAGACAATAAAAAATGATTTAATGACAATTTCATTTATAATCGATCATAAAATTAAATTACCTCCATATCTACATCTGGATGCTCTGGTGCGGCTGAAGAAACCTCTAAATTCTCTAAATCAGTCTACATAAACAAGACAAAGAAATTTGAAATTAGATGTACAACTCTACAATTATTATTTTTTTATTCAATTTAATTCAGAATTTATCATATTTTAATTACATATCGTATTCTGAGGTTGTCCACTAGGCTCTTCTCCAGGACCTGTCTGTACATGCTCAACTACAGGATGTGTCTCATGCTATAAAAGAAAAAGAATATGTGAAAATATCATATTAATATGTATATATTCAATTTAAAATTTATAATTCACTTTAAATATAATAAAAAATAAAATTACCATTTGATCCGAGACCGCTATACATGTCCCTCCCCGGTGGTGTAACTTATGTCCAAGTTAGGGCTAAGTTGCACCAACAAAGTCCTACAAGATCAAAAAAAAATTAAAGAATGCATAATTCAATTAGGTTAATATATACATATATATTCAAGTTTGCACATTTTTTGTAGAAAGTTTTGTAAACAACCTGAAATCAAGCAATTCTAATGAAAGTAACTTACAACATCAAATGTTTGCCCAATGCCCATTCTTATTGTGGTATCAACCTAGGACATACATGTATTACAGACATTTAATGCTTATAATATTTACAAGTGTACATGCATGCATTTCATATATCTAGTGAATTCAAAACTCATAAAATTGTAACTATACTAATGTAAACTTTAAAACAAATTTTACAATATGAATGTACCCCATGATCTATGTCGCTCAATAGTGGAGAGTTTGACAATCCTCGTGAGGAATCGACGTGGATGCCGATTGACTCACCTAAACCAACATGAATATTTGAAACATATATGTGATCCAATTATAAATTTAAAACTCAAGTTAAATAATTTATGATTTCATATATAATTTTAAAAAATGAAATCAAAATACCCCATAAGGGCTGCCAAGTATGACCGGTGTTGATATATGTACTCGTGGTACAGATGATTGCCCTTGCATCGAAAGTGTCATTTGTACACCAAAAAAATTGATTGTTAAAATGTATTGCAAACTTTTCTTTGATATATACAACCATAAAAAATATTATAAAATGAGTTTGTACATCTAGATGCATATTTATACCTGTGTCGTAGTGTCCTCAGGGTGATGTTCTGCTACGAGGAACTCTACAAATGAACCATGCCACCGTGATGAACCACTTAATCTCCCCTGGCCCACTGAACTAGGTGTAGCCTGATCAGGTCCATAACACAATTTGATGACAACTAGTACATATATGGGGGGATGGTCTCGACACTCGAGCAAAGTGACTCAACCAAATTCCATAAAAAAAATTCTTCCATCATCCTCATCGCCTCATGCTCCCACTCGCCATCTAAGCTGCCGATCAAGGTCTCCCCGTGGAGTGTACTAAGGGAACCTAATGTTGATACCAGCTCTGATGATGTAATGTGTGTGCAGAATGGGAGGACCAAGAGCAACAACAAGGGGTTGTGCATGCACAGGGCATCGGGGATCAACCCTTGCCCCTAATCTCTATTGTGGCATGCCGCCACCAACACCCTGAAATGATCTAAAATCAAAATAATTGGGCTTTTGCCCCAAAACAAACTCTACATATAGTTTTCTCAAAAAATACAATGGGCACTCCCAATTAGCATGTGGGGGACTATCAAAAACCATATACCATCGATCCCAAAAATGTGCACTCATCTGTGGATGTATGCACCACCTCATGGATATTCTAGATTTGTTGGGTGGAATGGGTTGTCAAGTAACGGGGTCAAGAAAGTAGGGGGCTAGATGGGCTTTTGTTATTTTAAGGTCTAATATTTGTTTATAAGAGAGACCATCAGAATAAAATTGTCTCATTTTTTCTCTCTCTCGTCGATGCCTATCAAGATCAGAATCGATCATCCTAATGGAATCAACAACATTTTGCATTACAGATGCAAAACATCTCACATGTGGAGCAATCAATTCTTGACTCTGCATAGCATTGATTTGTGTCTATAAGGATGCGACTTGATAATTTATTCATGGTCTCAAGCGAGCCTCATCAGATGCCATAGGTGCTGGAGGTGGCATATGAGGGGGAGGGGGAGGGGGAGGGGGAGGTGGAGGTGGAGGTGGAGGGGGGAGGGAGGTGGATCTAGCTATGGCTTAGGTGGTGGATTGATGATATCATCAATGTTAAAATCATCCATGATATATGCTTGATATAATGTGCACCTGCATTTAAAATCATACAAAATAGGACCCATGTGCATACAAAAATTAAGATCATATATTTAATTGAAATAGGATGAGCAACATATATATTAAGCTCTCATATATTTAATTGAAATGCACATATATATACATTGATTGTTCAACTCAAGAGCATGTCCATACAAAATTAAAAATTAAATGTATGTACATGTACATTTAAAATAAAAAATACGATGCATAATTTGCATGCGTACAAATCATTAAACTAAACTATACATACATACATATACAAATTTCAAAATTTAAGAACTATTATGAAAATTTTTAATACATGCACATACATACTAAACAATAAACTTGAAACATTCACAAAATCTCATTTTATGTCTTTAACACACACACAATTTTTCAGCAGGAGAAATCATGATCTAATAGATAGTCATTAAATATATACTATTATATACTATTCATTATAAGTTCATAAATTCCACCAACTTCACAAATCCATGTCACTAAAAATATCCATATAGAACCAAAATCATAAATTCATGTCACTAAAAATATCCATTTGGAACCAAATTTATAAATTCATCACACAAAATATCCATCGTTCACCAAATTTATAAATTCATAACTATTTAAGATCATTGTTTTAATTTATAAACTATTATGGCTCTCTACTGCATAGATATTCATTTCTTTGTGTTTTCCTTTTCAAAATTAGGAGTTCTCCTCTCCTCTAGCCATTGTCGATGCTCATCTATGATCCCATCCATAGCCCTGACAACATCAACAAGGGTTTGCATCCTAGATGCAAACATCCTCACAGGAGGTGCGACACATTCTTCATTTTGAATAATGTTGATTTGATCTTGGATGGTTCTAGCAGAAGCATTGATTTGTGCTTGCAAACGAGCATGCTCATTGATTTCAGGTGGTGGAGGTGGGGGGTTACGAGGTGGAGTGGGCGGAGGTGGAGGTGAAGGTGTTGGAGATGGATGGCGTGGAGGTGGATTGCGAATATTATTGAATGGATCCATGAGATCTTCAAGATATGAGTGAACCTGCATTAGATTTGTAATTTCAAGATGTAAGATACATGTTTAGGAAATACCAAGTTAAACCATTCAATATAAATGGCCTTAAATAATTGAATACAAATGATAAAATTATATGTAAGCCTCATTTATATGTCTAAGGCACATGTTATTTGAATGAAAATACAACTAACTAAATTGATATTGTATAATCTTGCAGGATCTTATTATTGTTAAATTTGGTTGGGCCTTGGGCAACTTTGATCACCAAATTTTAAGAACTTCTTTGATCCCCTTAAGAAATGTCATATTGTCAACCCCTTAAGAAAATTGAATTACGATTTAGGGTGACAGGATGGCTTAAGGGGATTTACGTCTAGTGAGGTCCTAGGAGAAAATGGCATGGCTCAAATGAATAAAATTTGGTGAAGTTGCCGAAGGCAACCAAATTCATTAAGAGCCTTTAAAGAAAAAATGATGGCTTTAGGGTTTAGGGTTTAGACTTTAGAGTTTAGGGTTTAAGGTAATAGGATAGCTTAAGGGGATCTACATGCTGCAAGATCCTAGGAAACAATTACATGGCATAAGGTAATGAAATTTGGTGGAGTTGCCTAAGACAACCAAATTTCATTAAGAGCCTAAGAAAAAATGATGGCTTTAGGGTTTACGGTTTAGACTTTAGAGTTTATTATTTAATTAGCTAAAATCCCCAAATCCTAACTTTTAATCAACCATTAAGGGGATAATCATGTCACATCCATAGCTTAAAATTAAAATAATTCCAAATCACCAATCCAAACTCAAACTAATGTAACTTACTTCCACTTCATCAAATCTAAAATGAAATTAATAATCTATCCTAGCCATCAAATCAATTAGACTAATCATAGCCATTCATTTCCAACTTAGACCTTCAATCCAAATTCAAATTAGCATTCAATTATTCCCATCTACCTAATCAAGTCAACACAAGCCCTCCATCAACCCAACCACCTACATTTAATTCTCTCTTCCCTCTCAAATTCAAATTCAAAAATTCTCTCATGATTCTAGTCCTCGATTCCAAAAAAACCTAGTCCTCCATTCCTTTCCCCTCAACTCTATAAAATAATGACATCCCCAAATGTTTCCATATGATAAAATTTGTATGTATATGTTATCACATTAGAGAACCAAAGAGCAACTTCAACACATACATTTAGAGCCATAAAAGAATGTTATGGAACATATTATGCTTCTCTAATCTTTCATTATTTTATTTACCTTTCATTAGAAGTAGAGTATTGAGTTTGCACTTGCATTCTTGGTCTAGAATTTCTCTTCTACACTAAGTACAAAAATATAATATTGGATAGCTTAGTATATCTTTCTCTTCTAATATATATTCCCTAGTTCTCCTTATCCATATTTGAGTATCTTAGCATATGTGTAACACGACATGTTAATAATATATCTCATATAAATGTAGGGATGTGTCGCTAATGTCATCTTCAAACATATTTAACCAATAGGAGATACTATAAGGTATCCAATATAACTATACAACCTATACAGGTATGACATATGGTGACCTTTGGCTTTTTTTGATATGTCAAGGGTAGTTTTGCAAATATTAGTTTCTAGTGCTTTTGTGAGTTTTCACCACTTGTAAGTTTATTAAGCTACACTTTTGGGTTTTCAACCTAATAGGGATAAACCTAGTAGATTTTTTAGCTTTCCAGCCTAATGGAGATAAATCAAACCACATTTTTTGGTTTTTAGTTGCACCTATCAAGTTATTTGTTAGCTATTAAATTTACAAACATTCTAGGATTATAAGTCTACTATAAAATTTGATGTAAAATAGATTACACATTGAGCCCTATAATTTAATTACAACAATGAATAAATATAGCAACATTTAGTAGACATAATGAAAATCAAGCCATGATAGTAATATAGAGATAATATACAATGTTTAATATAGATAAGTTAAAGAATCATTTTAAAAATATATATCTATATATTCACATCATTTTTGTTTTTTCTTTAGATTTCAAATATATCCACCAATCCTCCTTATCTTACATTAACATAAACTCAAAAAACATAGTGGACATGTACACACATATAAAACTACATTAAAATAGTGTTAGATCTTACAATTTTTCAAGGCTTAAATTTCATCCTCTTAGACGATCACTCTTACTAAATCATTGGCATAAATTAGATGCACACAATGGCACATTAAAGGTTTATTCCTCATGTTGGATTCCCTATTTTATATAACTATATCTTTATTATCTAATTTAAATATATCTAAGCACAAATTTCTTTTATGTAACACATTGATAATTTCAACTCATTATAAAAACCAAATACAAATTTAAAGGGGGTACACTATATTTATAAATAAGAATTTAAATACCATCCCTATCTCCATGGTGTGTCACTTGTTCACTAAAAAGCCCTTACATAAATCATCTACTTAGGTCAATCTTATCTAGATTTTTCTTAAATATTAATATTCATAAAATATGGCACAAAGCATATTGATGCATTTCTATCCTTCCACATAAATCTATATAGTATCAAAATATAGGTAATTTTATGGTTAAATTGAATCTCTCTTAATTGCCAAATAATCCATTATGATTGAGGATGGGTGGATTATTATCTAGGATATATATGTATCTGGAAGTGTTTCCAATTGGAATTGCTATAATTATACTTTTATGGCATTCTAGATATTCAAAATAGTTTTCATAAATCTACCAAATAGACCCATTCTTGACATTGAACCTACATAATTTTAGGTATGTCCAATGAAAGATTAGGGTCTAGGGTTCATAAATTTCAAATGCTTTAGTATTATGGGTTTAGATTTTACAGTTTAGGGTCTAGGGTTTAGCAAACTTAGGGTTTTAACAATTTTTTTTGTTCCAATTCAATTTAGGGTTTCAGTTTTAAAC
Source organism: Sequoia sempervirens (assembly GCA_007258455.2). NCBI lineage: Eukaryota > Viridiplantae > Streptophyta > Pinopsida > Cupressales > Cupressaceae > Sequoia > Sequoia sempervirens. Next base: position 119,430,812 of record VDFB02168118.1, on the reverse strand, counting down.
AATTAGGGTTTTTAATGAATTTTTTTCGTTTCAATTCAAACTAGGGTTTTCAAATTCAATTTTTTTCGTTTGATTTGAATTTAGGGTTTCAAAAAGCTCAATGTGGATTTGTAAATGTGATGTTTTATTTCATTTTGATCTCTAGGGTTTTGAAATGCAATTTTTTTTGTTTTGTTTCAATTAGGGTTTTCAAAATCAATTTTTTTGGGGTTTAATCGAACAATTTAAGATTTAAAAGTTAAAATTTGTTTCTAAAACACAATTCAAGGTTTTTTTTCTCAATTTTATTAAAAATGTTTAAATTTCATTACAAGTTTTCATCTAATTTGACAACTATTGAATTCTAATATAACAATTAAAAAAATAATTAAAATGTGATATAAATTGAAAAAAAACATGCTAAATTAACGTATTTCTTTTAAAATTTCAATTCAAACCAAAAAAATGCGAAGAAGTGGGGTACCTGTACTTGGTGTTGAGGTCGTTGTCGCCAAGCCACTCAGGGTCCCGTTCACAGAAGTGAAAACTGCTGTTTTTAAAAAAAAAAATAACAGTATGAAATGGGATCCCGATTTATATAACTCGGGATCCTGTTATTTATAAATCGGGATCCCGTGTTTTACAAATCGGGATCCCGTTTATTAAAAATCGAGATCCCGTTCCGTCTCCTTTGGTTCAGAGTCCGATGGGAAATGGGATCCCGATTTTTAAAAAGCGGGATCCCATTTGGTCTCAGGCTCAGGATCCCGAACCGTAACGGGATCCCATTTTTTAAAAATCGGGATCCCGTTTATTAAATCAGGATCCTGTTTTGTCGATGCCGATTTCAATTTTTTGGCTAAGACAAAAAACTTCCACGTTTCGTGGACTCAACTTCGTGCACTTACCCTATGTCCAATTATATTACATAAGAACAAATACAATGATATAATGAGGAGTAAATACCTAAGAACATATCATATCATGATAAAGATTAATACATCATATATAAATAAAATAGTTATATATCATACATACTAAAAGGAAAAGAAAGTCATTAAATCATGTGCATTTGTAAATATCATAAAGATCATCCTAATTATGCTAAAAAAATGTATTTCTATTGTAAAAAAATATATGCCTAACAAGGAAACATCGATAGTAAATAAAATGAAGATTCAACATGGAAATGCAATCATTGCCTAACACATCATCATGAGAGGAGCATGAAAAATCATAATTAACAAACATGAGGAAATTATGATATTCACAATTTTACTATATGATATAAAATATATATATATAGAACTAAATATTAAATTGAAAAATAAAAACCTAGAATGCCAAAATCTTAGAGAGTTCAAGATAATTTGAGTTCACCAATTTATGTATGGAAAATAAATATTTCTCATTCAATTTAGCTATAAGTTAAATTAATTAGTCTAGAGTAAAAATAACTAATTCTATATAATTAATAGTTACAATATAAATAATTACTTAAATACGTTAACAAATAAGCATAGAGCTAATAAGGAGGATTAGAATACTTAGGTCTAGGGTTTGATGAAGAATACTCTATTATAGATAATTTTTGGTGGTTTGTCATTATATTCAACAATTTGGCTTGTGTTAAAGATGACCTTTGAAGATTGAAAAATATACCATGCTCTACTTTGGTTCATTTATGTATATGCAAATTTTATCTTTGTAACTTTATGAATTTGAAACCTTTTAACATATTGAACCTTCTTCGTGTTCTCCTTAGCTCTTTGAATATGGTGGTGTCAATAAACACCTATAGAGGTTGTTGTGCTAGGCACATGAGACGAATTACTCCATTCATTTATCCCTAGTCACACCCTTGGATTGATTCAATGTTTTTTATAGGTTCAAAGATATTTTAAACAACCATACAAATGCCTAATCTAATTTGACTGATGTAGATGTTGATGTGACGAGGGTGCAACCCGAGACACAAAAAAATAACACACCAAATAGAGAATAATACTTTATTTAGAAAATGAAACTTCTTACATGCAGAGGATCTCAAATCCTCAAGTTCTACAATATATGAAAGCTTTAGAAATTATAGAAAAACCCCTTTTCGTAGTATGCGAACTTGTCCCCAAAAAGTTGCCCAAAAATCCAAAACCCAACCCATAAATAGAGCTCCTTTCAAGTTTGGAGCCAAAACAACATTCAAATTCAAGTTTTGGTATTTTTGCACCGAAATTACAACTTGAAATTCAAATTTCAAAATTACATTCAAAAATTAGCACATTCCAAAAAGTGCACTAACTTTTGGGAGTCATAACTTTTGATTTGAGACTTTGTTTTTCAAACCATTTGAATCGTTGGAAAGGTCTTGGAGTCAAGAATGTGTTCAAAATTGGATATGCTATTTTTGGTGAGTTTTGAGGTTGTTTTAGGAAAGTTTAATGCCTAAAATCTGACCTGAAAGGTTTTCAGGTGCAATGTTGGGAGATTAAAACTATAATATCTTTCAAACCGAGAATGCTTTCAGCTTGATTCTTTCACCAATGTTCTTAATTTTCCATTTTGATTCCTCCCATATAATTTTTTTCCCAAAATACCTTTAAATTCAAATATTTTCTAAAAATAGCAATTGGCTAGAAAACGCAAAAAAACAAAATTGAAAGTTGGGAATCACATTATGATGAAAGGGTATCCAAAAATTCAAAAACATCTAAGAAGCTACCAACATGAAATGTAAATATTTTTTTGGGTGATGCAGGATTTCCCTTACACCATGATGCTATGATCTTATAACCATGAAACAATGTGTAATGTGTTGACAATTGATATAAGTTAACCTTATTACGCTTCTATTTGATTCCTATATTAGACCTTCATATCATTGGTTCCTTAATGTATTTCTTTCCTTTTATAGGTTTTCACTAATTTTTTCTTTGAGAACTTTCGTTCTTATATTTTCATGGTGACCTATTTTATATTTATCTAAGTAAAAGTAAAAAAATTACTTCTATTTCCAATACCTTTGATGTTATATCTAAGTGTTTGACTTGCTAATGATAAGTGTGTTTCCCTTAAGTGTTTTGTTCCTATATATCAAGTGATTAATTACCAATATTTTTAGATATCTAGGATAGCTAGAATGGTGAATCATCCATCTCCTAATCCTTGATCCAACACAATGGTATATACCATCAACTAAACTATATTGAACATGGAGGTTTCTCATGATATAGTGTGGTGATATGCACATTTTTATTTGGGGTAGTAAGGTAAATTGATCAACATTAGGGAGTACACCTAGCATAATCATGAAAACCCTTTTATTGATAATAGAAGCCCATGGCTATGTGTTAGTATCTAGTTAATACCTATAGATCAATTATTGGCTAAGTAGGTCCCTCCACTATTCTAGTTATAAGCTAGAAAAGATAAAAATAAGAGATCCACTAATTTGGTCTCATAAATTATATGTTTTGAATCATATTTCATCTTTCAAAGATAGAACAAAACCAAAATAATTTAAGGATGATATTCTTATTTTGAGTAGTAAAACAATCTTATGTATGATTTAAAATTGTCCATAAAAAAACTTTAAAGAATTCTTCTAAACATTAATGATATTCAAGAGTTACCTTTTCTAATGTGTGGCTTCAATTGCTAACCTACGCTATTGTGACCACAACTTAACCCATTTTAAAGAACACCACATCAATTCCATGTGGATTGACCTAAGTAATATATTAGTTTATGTAGTTAACTTTGGGGTGAAGTCTTCTAGCTTTGATTCGGTGGTGGAAAATTTCCACAACTTAAAGATTTCCATGAAAGTTGGGTTGTCTAACTTAATCATTAAGGGAGATTCTTGAAACACTATTCTCATGCTAACGGGGAAGGCCTCTCCTTACTGGACCCTCCAAGACCCTATGTCTTTGGCTCACAAACTTATGATTAATCCTATTTAAATTGCAGTATTCTTTACGTGTTTCAAAACAACAATAAAGTTGCCAATGCGTTGGAAAATCTTTTTTCCCTAATAATAATTTTAGTAATCTAGGATAATATCCTCAATAGCCCTGGTCATGTGCGAGATTTAATTTACCATGATGTTAAAGTACTACCAATTAGAGATTGAGTTGGATACAATATCAGTTCTTATTGATATTTTCCACACTTTTCATTTATGGAAAATTGACCCTTTCATGCCGCCTTTTTTTATAAAAACTTTAATTGGCAACTCTCTTTTTTATGTAGTCATTTCTACAGTAAGTGTGGCCTTGTTCTAAAGTTTGAGTTTTTTGTGATGGGAGGTGATTTGGTTCAAGAAGAGCCTACTAGATGCAAGGTTTGAAAACAAGATATGGAAGTCTACACCATCCTGTAGCTGGCCTCATTATTTTGAATGATATTCTTGATATTTTTCAAAAAAATTAGCAAGATTCAACTCAAAACATTTCACCCTAACAGCCCTATTAAATTTTATCCTCTTTAGACAATTCAAACTCACTAGACACAACTCAAGCCAAGGTTTCCAACACCAAGAAACACTTAGTTCTACATGGTTTGTAATATGATATACTCCTAGATCACACATTTGACATGATCACAGTCATTAATTTTAACTATTCAAGTAGCACAGATATGCAAGATTTAAATCATTAAGCTTTGGACATCTACTATTTTTCAATTCTACAAGCATAATATAATTGGTTATACCTGGCATACCAAATTATAATTTGCAATTTTAATCCCTTTAAGGTAGCTCAGGTGGTGAAGACATAGCTCATCAATTAGAGGGTGTGAATTAATTCTCAATTTTTCAAGATGTATATGATCAAAAGGCACTACTATCATTTTGAGATATTCACATTTCCTAATCTTAAGACAATTCAAAGTTTCAACTTCCAACTCTTGTAAATTACACTTCTATAAAAAAAATTATGCAATAAAACTTCAAGGATTGAATTTTTGGATAGTAATTTCCTTTAATTACAATCAATACTATATTTTTCTTGTCCTTTAATTATTATGTCTTCAACAAAACTCAAATGGTGCTTAAAAATAGCAGACTTTTGGCCACTATTTGTTGGGAGGCATCCCAAACCTCTTCTATGCATCTTCAACCAAAATAACCTCATATTTGACATGTGTTGAGCATCATTGACATTCCTCAACCGATTAAAAAAATTCCCATATATGACAACATTTTCTTACAATATGATTACATTTAATTTTTACTATTCTACTAACATCACTACTTCACTCCTTTGACAACAATGGGCACATTTGACATCAAGGACAATACTCCTTTGAAATCAATGATAACATGTGTCCAACATATACTTATTTTTTATAGATCACCATTTAGGAAAGCACTCTTGACATACATCTAATGAAGCTTTGAACGCTTTTTTGTTACCAGTGCACAAACATCTTTGAATGTTTTGAGATTCATAGTGGGTGCAAAGGTTTCTATAGAGCTATTTTTTCTCTAAATATGTTGACATATTTTTCCTTGCTCTTTCAAGTCCAAAGGCTTCTTGTTTTTAATATATTTTGGCTTTTGGTGTTTTCCTAGCCATGTGTTACATTGGCACATCTTTTGGAGGTTGTGGGTTTCCCTTTTTTGCTAAAAGTGTGCAATGGTGCCATATAGTGGCAATGTAGTTATTTGAATATCACACTAAAATCTAGCATAGAGCAAGACACATGGCCACCCTGCGGGGTTTTTTCACAAGGAAGTCGAAATAAGTTTGAAGAATGCCCACTATTGCACCACATGGCTTTCTTGCTTCCTATAGGTGATTAGATCATTTTTTTTTAAGAACATTTACTCTTTTGATAGGAGGGATCTTTTGGGGAATCTTGTGGTGTCCATCACACAAGTTGCTACAATGATGGTCATTAATAAAGCATCTTAGTTTTTATTACTCGGGTTTTCATGATCATAATTGATCTTTGATAGGATCTTGGGGCAACATTTTGATGCCACCTGTTAGGGCTTTGATTAAGGCAACAAAGAGTGCTATGTGCTTTTTTTCTTTCGTTGTTCTATAAAAGGGATTTTCTAAGCCTCTTCTAGTGTGGAAGATTTCTTACAATACTTTTATTGTCCTCTATCAATTTGTAATCAATTTTCAAGATAACTATTTGAATCAATCATCTAATCGCAACATCTTTTGCATTATTTTCCAGATAAAGTAATGGAAGGAAGGAGATGTATTAAACTGTTCCTATATGACCTTTATCTTACATTTTATTCTTTATTCATACATGTTAATGCTTTGTGTCTTTTTTACCATTTAGATGTAGTCTTGATAATTGGTCCTTAGTTCTAGATTTTATGTTTTATATCCTAAACCTACAGTGAATTGACCATTTTTTTATACTCTTTCATTTCCTGTCAAACTTGTGTTAGATATCATGTTATGCTATTGGGGTGAAATAGTTCAGTAAGGCTTTGAAACATCATATTCAATCTCAAAATCATCATATTATGTTGAACCTTAATGGGTGCTTCCCATGAAAGAATTTGAATGACTTATTTGTGCTCATTTAGGCCTTAGTTGTTCATTCTCCTTTCAACAATGAAGGGTTTGTGGCATTATGTGTTCATTTTATCAAAATTGAAAACCTGTTAGGGTTTTAAAATTTTGTAAACCTTTTGGTTTGTCACCTTAGTTAAGTTTTACTTATGAATTTCCTTCTCCCCTCTCCAAAACAAAAAGGAAGAGCTGACTTATTTAAAAATCTCAGAGGTCATTCACTGAAGCTTAAGAAGGTCCCCATTCACTAAATTTCCTATAAGGTTGTTTGAAAAGGTGCAAGCTTTTATGATCAACAGTTCTTTTTTATAGCATGTCCAGTGGGACTTGAAGATCTTTCACAATATCTGATACCCATCATTGAAGAGGCAATAGAGTTATGTTATTAGAGAAGATTACATGCAGAGCCAACGGGCTCATGCCCAGTGTAACGCCTGTTGCGCAAACCCCAAAGGACAACTATTACACACATTTTTTTTTAAAACTACAAAGTGTACATATTAAGTACTATTACACATTATTACATTACATGAATACAAGTTCAATCACCTTAGTCCTTTGGGGCACACGAGTTTACATTACTTAATTCTAACCATAACGAAAAGATAAACGAAATTCCAAATTGCTTAACTAAATTCATACATCCATCATGATCATTACATTAAATCATTCACAAGAGATAAACTATAATAAACAAGATCATTTCCATTGAATAACCATATACACATATACATAAATAAACAACATGTTATAAAATAATAACCAATATCATATGTCACAAATGGTTACAAAGATACATTTTTACATTACATAAGTTTCTAGTATAATACATGGATCAAATACATGAGTTTACATCATAGACTTCCCAATACATATGGGAGCGATACATCAATACAAGAGTATATCTGAAATACATCATAAACATCTGGCTACAAGAGAACTTTGGCTCAAGCTCCATTTGGATGGCATTGTATTGAAAGAATGCTGATGGGGAACCCAATAGGGTGCAGAGCACGTTCCACCCAACCATGTGGGTTTTAGAAAAACTCACCCCCCATGCTAGGAGATTGCAAGAAAGAAACCTCGACCAAGGATGTACAACAAAACAATTACAAGACATACCTCCAACAAAAGTAACATAAGAATGCATAGATTACAACATCTGTAGATACCAAACATAACAACATTAAACCACTAACATAACATCAATAAATCACAAAGCATTACAATCCATAGACCACTTCTAGAGGCTTGCAAAGATAACAAAGCATAAAGGGTAACTAGGGCGGAGTTTCATCGCATAGTCCTACATGGGTTATCTTAGCCACCTTGCAACAGATGTCAACCCTCATCTATGGTTTATCTTGGTAGTCTCTCAATAGGCACCAACCCCATAGGGTGACTCATGTGGAGCCATTAGCCTCTCATGCAGATGAGGTAACGACCTTGTCAACCACAGCCCTCTCAGTCCACCCTTAGTTTGTGAAAGCCTTAACAAGTGGATGAGGCATCCATACTTATCTTGTTTATGTTATTACTACCCAACCCCCTAAATTCTTTAATTAAGTTATCTCTTTACACTAACTCTTGTGTGGGTTATCCTAGCCACCCCTTTGTGCATCAACCCCCACAAATAGCCACTCTCCCTAGAGACCCAAAACATAAGTCAAAATCCAAGGGTTGTGCCAACATTGAAAAGCATCAAAAAATCAAAATTGAAGTACATGCGAGGCATTACCAATCCCACCAAAATTGCATAACTGCATTCTTTTTCTAATCGGTAGAACTCTTCCATAGGAATCAAAACTACAATGACTAGACTGATGGGGCAAAAATCAAATAGTCTATTGGCCATAGAATGTTTGGGAGTGAGAACTATGAAGTCATTATTGAATTCCTTGAGGATATTATCAGAGAAGAGGAATTCCATAATAGAAGAGGTGACATCTTGCCCAATGATATCCTAGAAATTATGAAAGAAAAAAGGTGGGAAACCATTAGGATATAGGGGCTTAAAAGGGCCAAGGGAGAAAACAACCTCCTAGATCTCATCAACTAGAGCACATATTTCTATAAATAAAATGTCTTGCAAGAATAAAGAAAGATGAATAACATCAAGGAGGTCATCTTCTAAAGGGATAGTCTTGGCTAGATTAAGGAGGTTATGGAAGTAAGAAGCACCAGAGGAAGCCAAAGCTTACTCAGAAGACAACAAGGAACTATCATTAGAAACCAACTCAAAAATGATATTCATCTTCCTATGCCTAGAAGTTGTCATATGAAAGAACTTTGTATTTTTATCCCCCTCATGAAGCTATTGATTCCTGGCCCTCTATTTCTAGTAAACTTATTCCTTATCAATAATGTATGAATATCACTTAACAAAGTCTTTTCCTTATCAGTGAAATTGAATAGGCACCCTCTTACATATCCATTTAGACCTATCTAGGCTAATCCTTAAGAGGATTTTTTGCTCAAAAGTATTACCAAAGTGACTCCTACTCCATTCTTTCATGTTAGCTTTGAGGGCTTTAAGTTTGAAGCCAAATTAAACATAGCAGAACCACAACCCTTAATATTCCACCAATTAGAAATAAGGTCTTTGAATTGTGGATGATACGACAACATTAGCTCAAGTTGGAAGGGATTCTTAGACATAAGAGGAGGGGTATTATAGTGAAGAAGCAACAAAATATGATAAAATATAATCCTTAATAGAGAATACAAAGAGAGGGACATCATATCCCAGTTGGAGGACATCAACCATCGATTGAGCCTTACTTGAATAAGATTATCTCCATCCTATTTATTTGACAAAGTGAAAGAACTTCCCTCAAGGTTTAGGTAAGACATGCTATCATCATGCAAGAAGGTATTAAGGTCCAACATATTGTCCGTCAAATCCATAATACCATCCAACTTCTTGGAGGGGAATAACGGTATTAAAGTTGCTCATCACCATCTAGCTATTATATAGAAAAAAGTTGCTCCTATAGCCCAATGGGTTGAACCAAGTATTCCTCCTTAGAACCACATTATTGGGTGCATAGAAATTTGACAAGACGCATTATTGAAGACTGAAACATTAAGATAAATGAACATTGAGAAGATTTTTGTCCTTAGAAAACAAGGAGCCCTTGGGGAAAGGTTTTCGCATTGTATCAAGCCCGCCTGAGGCCCCAACCCCATCAACTACCAAGTGGAGCATGTTAGGCCAAATAAAATTGCTAGATTTATCAAACTCAGCAACAGTCATCTTATTTTCTTGTAAAATGAAATTGTCAGGCCTAAACTCTTTAATAAAATCTTTGACAATATGCTTTTTTTGAAGGCTATTAAGCCCTCAAATGTTCCATGAGAGGATCAACATTTCTTATTACCTATGGAGCCAAATTTCTCCAAATTCACTTGATTTCTATTAGTAATGTCTTTCATCGTATTCTTCTATCTAGTGGTTTAAGTTAACTTCCTCACGATGTTAGAACTAGTCCCAACATCAACCAACCTTCTTGGGATAGCCAGTTTGGGAGAGCTGTGCAGACCATCTGAACCTAAGATGATTTTGGGTATAGGAGGAACCACATAAGGGATAACCAAAGTAGGAGAAGATACCACCAATTTAGGTATCACTACAAGGACATCGACCAAATTCATCCCAAGGATAACATCTGGCAAGGGGTTCGAGGTTAGCACAAAAGAGAACACCACTAGGATATCTTCTAGTAGGGGGGAGTCCTTGGGGAAACAATAGTCCATAAAAATGGATCAGGAGAAAAGAATGGAGATGGGATTTAAGGCAAAAGGAGTAGTCTTAACATACTCACACACTAGAGAGGGGAAGGATTGGAAAACCAAGGTGGTCAAGCTCACAAGTCTAAACAGGGGCCAAGGAGGGAAGCTTAGGAACAATTGATGAGGCCGACACTGACACCAGTTTGGGTGGGGAGTAGCAAACCTCCAACCTAGGGGACCAGGAAACCACATTATTTCCTTTACCCAATGGGGTTGAAACCTTACGCAAACCTTTAAGACAAGAATTATCCCCCTTTAAGACCACTTACCAATCCTAAATTCAAGAGTAGCCAAGTTTGGGAGAGCTTTATTTGGTTCAATGTTGACGCAGAAACAAGAAAACATAAGCCTAGTTCATTCCTTCATGAAATAATCTAGATAGAGAGTTTCTAAAGGAGTTGGACACTCTTGCAATTATCTAGTTTGTTTATGATTGTCATTTAAAAGAAAGCCTAAAATTTGAATGATTTTAAATCCATAGCCATACAAACTTCTCTTTGTATCCCTTCCTCTAGAACAATGACAATACATTCAAATAGTGGTGATGATTTTAAGAGTGAGACTCTTGAGCTTCTATCTCTATAAATGAGTATTGATATATTCATGCTAAATTCATTTACAATTAAAATTTTCTTTTTTAGTAGTATAGAAATATATATAAAAGAATGTTAGGGGCTAGAATTTTTCAAGAAAAAACACGTTTTTTAATTATCATAAGAATTTGTAAGTTTACAATTTTAAAATTATGTTATACAGATATTTCAAACATTTGATGAAGGGACAAATATGTCACTTTAAAATCTTCTACACAGATGCATATATATTCATACCATTGTAAACTAAACTTGATGATATCCTACAAAATATAATGTAAAATGTGAATAATTAACTTTTTAATTTAATTGTTATTATTTCTTTTTAGATTTTTTTTTTTAAAACTCTTCAATATTTTTCTCATTTAGAAAAATAATATTAATTATATTATTATCTTGCTCAGCTTTTCCAACATATTTAAATCAAATATCTATTTCTAAAGTCATGGAAATTCTAGAAAATATAAAATAAAATCTAAGAATGAGATTTTGGCCATCAAAGCAATGGGGAAATATTATGTGACTTTTCCACTTGAATATGGATAGATATTATTGAAAGTCCATTATTCGCACAACATACTATCTAAGCATGGGAAGGGATTTATTTAGCATACGTTTCCCACTTCTCATGATCCCTTTTCTTTTATTAAAGTAAGAGTTTGAGCATGTGGAAGACATGGAAGGTACACTTTCATATGGTAGAATTACATTTGTAATCATACAAATATCATGTTGCTTCTTTTGCTTCACTTCTTCTCTAGCAATTACATGCCCCCTCCCTAGAAAAGATCACCTTATGAATTTCAAGATAGCTATTGTAGATGAGGATAAAATCTTAGATTCTTGGCATGGATTCAATTGTTGCACATGGAGTGAAGTTAGTTGTAAAGTCTGCATGGGCCATATTTTTTGGCTAGATTGGAGTGGATACAATTTGAAAGGTAACATCAGTTCATCGTTGCTTCAACTTGACCAGTTGGAACAACTCAATATTCATCACAAGCACTTCAATGATAATTTCAATCCTTTCCATTATGGAAAGAGAGTCTCAATTTTCTTTACATATCATTTTCTGGTTATGTAAGTGAATTGTTTGTAAATTTGAAAAGTTTATAAAATTTGGTGAGCTTGGAATACCTCTCTCTTGATGGAGTGAACATATTTGTAAGTAAATATTGGGGTGAATTTTTGGAAGATTATGCAAACTTCAACAATTTTGCATGCCTTCATGTGGACTTAGCAGATGATTTACCAATTCCTTCTCAACCTATACCTCTCTCCTCTATCTCAATATTTCTAAGAACAATTTGTTAGCATAAATACCAACTTGGATTGTAAATGTGATAGACTAGTTGTTCTCACTTGATCTCTCTATCAGTTACAATCTTGGAGGGGACATTTCTTTCATTGGAAAACAAAATTCTTTGTCACTAACCAACCTTGATATTTCACATATAGCTGTGAAGGGCCAAAATCTATCTACTATAAGGAATGTCTCATCCTTGGAGATTCTTGCTTTGAAAATACCTCTATTGGAGGTGAGATTCCTCTCTCCATATCAAATCCCTCCAAAATTGTTCACTTGGATCTATTCCTAAACAAGTTAACATGGATAATCACACATATATTGGGATCATTATCTTCCATTTCTTATCTTTTCCTTAGTTACAACTTATTGAATGGTGCATTTCTATCGATAGTTTCATATTTTGTTAACTTAAGAACCCTTTATCTAGACTCCATCAATTTAAGAGGTTCCATTTCCTTTTTCTATTCAATAAATCTCACTAGAATTGAAACTCTATATCTTTCTTTCAATGACTTAACTGTGAGCATTGATTCAACGGGGATTTCATTGTTTAAGAAGCTTAGGTTAATGGGACTAGGTTCTTGCAGTATAGATAAAATTCCATAGTTTCTTGTCACCTAATATGAATTGGGTTATTTGGACGTATCCCCTAATAGTGTGAAAGCTATCCCATCCTAGATATGACAATTACCCAATCTTAGTTATTTAACCTTAGTTGTAATCAATTAGTAGGTTCGTTGTCATCTAAACTAACATGGAGGGTTGATTTATATATGGATTTGCACAATAACAACATAGAAGGTGCCCCTCCTCTTCCTATTGTTAGTCTTAAGATGTTAGATCTGATAATGAATTAGATCAATGGTTCTATTTGTACTAAAATTGAAGACATACCGAGTAAACAATGAATTAGATCTGATAATGGTTAGATCAATGGTTCTATTTGTACTAAGATTGAAGACATACCAAGTAAACAATGAATTAGATCCGATAATGGTTAGATCAATGGTTCTATTTACAAAGATTGAAGACATATCGAGTAAACAATGCAAGTGTTTATAATGTTGATGTGGTAATACTAATCCTAATGCAAGACTATAGATAAAATTATGTAATATGATCTTTTGATAAATGTTTTTGATCATGAGTACTAATTACCTGGGATTGTATATAAATACAAGATCCTAGATCTTTAATTTGGGATGTTTTGGAAAGAAAAATAATTGGTAATGATTAAATTCTGAAAGGGTTAGATCAAAGAGCAAAAAAATAGGATTTTGAACTGAGAGGACTAGAGTCCAATGTGACCTAATCTAGGGGACAAGGTTAAACCCAAAATTTAGTTGAAGATAAAATAAATAATGTAAGGAGGGTCAACCTAGACAATTTATAAATGATGTGCAAATATGTTCCTTTTAATTAATTGAAGTTTAGGTGTTTGAAAGTAAGGCTAGTGCATCTTTTTCTCAAGTTGGCGAATATCAACCTTCTTATAAACTATGCTTATTTCCTCTCAAAAAATTTAACATTAAAATTATTCTTTATTAATTTGAAGGTATTGGATGTTACTTTAATATAATTATTGATTTTATTTTAATTGTTGTATAATTATTATTTTTCTCTCTCTTGTAATTTTTCCATTCATGGGTAAAAGCACAAACCTGTGTCACACTTTATAAAGGAATCAACCAACAACAAACAAAATTTTGAACTTCGGCCACATAAAAGTGGTCTTTATGTTTTGAATTTCAAAATGGTATAAACTAATGAAATGTAGAACTTTTGATGTATTTTATTCCTGTAATTTTTTTTATTTTTTTTTTTTAAATTCATTATATGTTTTTATCAATTTATGGACAAATTTTGGAATGCTGAAAATTTCAGAAAAGACTGACTTCACAAGCTATCAAGAAACAAATTGAAAAAAAATTCATTTCTCCCTTTTTTTTTTCCAAATAGGTAACTTCAATATCTTGTGCATGGAAAAAAAAAATCACATTTTGATGTATATTTTTCTCGTAACAACATTTTAAAGTCAAAAATGTCAGAATTTGACAGTTTTCACAGACTGTAAGCTAATTTCATTTTTTTTAATTATTTAAAAAATATATATATACCCTTTTGAAGTAGACTCTCTCCTCTTGTGCCCCATATAAGATTTATAACATTTTAATAAGTTTTACTATATCTTTTTTTTAATATCTAATCAACCTCTTTTTTTATTTTTAAAACCTACTTGCATTTTTAAAAAAATAAAATATATTAAAACTAATCAAAATATTATAAAAATTATATATTTGGATTTTACACTCTGAGCTCTACAAAAGGGTTTTTTTTTTTTTGTAGAAAGATTAATCTGACTAGATAAATACTTTGTCAAACATGAATGTTTTAGAAAATTTTGAAAAATGATGAGTTGGCTACCATGTAGGATGCCAACTCATCATTCTCGGTCGAACAATTTTTGGCAAAGCAAGTTCTAGCCGAAACCCTCTTGTTCAAGAAAAAAGTGGCCGAGAGGTTTTTGGCTGAAACATTGTTGGTTGGTAAAGACTTGGCCGAAACCTATCGATATAAAAAAAATATTTTCTTTTAATTTTTCAAGTTAAGAAAATTCAAAAAAAAAAAACTTCGATTATTTGGACAGGAAAGAGCTATTTTCAATCAAAGAAGGTTTATTTCACATTTTAGAAGGTTTATAATTTTGAAAATTTAGAAGACTTATTTCAACAAAAGAAAACGCATTTGGACAATAGGAGAGCAATTTTTGAAGGTATGTATTGATCTTCAACTTATTTAATTGATTATGTCTTTATTTTCATGAAAGCATTTGAAGTTTTTTTTCACTATTTTTTTATTTATTAAAATATTAACATCAAAGAAATATTTGTAAAAAATTTAAAATAAAAGTTACATCTCTATAATATTTAATTATTGTCATTTATTTGTTGTTATCATTCACAAGTGTGACATGTACATATTAGATAATTTGATAATTAATTTTATATATACATTTAAAATTAACATACTTATGTTTAGTAAAATTTATATAAAAAACATAAAAAATATCATTATCAATAAGTTTATTTTTTATTTATTTATTTGAGAATTATATATATAGTTTTAAGTGTCGCTTATGTAAAATTATATATTTATAAAGAATTATGTAGAAAGGAGATTATTTTATTTATATTATTTATTGAACAATTATTTTATTTATTTAAAAAGTGTTTTCAAACATGAATGCATTTGTTGCTTTCATTATTTAAATTCTTAGATTTCATTATTAATGATCACCAATTCATGTTCTTCCATTCTTGTTCTTACATGTCCTCCTTAAATACCTATGTTTTATTAAATTTACCTTTCTCTTTACTTTTATTTCCAGCTTGGACTTATCTTTTATACATGTATATATATTATTAAATTAAATATATTATGTTTTACATGTCTATGTTTATTAAAATTTTGTTTAAATTAAATGACTTATATTTTGCATCTAGTTATGTTGTACAAGCTTTTAAAAATATTTATGCTATATTAATTGTACATGTTTCATTGAAAGCTCATGTGTGTACAAATTTGTATGTAGGTGAATTGAAATTTGAGTGCAATTTGTGATAGAAAATCCAAGGATTAGATTGAGGATGTATGATCAAACATGAGTAAGAAAAAGAAAGAGAAAAACAGATGAAGGAACATCTATTGAACAACCCATGGAAAATATTGATGATCAAGGTGATGTACAAGAACAAACTGAACCTAGTAACATAAATTTTTTGGACTATGGTATGGAAAATCTGATGGAGATGGATGAGGATTCTCTTTTCAATAATATTTCATTTGAAGATATGTTATCTAAAAGCACATTAAAATTACACTCTAAACAAATATGGGATGAATTTTTTGAAGAAAAATGTCTAATTGGAAGAGCACATTTAGCTATAAAATTATTTAGATGAAAAGAAATGACTCATGTTTTGGAGTTGTTAAGGGTTGATAATAGGAAAATTTCATCAAATTTAAAACAAAAAATTGTTGAAAACTTGCAACAAGCATTGGAATGTATTGAAAAGAAGAGTCGATCTAGTGATTTAAGTGTTGCATGTGGAGCGTTGATGACTATAATTTCTAGTAAGAAATTATCACATAGAAGACAAGTTCAAGCAATTTCTAAAGTACTAGATGTTTCTAGGAGAACTGTTCAAAGGTATATTGAAAAGAGAAATGAATTAGATGAAAAAATTGAGAAAAATTGGGTGAATATTTGTAGGGTTCCTTGAAAAGATAAAATTTCAAAAGATGTAAATAAATAAGTGGTTGAATATTGAACCACCCACTCTCATGTTTCTTCCAATAGAAGGGATAATATACAAATAATAGGTGATGATGGTACAAAAATTTCTCATCCAAAACATTTTATAGATACAACACAAAGTGAACTTTTTGAAGCATTTAAACAAGAATTTTCAAATATGAAGATTTGTCAAAGGATGTTTGAAATGCTACGACCATCATTTGTACGTATAAATAAAGTATGTGAAACTTGTTGTCGAAATCATGTTGAAATTGATCTACATCTACATTCATATAGAAAAGTTATAGTAGCAATTGATCAAAATTTAGCCATCCCTAGAAGCACAACACAATTTGTGAAGTCTCTTCTATGTGAAAAATTAGAAGATTCAAATGAATTCAATGTTCAGTGTATAAGAAATGTATGTAATGATTGTGGAGATTTGAAGAATCTTTTACATGTTGACAATAATGATTCAATGCAAGTTACTTGGAAGAGATTTGAATATGAGACATACTTAACGAAGTTAGGAGTTGAGGCCAAAAAAATGTTCTTAAAGAAAGTGGATTTCTTTACAATGAATTCATGAGTAAATTTTGTAATATCATATATCCACATATCTAGCATTGTCATGGTGCAAGATGGCAAGCTAAGAAATTTCATGATTCAAAGAATTTCTTTCCAGCAGGTTGTATTCTCTCTATTGTAGATTTCTCTAAGATCTTTTGGTAAAAACACAAACTTGTGTCACACTTTTGGCCAAAAATGTTTTTCCGAGCAAAATGGTTTCAGCCAATTAGTATTCAGTCGAGAGGGTTTTGGTCGAAGCCACAGAGCAGTGACATGGCACCTATGTCGTAGTACCTTTTTGACCAAGTGATTTTCAGTTGAAAGTTACTCGGCCAATAAGGTATCAATTGAAACTCTCGAAATAAAATTAAAAAATCACAGCCCGATCATTTTGCATGCTCGGGTGAAAGCATTTTGGACAAGAGCTCATCGACTGAGGTCATAATTAACAACTCCCATATATACCCAGGTTCTTTCTATCTATCATATACATTTGATTTTACAACTCTATGGGATGTATTTTTTTTTTGAGTCCTATTGAAGTATTTTGAGCTAGGGTTTGATTTATTGGTTGAATGAAATTTGAAGGGTTCCATTTTGTTGGCTGAATTTGTTGAAAACTTGTGGTGTTTTTATTATTTTCATAAAGGAAATGCCTATGATTTGAGATTAGTAATGAACATAACTCATTGTTTATCAATGATTTATTGATGAAAAAATTGGTACAAATTTTGTGTTTTGTCTATCAATGTTTTATCGATGAAAAAATTGGTAGAGACATACTGCTTAGATGTCACAATGATGTATATCTTATTTTGAGCATATTTCATGATGCTTGCACCTGGTCTCATTCATTGAGGTTCATAGATTTACTCTTGTACCTAACATAGTTCATTAAGGCAGACCACACCTATAGTAAGATGTGGGATAGTACTTAATATATATTTTGATAATGTGAACCTCAGTTGAGAACATTTGTTTGGTAAATAATTGGTTTGTTACCTCCCTCACCCATTTGAGTCATAGATTATGTTTCATCTCAACTAATTTTATATTAGGCCACCCATGAGAAATAAAAAATTGGATGAGTTCAATATGACATTCTCCTTCAACAAATTGTTGGAAATGCTAGATCGAGGAAGTGAGTACTATTCAATCTTCTTACACTATCTACAATTGTGCACATTATGTGTGCCATGAGATTCGAGTCTTCAATATATTGTTGAATAACACATGTACTTGGTAAGATTTGGCTTTGAGAGTTGAATAAAAATTTCCTCATCTTCACTTGACATTGGGCTATGTGGCTTTGATGGGCTATATGGTGTTGTTGGGCTATGTAACACTAATGGGATCTATGGTTCTCCTTGCACATGTGATTCATTATTGTTCTACTCAGGGTGTTGTTTAGGAGTTGTTTTTGCTAGATTTGTAGAGGATTTATTTAGGAGTTATCTTTCTACTGCAAGAAATACTTCTTTTTGAGACATACTCTTTTACCTGACAAAAATGACATGATTATTTTAATTTTTTCCCTAAGTGGATTCACTAAGAAACCTATCTTACTAAAATAAGATGAAGAAGCAGATGCTTCAAAATACATGGAACAGTTGGAAATATCAGAACAGGAAGGTGTTACTGAACATAAAACTTCACAATATGTACAAAATTCAAAAATCGTGCAAGGAAAAAACATCACCTAACCTTATTTATGATCGAGAAAATGGGTTCTTGAACTCTAAATCATCTAGTTTCCTGATTTGAGCATAAACATAAAGAACTAGAGATAAAAGAAGGTCCAGTATAAAATTTTAAAAACATCAAGTTAAATATGTATCAATAAGAAGAAAATTATATTACATACTTCATATTTCATATCATCGTAGTTAGTGTAGTCAACAACTCCAGTTGTGCCTACAAATTTAGAATAAAAGATCAGGGAGCCAAAGCTCCATATGGTACCATAACATTATGACTGTTATCATCAAAAGATGAATACTTCTTCACTATCCAAGCTACCATTACTCTTGTAGACACCTAAAAATGACCTAGGCCTACAAGCTTCATTTTTACCACTTTCGTCCTGGCATAATTATGACATTCAATTATGTCCTTGGTCCACATTCGACTATTAATTAAATAATTCATAATTATTTAATTAATTCATGTCCTTTTATTCTTCATGATTATTAAATAAATAAATTTTATTTATTTATTAAATATGTCATTAATTGTCTAAGTCTTCCCTTAATTAAATAAATTTCTTAATTTATTTAATTCCCCTTTTCTCATATGTTTCTTCTTGATTATTAAATAAATGAATTTCATTTATTTATTTAATATGTCACAAATTTGTCACAATTAAATAAATGTATTAATTTATTTAATTATTTAGTCTTATCTCCTAAATTAAATAATTTTCTTTAATTATTTAATTACTAATTCCACTTTTCTTTCATTTTAAATAAATGAAGATATTTAAAATGATTTTATTTTTATTAATTCCCACTCTTTTTAGTAAATAATCTAAAAAAGATTATTTACTTGTCACACAAAATTATCATTTTGAATTAATTAAATTCAAAAAGATATTATTCTTCCCAAAAATCAAGTAATTTTATTTAATATGATCTTGCAAATCAGGCAATCCTTATTTTCTTGATTTTTGAATATCTTTTGTTTCTTCTAATTAATTATCTCATTTATTCTCCAACGTTGATGTGATTTTCTCCACTGTTGATGTGATTTTATCAAATTGCATCTTGGCCCCTCATTTAAGGATTTCACCCTAAACCTAATTAGGGATTATCCTACAGAATCTTGACCATTGATTCTAGGGTATTTGTCATCTTCTCATCCTGGCCACACATTCAAAATTGTAGTTTCTATAAAATAGCAATTTTGTTCTTGTTTTGCTCTCATGCTCATTCTGTCTACTTAGAATTTTGTCATGGTCATTTGCAATCATTGTCATTTTAGTCTATTGTGAAGCCATTTCTTTTATACAAATCCTTCAACATTTGCATAGGGCTTTGGCATTAGTCTAGGTGCTCATTTGAAATCTCAAGGCCTCATTCGATTTGCTGCAAACTAGAAGGTGTAACAAAGGTGAAGCATGGAAGATGAAGATTTATGGTAACATTGTTCCTTTTATTTTCATGTTTATTTCCTTTGTGCTTTGTTACTTCAATGAATTTTTGGTGTTTATTATTTAATAAGCTAACTATCTAAATTTTCCATAGATACATTTGGTGAACATGACTCCGTTTTTTTGGTTCTCCGTACATTTTTTTGTGTTTTCTACTATTTTGCAGGTGCAGGTATAGATCGACGCAACTATTTTTTAAAAACATCATGACGCATTTGATGTGTCATGACGCATATGCTGACAGAAGAGCCGCAATCGCCCTGATAAGCCACAACTGACATTTTGAACAATGCATCTAATCTGTCGAGCTGTATTTGAAGCCCTGAACAATGCATCTACTATGTCACGCTGCATCTGACTGGTAAAAATTTTTCTGTCAGTTTTGACATTCTAACTTTCGGATTTTAGGGTTTTTCTGGTTTCTGGTTTCTTTTCTAGTTTCTGGTTTCTTTTATGGTTTTTTGGTCTTCTGATTTCCTAGTTTTTCATTCCTTCATATTGGCTAGCTTAGATTTTTTGTGTTATTAATCTTCGGTTGTAGCGTGTGGCGGTTACTATTCGGGTGTCGAAGATCATTGCATAAAGAGACTACTAATATCTTTTTTGTAGATTTGAAGGTCGAAGATGGAATAAAACAAACATTGTGCTTGTTTTTCATAGATTAGCAAACATTTAATTTTGGTGCACATAAAAAGAACACTCATGTCTTCTTTGCTTGATTGTGTTTGCAAGATGGTAGGTAAGTATGCTCTCACTTGGTGAAAACCTCATGATCAGAAAACTAGACCCATCTTTATTTGTTATTACCCTGACTTGGTATATCGGAGTATCCTCTCCCCTCGCACTTTTGGGTGATCTTGGGTGTAAGAGAAATGGTTACCAACTCTAGAAATTGGGCCTGCCTGGGGATTTCATCACCCAAACGCGACTCAAAATGGTAACGAAGCTAAATCCAAGCTACCCCCAACTTTTCAACCATTTGTCAAACATTGTTTTCAAGGAGATTTTGTCAGAAACCAAGTCTGAAATTGCTCAAAGTTTCACCATTAGTTTGCATTCGTCACCATAGGTTGCATACTTCATTCGTTAGTTGCATACATTTGGCATTAGGTTATCCCTAGGTTCATATTTACATACTTAGGATTAGACAAATCTCAGCACACTTTGCAACACCATTTTTTTTGAAATTAGGCTCTTTTGGACTAAGTTATCAAACCTCTTTTTCAGTCATTGTCCTCTTTTGTGAAATTTTTCCAACTCAAAAGTCTAGTTAGGAAAATTCACTAGTCATTTAGACCTTGTCACCTTTTCATTTTCAACAAAGTCCTTTAGCAATCAAAATCGAAAACAAAGTTTGAGCTTAGACGTGCTTAGGTATCCTTATCTTAAAATTGCATTTTTAAATCTGCACATTGCATATCCTATTCACAAAAATCCAAAAACATTAGTCATTCTAGTCGTCATTTTGAACTTAGACTTCACATAGTGTCATACTTGCATTTAGTTGTCATTCCCATTTGAGCAATCTCATTTATGGTTGAAACTAGACTTCAAAAACAAAAGAGACAAATGGAAAACTTTTGACAAGACCCCACATCTACTGTCAACAATCCTCCTCATGACCCAAACTAGACCTTTTACGATCCATTTTTAGACAATCAACCTCCAATGACAATGCAATCCTCATCAAACAGTCCATTCGAACAATTCTTGCAAAAAGATGAAAATGGCCAACTACTTTAGGAAAACTTAGAGGCATTGGCACAAGACCTAGAAGCCTGTCAATTCATTGAAACAATGGTCCATCAAGATAGAGACAGATTCTTAGCTATGCTCTTGAGTGAAGGAGCTAATTTACCACAAGGATTTGATGTTAACATGCTAAATTTGAAACCTCCTGACCCTAATGCCAACAACGCACATAACATGTCACATAGTGGTCAACTTCCAAACACTATGAACAATACTTCCTTTGGAACCACAACGATAGTGCATACCACTCCCAACGTCCCAAACACCCCCAACATCCCCAACACCACAAATATCATGACAGTCAATGCCACGATAGTAAATGCCACGGGGGCATCATCAAGTCACAACAATCCCCCCTTGATAGCCCCATCTACTGCCATGAACACAACTTCATCATATCCATCCAGTGGTATTTCACAAAATCCTCAAGGAGGAGGCACAAAACATGTATTTATCCAAGGACAACAACAAAATGTTAACACGATAGCACAATCAAATGTCATTGCCTCCCAAGGTACAAACACAAACATTCCCCTTGTGCAAAACCAACAATTCACACAAGGTGGCCAAGTAACACAACCCATGGTACCATTAACGTATCATAACATCCATGGTCATCACATTCCCCAAATAATGACACACATGACTGGGGGGCACATCCCAACCTACTCATATAACATTCATACTCATCAACATACACCCAATCATAACTTCCAAAACCAACAACATGTCAATCCGCACATGTCATGCATACCACAACTATCCATACCGCCACAATACACCAATATTCATGCACCACAAATACGAACACATGGTGTACCAAGCAATCTAACGTACGGAAACATAAACGACCCTGAGGTGGACGCCCTCAAAACAAGAATAAGGGATATGGAAAAAATCATCCAAAACATGTACATTTCAGGCAAGAAATCAGAAATATCATATGACCTAAATGTATACCCATTTGACACGAGCTTATACATGCATCCATTTCCGCTAGGATATGTGTCACCCAACTTCACAAAATATAGAGGCAAGACAAATCCCATTAAACATGTTCGCGAATTTGCAACCAATTGTATGGACATCGCCTACGAACAAACATACTTGATGAGACTTTTTTCTAAAAGCTTGGTGGGTCAAGCCCTTGAATGGTTTTCAACTCAAAAGGATATCCAGACATGGGATGAGCTTAAACAAAAATTCATAAGAAATTATGCGTACAACATCGACATGGATACCTCTATCACTAACTTGTGCAATCTCACGCAAGAAGATTCTGGTGAGACATTTATTCCATTCTTTCAAAAATGGAGAAGCCTCGCTAGTCGATGTCATATTGACATTCCTGAAAGGGAAAAAGTTGACATGTTTGTCCAAACACTTCTAGGGCCCTTAAAATTTGCATTGCAAATACATTGTTGCACAAACTTCAGAGAATTAGTTGAAAAAGGGGTCCAGATTGAAAAAGCCTTATCGCAAAGGGAGAACTGAGATATGGTTCCAAAAACACAAATGTCAATCCAACCACCGAAAAGAACAAATATTGGGTTAAAAATAAACACGTTACAAGTGACAACGTTGTTGACGCCAAGGTTGCAAACGTTGTAGGTCTTGTACTAGCCCTAAAAGGGGTTCAACAACAACGCCAACCACCAATGACATCGATACCCCCTCCTAATGTCCCTTTCAACAATCAGAACAGTCAAAATAACCAGGGACAATACCATCAAATGAAACAATTTCCTAAAGGCCACACATACACTCCTTTGGGTGAACCCATTGAAGAAGTCCTTAACAAATGCCTCCAACATGGGGTCATCATACTTCTAGAACCAAAATCATATGACCCAGGACAATTCAAACCAGCATGGTGGAATGACAATGCACTTTGTGAATACCATCGAGCAAAAGGGCATATAACCTCTAATTGTCGACAATTGAAAAACATAATACAAGATCTTATCGAAAGTCACACCATCAAAGTAGGTGGATCACAATTCGCCTCCAATTCAGATCATACTATCCACAAGAATCCACTGCAGGACCATGGTTCTCAAAATGCTTCCATGTCAGGTCCACAAAATCAAGCTAACTTCGCTCGAGTCAAGTACAATTATTCTAGGGGACCTACTATAAACAATGTCCAAACTGACAATGAATACATCAATACCATTACGGTTAGAAGAGCACCCCAATGTAATGCTACCACTCACAGTGGCAAGGTCACTATAGCTAGTCCACCCCCCGCTAGATAAGCCAAAATCACTATACTGGGCCCATCTGCTAAACAATCACAACCTGCTCCACCTACTAAATAGACAAAATCTATCCCAACCACATAGCAGTGGAAACCCAAGAGTCAGTTTAACCTCATTGACTAGCTAGGAAAGACTCCCGCACAAATCTCTATACTTGAGTTGCTTCATATCTCTCCCGCGCACAAAGAAATCCTAGATAAAACTCTCCTAGAGTCGTCGGTCCCCAAGGACATCGATGTCAATCAATTTGAAACTATGGTGGGATATATCACTACGCCACACCACGTCACCTTCTCGGATCAAGATTACTCATCACATAAAACCAACCACAATGACGCATTACACATAGAAACTTTTATCCACAAGCACAAAGTTAGATGGGTTTTAGTAGATGGCGGAGAAGGATTGAACATATGCTCCCTCAAATTGGTTAAGGCTCTCAGGTTCTCTGATGCGTGTGTAGACCCAATGAAAAGTATAGTGATCAAAGCATACAATGATGAGGAATTCTCTTCATAGGGCATTATCTCTCTTCCTATCAAAGTGGGACCGGTCATTGTAGACACAACCTGCCAAGTCTTGGATTTGGAACTACCGTATAACATATTGCTAGGCCGTCCATGGATTCATGCCTTAAAAGCCGTCCCATCCACATACCACCAATGTCTCAAGTTTCCATTTGATGGCACTGAAATAACCATATATGGAGACCCCGACCCTTTCCAATATTGTACAAACTTAAGGGGTATCTCCAAAAATAGAGTACCTATTAACTGAGAAGCATCTGGCTCCTCATCATCCAAATATATCAACCCATCCAAACTCATGCCATCTTCCACATCTGCTCCATCTATGTCTGCCGCCATACCACTACCTTCCACTAGCCCTAAGACTGAATCCATTGTCAAAATCCAGGACCTTGGCTGTGGCGAATTCAAACTACACATAGCATACAACATAACAACAATGCCCAGGTCTCCCAAGGACTATGTTCGGCCATGTTTCAGAATGAAACCTCAAGAAACCTTCAAAGTTCCACCAAATATAGTTTTTATCAAGTGGGGAGACATGAGTGAGGAAGACCTTGCTGACATCACAGGATGGATCTATAAGGATACTGTCACACTACCCCCATTACCAGTTCAAAGATATGGCAAAGGTTATGACATAATGAAGGCCAAAGGCTATGACAGTACTAGTGGCCTAGGAAAAAATAAAACTGGTCGAAGGGAACCCATAGAAACTTTTCAAATTCTCAAATATCTTGGCTTAGGGTTTGGATCACTCGATAATGACGATCGACATATCTCTGAACTTTCATATGAGTGAGTACAAGCTTTGGATAGTGTCAAGACTACTAGGGAAACCATCACCGAAACCAACTCCCATGAGTGGGAATTTGGCTCAAAATGATCCCTAAGTGACTGTTGTCTTGATAATTTGTTTGTTGAACCAGGGGAACTGACCTCTGAACAACAATTTTGGCAAACATTCAAAATTGAACAGGCACCAAATAGTCAAAGTCCCATTATCACCTCACATGATGACCAACACCCATCATCTGAACCCATTCCATCCAATTCATCTAAAGTGTCATACGACATTGACAATCAAGACTCTAAGACCTTCACCCCTTATTTTGACAACGAATATGACACTAGTGAAGGAGAATATTGGATAGAGTCTGATGTCGAGTTGGATGATGATAATCTCATCTACAACATCACTGAGTACATCTGCATGTTGTCTGCATCCTCACCCCAATTCACCAACATAGATGATGGCATTACCTTAGTTTACCCTGACCTAGTTCATTGGGACCAACAAGGACCGCCAATGCTAGATACATTTCAGAATGATGAGGCAATTGCTGAATTTATGGGACTAAGAGAAGGCATACCCAATGGGGACCACAAATCAGGATCTGCTATTGATTTAGACTGCATGACATACTTCAGCAAGACTGTTCAGTCCTCTAGTCACAAAAGTAAAAGTAAGAATTAAAAAAAAAAGTGAAACATCTCTAGGTGAAAACTGAAAGGCACCTCTTGACGATAAAATAGTAAAAATAAAGGATGTATCTATGGGTGAAAAGCTCTCTGAGGCGCCCAAAGATGGAGGATTAGACTTTCTCCTCGTGCAATAGGAGAAATCAGCCATGCTTATTGAGGACACAATAGAAGATAACATTTCAACTGCAGAGGATCCCAAGATGGTCCTCTTTGCTGCATCATTGACTGACGAAGAGAAACCAAAATTTCATAAATTCTTTGTAGAATGGAAAATCAACTTTGCATGGTCCTATACTGACATGCCAGGATTGGACCTCGAACTGGTTATGCATCATCTACCACTATTACCCAATGCTAAACCAGTCAAGCAGAAGTTGCGCAAAATGCACCCTCAAGTTGCTCTATTGGTCAAGGCCGAGTTAAAGAAATTACTGGATGTCGAATTCATAAGGTCTATAGATTACGCTGAATGGATTTCCAACCTAGTGTCAATGACAAAGCCAAATGGACTGATCCATGTATGTACAGACTTCCAAGACCTAAATAAAGCATGCCCGAAGGATGACTTTCCTTTGCCCAACATTGACATCATAGTTGAACTAACTGCAGGACATGAGATGCTATCCCTCATGGATGGTTTCTCCGGCTATAATTAGATTCACATTGCTCTTGAGGACCAACACAAAATAGCATTTACTTGCCCATGGGGTACATATTGTTGGAATGTCATGCCATTCAATCTCAAAAATGTAGGTGCTACATACCAAAGGGCTATGACAACAATCTTCCATGACATGATGCACAAAATAATGGAAGATTATGTAGATGACTTATTGGCCAAATCAGCAACCAGGAAAGATCATTTGAAAGTACTCGACACAATTTTCAAGAAACTTGAAGAGTACAAAGTCTGACTAAATCCTAAGAAGTGTGTTTTCAGATTCACATCAGGAAAACTCTTGGGATACATAGTTTCCTGAAGAGGCATAGAAGTTGATCCAGCAAAGGTCAAAGCCATCATAGACATGCCTCCACCCAAAGGAATAAGTGAGCTAAGAACTCTAAAAGGCAGGCTACAATCTATTCGACATTTCATAGCCCAATTGGCAGATAAGTGTCATCCATTCCAGTATCTGTTGCACAAGGATATTCCCTTTGTATGGATAGACAAATGTCAAGAAGCTTTTTAGTGAATCAAAGATTACCTATTGTCAACACCAGTCCTCATGCTTCCAATTCATGGAAAGCCATTGATCCTATACATCTCGACTACTAGTTCAGCACTGGGGGCATTACTGGCACAAAATGATCATGAAGGAAAAGAATGAGCTATCTATTACATCAGCCGCACACTGATAGGGTATGAGTTGAACTATACATACATTGAACGTGCTTGCCTTGTTGTTGTCTTTGCATCCCAGAAATTAAGACATTATATGCTCAGTCACCAGACACAGCTGGTTGTGAAGATTGATCCACTGAAATACCTCTTAAGTTGGATGGCATTAACAAGATGGTTGGAAAAATGGGTTATGATACTAAGTGAGTATGACATAAAATATGTTGAGCGTAAGGCAATAAAAGGACAGGAAATAGCAGATCAACTAGTAGATGCATGGATTCAAGTCACTCATCCACTAGTAATTGATTTTCCTGATGAGTCCATTTTTCATGCAGAACCGACGGTACCATGGAAGCTATATTTTGATGGGTCTCATGCTGGTCATGGCTTAGGTGCTGGAATCTTGTTTATTACACAACAAGGGGATTCAATTCCCAAGGCATTCATAATCACTTTCCCTTGTACAAATAACATTGTCGAATATGAAGCACTAGTCACAGGTCTCAAAATGGCAATCAAATGGAAAATTCAAATGTTGCATGTATTTGGGAATTCCCAACTTGTTATCAACCAAGTAAATGATGACTATGAAACAAAGGATGAGAAGTTGCTTCCCTACAAGAGGATGGTCGATAGTTTCTTGACACACTTCCAATTGATTTCTTTTGAACAAATCCCTAGGATACAGAATAAGGCAGCTAATGCAATGGCTACTATTGGTTCTCTCTTGGACATCCTTCAAAATGTGTCACAATTTGAGTTCTTACTAAAATAGCTTTTAATCCTGGCATATGATATCCCAGGATCAGAAATGGTTTACGAACTTGTTGGTCCTAGCTCTCCCTGGTATCAGGACATTTATGACTACCTAAAATCTCAAACCCTCCCATTGAACCTGTCCAATAACCAAAGCAAGTCCTTCATCCAAAAGTCTACCAAGTATGCCATCATCAGTGACACCTTGTACCGACGTAGTTTTGATTGCACCCTCCTTAGATGTCTGGACACTAACGAAGCATGTACGACCTTACGTGAAGTTCACAATGGTATATGCGGATCTCATTCGAGTGGTCCTACCCTACCCAAGGAAATAACGAGACTAGGGTATTATTGGCCAACAGTTGAAAAGGATGCAATTGAATATGTGAGGACTTGTCACAAGTGCCAGATTCACAGTGACCTGATCCATGTTCCAGCACAGGAACTTCAACCAATCACTTCTCCTTGGCCTTTCGCTCAATGGGGACTCGACCTCGTGGGTAAGATTCATCTAACTTCTTCCAACAACCATAAATTCATTATCACTGCCACTGAGTATTTCACGAAGTGGATTGAAGCCATCCCATTGACATATATTACTGGCAAACAAATATCAAAGTTCATCCTTAACTACATCATTTGTCGATATGGCCTTCCATAGTCCATCATCACTAACAACGGACGTCCATTCAAAAACCAAGACGTTCAGGAGTTATGTGAGTGATTCCATATCCAACACCACTTTTCATCTCCCTACTACCCAGAAGGAAACGGTCAAGTTGAGGCATCCAATAAAACCATTGTCAAAATCCTCAAAAAGATTGTCAATGACGCTGGTCGTCAATGACGCTGGTCGTGATTGGTACATACAACTCAACCCTGCTCTGTGGGCTTACCGAACTAGCATTCATATGCCTATAGGAGCCACTACTTTTTCCCTAGTCTTTGGCACTGAGGCCATCTTACCCATAGAGGTCAAAATTCCTTTGTTACGAGTGTCCCTGAAGGGTCTAATCAACGAAGAGGAGTATCAATAGTCACACTTGCACATCCTAGAAATGCTGGAAGAAAGAAGGAAAATTTCATTGAACCATCTCCAAGCATATCAGAACTGTCTTTTTTGCAGCTACAATAAGAAGGTTATGGTCAAAAATTTTGACATTGGCAACCTAG
Organism: Sequoia sempervirens; assembly: GCA_007258455.2. NCBI lineage: Eukaryota > Viridiplantae > Streptophyta > Pinopsida > Cupressales > Cupressaceae > Sequoia > Sequoia sempervirens. Next base: position 119,401,286 of record VDFB02168118.1, on the reverse strand, counting down.
TTCTCATGCAGAATCCCAAGAATGAAGCCGACAGAGAAAAGCCGAGAAAATTTGAACCAAACTAGTTGGGTCCCTACATTATCACATCTTCTTTCAGTTCTGGAGCTTATTAGCTGGCCACACTAGATGGAGAACAACTGAAAAATCCCATTAATAATTTACATCTCTGAAGGTTCTACGCATAGCATCAGAGGATTTGGTTGAAAACCACAAAATACAAAAAAGAAATAAAAAATGATGAAAAATTGTCACCCTGATCAAAACCTGGCAAATAGGCGTCTTGGTGACACCAAAAAAAATAAAAAGTCAAGAAAATAGTAAAGAGAAAAATAATTCATTCAATAGTGAAAACCTGGTAAACAGGCACTTTGGACAAGTACCGTGGTGAAAACTTGGCAAACAGGAACCATGCGTAATTAATCATTGCTTTGCCATCTACTGTCACTTTGTCTAACTTGGCCTAGGATGAAAGGTATTTTTGCCATTATTTCGCAAATCGTTACCACATCCTATCCTACCTGTCATAGTGGATAAATGATTGACATCAAATCTTGACGACTGTCCATCTTGTAAACCAGCAGTATCCCGTCCATGTTTCTTAAAATGGCTAAGTCTTGGACCTGACTGGGGGCAAAACTTTTTATCATGAAACTACATTGGATGTCACACATGATCTTGGCAATTGGAAAAAAGTCCTGAAAAAAGACAAAAACATCATAAAAAGTCCTGAGAAAAGACAAAAACATCATAAAAAGTCTTGAAAAAAGACAAAAACATCATAAAAAGTCTTGAAAAAAGACAAAAACATCATAAATGTCCTGAAAAAAGACAAAAACATCGTAAAATGTCCTAAAGAAAACCACAAACAAAACATCAGACTGCTTGAAAAGCGCAAACACATTGTTATCTCTTGTCAAAGTCAGTCATATCAATCAGTCTTTGTCATTTGTCCGAACTACGTTGTCTCTGCGCATTTGCTACATAGGCAAGACTCACATTTTGAGTCCCCGAGACATTAGATCAGTCCTTTTAGGTTTGTCAAAATAAAATCATGACACAATTTTTTCTCATCAAGACAAAGTCATTGGTTGTGTCGAACTACGAGGTCTCTAAGTGTATGACGTAGGCAAGGCCATTTGTTGATGAGCCCCCGAGGCCGCACTAGGTCAGTCCATTAGGGTTCATGGCACTACACTGGCACACACGTCAAAAATATTCAATCAATTTCCACATGGGAAAACTCCTAAAACAAAGTAAAATAATCATTTATTCAGCATGACAATTTTATCAACACATCACTCATATCATCAAGGCAATATCAACATATAGTCAAACATAAGTCAAACTCGGTCAGAGCAAGTCAAATCATCATAAACCGGTCAAACTGTCAAATTTTGGTTAGTCTTCAGATGAGTCCTTCTGAATCATAACCTCTGTCATTTACGCCTTAGGATGTGTCCTTCCTAGGTGTCATCATCGTCATTCCACATTTTGAGTGATCCTCTTGACATCTAAAGATCACTCTTCGTGACATTAGTATTCTTCATATGTATCCTTCTGAAGAATGAACTCTGTCATTTATGCCTTAGGATGTGTCCTTCCTAGGCATCGTCATTATTTAGAGGGACCCCTTATGACCATTAGGGATCAAATCCTCTCACCATCGGCATTATTCAAGATGTGTCCTTCCTAAATTCATCAATTCACGACATTTTCCAAGGTCATCAAAACTTTAAACATTTTGACACCTTGACATTATCAAACATGGCATCCTGGCATTAGAACAATGGATATCTAGATGCACTTGGCAAACACTTGACAATTGTCTTTTAGTTTTTATCATGATATTAGTTTCTCAGCGAGGTCCTGATTTTGGGATTTAGAAAAATAACGACATATCATGGCAAGGGCTTTATTTGTTTTTCGTATTTTTGACAATCATGCTACTAGTTTCTCAAGGATGTCCTGGCAACAGGATTTAGAATCTAAGTAGTGACGTTTCATGATTTGTCCTTGTCTTTTTCTGCATGTGGTTGATTATGGCAAAAAGATTGGGGCAAACACGCTCCTAGTATGAGTCATGATCATCCTTGTTTGTGACTGTTTGTCTTACGTAATGGTACGACCTTGCACACCTTGATCTATGTCATATCATGCTATTTCTTGGCCATTAAAATAGTCTACCCAATGATGATTAAGAGTAATAAATACTAATGTCCTATGATAAAGTTTTGAAGGATTTGGTCTAGGAATTAACATTGATTTTCATTAGTTTGGTCATCTTCTCTTCTTCGATCTAGTCATCTTCTCTCATCAGCCTCATCGTCTTCTCTCGTCCACCTCATGATGATATCCTATGACATCCAAAAATATAAGTGCATACATGATCATATAAACATTACATTAGGTCCATACATACATCATCCATGGCATCAAATCATATACATAAACATGGCATTAAACATAATCATCGACATTGCATCTTTTACTAAAATACATTATGCACATCATTATCATTATCATCACATATAAATAAGCATTGCATTTTCATGACATCAATATCACAACATAAGCATCATAGGACATACATGGCATCATAAACTAGCATCATACATCATACATATCATAAGGCATTAAATCAAAGAACATCACATAACACATGTAGGTCACATCAAAACTGCATCATCATATAGTATCATCTCAAAAATGTACAATGTCACAAGATAAAGTCATGGGATATCTCAAAAATGGAGCTCGCAGGCTCAAATAATATACATAGTGTGTCATAATAACAAAATGCCCCTAGGGTAGACTCTCATCATCCCCTCGTGGTGAAGAATGTGGTGGCGGAAACTTTGTCACTGGTATTGAAAAAATAGGGGGACCTATCGCAACCTCTACCTATGCCACAGATGGAGCTACAAAGGACGGTGTCATCTCAACTATAAAGGACATCTGTGATGTCACTGCTGCCTAATTGTAAATAGTAGATGGATCACCAACTGGTGGTTGTACCTGTGTTGATCTATGTACTGAACCAGTCGACCCAGGACTAGGAGTATGACGGCGCGAATGATGTGACCTTTGCCCTGAAGTGTGCCCTATCGAGGTAGACCCTCCGGCACTAGTATGACTCCTACTGCCAGTAGCACTGCCTGCACTGCCTATCCTCGACTATTACCATGACAAAGTCGGATCCCGTCGCTTTGGTGGCACTTCCTACTTGTATAATGTCCTGTACTGTCCTAGCCCCGTGCTCACTTGGCCAACTCCTGGGCCATGTCTCCCATGGGCCCTATGCATAATGCTGCAAAATCTACACACCACTGGGCCAAATCCTGCTAGTCTATCACCGCCTGATCTTGCCCTACCCAAGCTACCTCCAGTACTGACTGTAAAGATTTGACCTATGCCAGGCTGGCATCCAATCTTTGTTGTAGGTCTGCCACCCTTTGATCTACTGTGGCATCCTGGGGCAGTCCTGAGTTGGAGGGTATCTCCTCCTCCCCCTCTACCATCTGCCATCTGAGAAGTCTCTCAGCCTCATCCATGGCATCGTCCTCGTCATCATCATCCTCTGCCTCCTCCTCCTGCCCTCTCACTGCTACCTCCTCCTCCTGCCCTACCAGGTCCACCTCCTCCTCCTAACCTCCCACTACCAACTCCTCCTACCCTCCCACCGCCACATCCTCCTCATGTCCTCTCTCCTCTCTCTCCCCCTCACCAACCTCGAGGATAGCATCTAGCACTACCCTTGCCACATGTGGGCGCACTCTTTGGACCTGCCTCTAACCATCCTGTTGTCATCTCTGGCCATCTTCGCCATCATTTCCACCCCTCCCTCCATCTCCACCCCTACCCCCATCTTCGCCTCCATCTCCACCCCTACCCCCATCTCCACCTCCATCTCCGCCCCTGCCTCTACCTTTCCCTCTGCCTCCATCTCAGCCTCTACCACCATGCCTGGCTCGTGGCACCTGTAAAATAACTGACCATCTATCCACTAGTGTTGGCCCATCTAGATCCATCAAAGGCACTGGCCTGTGTGTTTGCCACCATAAATCATAAGCAGCAGTCATACTAGGATCTGCTGCTCCTCCCCTCCAACCCCAGGCCTGGGCTACTAGCCTATCTATTTGTTGCTCTACAAATGCCATGGGGATAGTTGGTCCCCATGCATACTCCCTGGATGATCAAGCATACTCCGCTATCCCTGCGGGCACATCCTGCTGCTCTCGAAACTATCTCAAAACATGCTACAGCAAGTACATCTCAATAATTAGGGATATCTACACTATCTGGCCAATCAGGTACCTAAATTGCTTGCACAGACTCAAGTGCTCATCCTCGTCATCCCACTTACCATAATCTCGGTATGACCTCCAGATAAAGGATATCATAGTGTCGATATGATGTCGCCACCACCTTGTCTCACCCATATGGGTCTGCTGTAATGCACCTACATAATAGTACGCATATGGCATACCATCGGCCAACTATGGTCTCTCAATGGGAGGTCAAAATATCGCAAAGTGCTCCCAAGCTCAGATCATTATGAGGGTCATCCCATAGGAGATGCTCTCTCCTCTCCTATACACAACATCATGTAGCTGGTGATACAGTGTCCCCAGTAAACAAGGACCCCAAGCATAAGCAGTCCTGTCTCGCCTCATGCCCACCACGACGTCTCCCCAGCCAATAGGGAACCCGTGTCCCCGTCAATCAGGAATCAAAATACTTGCAATCATAGTCACCAAGAATGCATCAAAGCACTTGTAGTGCTCCGCCATGAACTCCCATCAGATCTCATAGCCCTAAATCCCCAGTCCTACACCCTAATCTCAATATTAGGCACGAAAAGTCTGGTCATCATGCCGAGGGTCATAGACGATCCGCTCCCCGCGAATCAGCACTCACAAAATATGGTAGACATCCTTTAAGGTGATCGTAGCCTCACCCATTGGCAGGTGGAAGGAGTAGGTCTCTGAGTGCCATCGCTCACACAATGCCATCAGTAGACCCCTATTCGCCTGAATACCGGGCATGAATGCAATATAGAATAAACCCAGTCGCATCAATCGTTGCCGCTCTCATGGGCCCAACTGATCAAACCGAAAGGTGGTCGGTCTGCTCTCTCTCATATAGATAGGGGCAAGCTGCCTCTGCAAAAAGATGAACAATGCATTAGTGTTTTTTAAACAACTGTCAGCATCATGAAAAGCATCTAAGATCACGCAAACATCAAAACAAGTTCTATTCAAGATAGAGACAATTGCGTCACAACCAGGCAATTGCGTCGCGAAACGTCAACTGTGTTGTTACAAACATCAAATGTGTCTCAATAAGTCAATTATGTCCCATTATCACACTTGTGTCACGAAATTTAGCAATTGTGTCGCAACATGGCAAATGCGTCAAACCTTAGCAGTTGCGTCACTCAAAATAGCGACTACATTGCAAAATGATGATTGCAGCATTCCAACAGTCAAATGCGACTCGATAAGTCACATGCGTCGCACGAATTGTCAAATGCAGTGCGACCGGCCACTCTAGCCTAATTTGTATGAGCACTTGTGCCGCGACGCATCAAACGTGTTGAACGCGATGTCAGTTGCGACTTACGCGAACGCAGTTGTGTCGCGGGGCAAATATTGTTTGTCCTAAAAAGCTAAAAATGACACACAAAACAAGAAAATGACAAAGCAAAGCAAGGGTACTTACCGCTGGCTCTGAGCCCTCTGGCCATCTGAAGGTCCGCACGATCTCTCCATGGTGCTCTGCTACTGGAATAACCATCGTCGCTGCGCTCCTTTTCGCTCTGGGCTCTCGAAATTTGCAAAGTAAAAAGTGGAAATGAATTGACTTTTACCCCTTGGCCAACTTATTTATAAGGTCAAAATGACATTTTTCTCAGGTGGGTTACTACTGGACGCTCATTTGACCACCTTTGACTTCCCCGTTGACTGTCTTAAACATGTCCGAATTTGAAACTGATTGCACCATTATTTTTCTAGTAGTCAAATTGATTTATCAGGACCCTTTTCAAATTTTTCTGTCACCGACCCAAAATTTGAAAAATTTCCCGAGGGAGCAATGATACTTTGTACCTTTACTGGGGCATTCCTTGGACTTATTTTCTTTGTCACAATGCGACAAGCGACATTATGACAAAGAGGGGCAAAATGTAGACACCTAAAAATGACCTAGGCCTGCAAGCTTCATTTTTACCACTTTCGCCCCAGCATAATTATGACATTCAATTATGTTCTTGGTCCATTCGACTATTAATTAAATAATTAATAATTATTTAATTAATTCATGTCCTTTTATTCTTCATGATTATTAAATAAATAAATTTTATTTATTTATTAAATACGCCATTAACTGCCTGTCTTTCCTTAATTAAATAAATTTCTTAATTTATTTAATTCCCCTTTTCTCATATGTTTCTTCTTGATTATTAAATAAATGAATTTCATTTATTTATTTAATATGTCACTAATTTGTCACAATTAAATAAATTTATTAATTTATTTAATTATTTAGTCTTATCTCCTAAATTAAATAATTTTCTTTAATTATTTAATTACTAATTCCACTTTTCTTTCATTTTAAATAAATGAAGATATTTAAAATGATTTTATTTTTATTAATTCCCACTCTTTTTAGTAAATAATCTGAAAAAGATTATTTACTTGTGACACAAAATTATCATTTTGAATTAATTAAATTCAAAAAGATATTATTCTTCACAAAAATCAAGTAATTTTATTTAATCTGATCTTGCAAATTAGGCAATCCTTATTTTCTTGATTTTTGAATATCTTTTGTTTCTTCTGATTAATTATCTCATTTATTCTCCACCGTTGATGTGATTTTCTCAAATTGCATCTTGGCCCCTCATTTAAGGATTTCACCCTAACCCTAATTAGGGATTATCCTACAGAATCTTGACCATTGATTCTAGGGTATTTGTCATCTTCTCATCATGGCCACACATTCAAAATTGCAGTTTCTATAAAATAGCAATTTTGTTCTTGTTTTGCTCTCATGCTCATTCTGTCTACTTAGAATTTTGTCATGGTCATTTACAGTCATTGTCATTTTAGTCTATTGTGAAGTCATTTCTTTTATACAAATCCTTCAACATTTGCATAGGGCTTTGGCATTAGTCTAGGTGCTCATTTGAAATCTCAGGGCCTCATTCGATTTGCTGCAAACTAGAAGGTGTAACAAAGGTGAAGCATGGGAGATGAAGATTTATGGTAACATTGTTCCTTTTATTTTCATGTTTATTTCCTTTGTGCTTTGTTACTTCAATGGATTTTTGGTGTTTATTGTTTAATAAGCTAACTATCTAAATTTTCCATAGATACAACTCCAAACAATGTATATCTCATGGAAATATTTTTGACATCAACTAACTCATGCACCTTTTGAGAAACACATACCACTGAAGTTATTAAGCCACTGTTTCAAGTAAGGACAAGATGTATACTGAATGTCAAAATGCCATCAATTAAGCATAATTCATGAGCAATCAACCACAGGCAAAGTATAGGGAAAAGAGTATTGTAACCACTGTCATTGTCAATATGTTGTTGCAAAGTAATACTTAAGTTTGAAAAACAACACTATTGAAAAACATAAGGACAATGAAAAATAGATGCATCCCAAGAACATTTTCTTATTCACAAATTCCTGCTATCTTCAACAAGGAATTACAATTTGTGTCACACACTATTGCCTTAGATGATGGAATTGAGCTTAATTGATGTCGTGCACTCCTAAAGGATACTCAACTAGCCGGTTATACTATTAATTAGTGTAGGGTAAGTATCATCTAGGCAACAAATTTTGGATAAAATGATAGATTGCTCATAAATCTCTCTCCTCTATTAGGAAATAATTTTAATGAATTACAAAACATGAATGCATTCAAATAATTTCTTGATAGCTGCTAATGAATTATTTCAACAGTTTAGTCCTAACAAATTGACAGAAATTGGCACCATTTCTCAACTTTTGTTGACAGTTTTCCCACTAACTATAGAAAAATTAATATGCATTAAAATTCCATTGTCTCTTCTTAAAATACAAGAGTCGAGCTCAAAAAACTGTCCACAAATGGCATGTACTGTTATTGTGTTTCAAGCATCATTCACACATTTTATATTGTGTTTTTATCACAATCACTTTCAAAGAAACATAGAGCATCCAATGTAACTTTGGTAGAAATATGGGAAACTATCATCCACCAACATGATGATCTTTATGAACCATAACATTATGACTATTATCATCAACTCATTGTCACTATTACTCCCAACATTATAAGTTCTCAAAATTGAAAACCCCAAATTTCTAGTTCACCATGTGTGCATGTACATGTATACATATTTTTATGTACATGTGTGTACATATATATGTGTATGTGTGTACATGTATACATTATGTACATAATGTGTGCATACATGTGTGTATGTGTACATATATGTACATGTGTACATGTATGTATGTATTATATATGTATATGTGTATGTGTGTATGCATGTATGTATGTATTATAAATGTATGTGTATGCATGTATGCATGTATGTATGCATATATATACATACATGTATGTGTGTATGTATGTACATGCATATATGTGTATGTATGTATGTACATGTACATGTATGCATGTATACATGTACATATATGTACATGTACATGTGTATGTATTTACATACTTGAGTATGTATGTATATGTATGTGTGCATGTACATATATATATTTATGCATACATATTTATGTATATACATATATACATATGTATTCATACACATGTACATGTACATAAATATGTATATGTACATGTACATACATAGATACACATGTATATGCATACATATGTACATATATATACATGTACATATGTATATGTTTTAGTTTTGAAACTTGAAAATTTTGTTTAATTTAAATATATATTTGTTTTAGTTTTTGAAAAAAATTCAATTTAAATTCCAGTTTTTAACATCACATTTATCTTTTGTTTTAATGATATGCAAATCTCTCTCTCTCTCTATTATATATATATATATATCATGGTAGATGAGGGATCTCATCATTCCCCTCATTCTGAGCAAGATGCTCAAACTAGATCAAATTTATTTCAGGATAGTATTGATAGATTAGACAATGCTCTAAAATGTTTAGAGCAAACAATTCACAACTTCCCCAATTTGGCTAATCGAGATAGATTAGTCACTATTAGATAGGAGATTTATAAAATGATCAAGACAATTTGATCATACAATCCTTATGATGAAATCAACATTGAGTAGTTTTATTTTTCTCTTGCCAGGAATGTTACTAGAATAGTGAAACATAGAGAAGTTGCCAAATTAGTTTCAGGTGAAAATGTGTTATCCATGTTCCCATTTTATAGAGGAAAAAATAAAATTAGAAGAAATGTGGTTACAAGGTGTGTAGATCCTCTTGTTGCGCCATTCATATTATACCCTAGATGGTTGGAAGCGCATCATAGATGGCCTCACAATGATGAGCTGCCATAGTATTTTGTCAAATAGTTATATGCAGAATTTCATTTACATATAGAGGTGGACTACACTTCTCATCCCGAGCATGCTGGTCAAGGTAAAGGCCATTTTTTCTGAAAAACCATAGTTTAAATGTGCATATTTACCACCACTTGTGGACAAGAGAACATTAGTTGGCCCAAACCTCTTGGTTTTACCAAAACGTTTGGAATTGGTAGCAGAAGGGGAGATAACAACAAGCTCCCTTTAGAGGCAAATTTTTGATAACATTGCCTCTATTACAACACAGATTGATTAGATTTCATTTGATCGAGTTCGTAGATACTTATTATGCCTGCGGATCAGCTTTCCTCCCACTGAGGCTTCATCTGCATTCTATGATCCATTTATTTGTACGAATCTACCTACTCTTTTAGATATCGAGCAGATGACCCACACGACTCTGTGTAGTATGTGTAGAGTCTCAGTGTTGGATTTAATGGCAGCATATCAGGTTATCAGTGAGGACCATGGGATCCCTCTTGACCAGGTACATGACTTTATTAGACAATGATATCTTGGTACACATACAAGCCACAGGGTGGCAAATGCAAAGGATATTCCACATCAACCCACAGGTTCCCATGTGCATCATGTTTCCATTGATCCTTTAGCTTGTACAAGTCATTGTCAAGATGTTACAGGTCATGTTGAGGCTACTAGCATGGCACTTGATGTTGTCCATGGGACATGAAGTCAACTTCTTTTAGGTACTGATACAGTTGTACATGCTACAAATCCCCAGACTGTGATGTCTTTACATTCTCGTGATATTAGTGATATTGGTAGAGCCATCGATCAGGCACACCATGTACTTGAGTATAATTTATACATATAAAATTGTGTTCTAATTTAAATTATATGTATATATGTAATTCATTTTAAAGTCTAGTTGTTTAACTCCTGATTGAAATTGTGTACTTGGAAATTTTAAGCAGTATGGTGATTCTCCAAACTTTTGAAATTTGGTGCATGATGGCAATCCTACAGAGTATGCAGCTAAGGTACATTTAAATTTAATAAAAAATTTAATTAAACTTGATGTAAGTTTGAACACATTGAACTTGTACATTGTAGTTTTAAATAATTTTACATATATGTGTACACATATATATAACATGCAATTAAAAATTAAATTTCAACATGTATATACTTGAACACATGCAGGGGTTGGGACGTGGCTCAGGCCATAGATTGGGAGATCTTGGATTGGGCCATGGATCCACACATCTTGGATCAATAGAGAGATCAGTCCATGGATTATGGGAGCTATCGAGTCGTAGATCGAGGGAGAGATCAAGCCATGGATCTAGGGAGAGATCACGGGATGGATCAGGCCAGATATCTAATGATTCTATTCATACGAGACATCCTTCTCTTTGAGATTTTTTTTACATCTTATTACATGTTTGAGATCAGATTATTATGTTGGAGACACTTTTTATGATTTATCTATTGAACATTTACATACACTTATGTTTTATGGTACATATACTTGTTATAATTTACATCACATTCATACATTTATGTTTTATGGCTGGAATAGGTTTGTTATATATGCACATTATTATGGTTTGAACACTTGTTATATCTATAAATATACCATGCATTAAATTAATTTGTACATAGGGTTTTATTTATTTAGCAAGTGAACTTGAGTACCTTTATTTAAATTTATTATATATATGTTTTGTTCAAATGCACTTGTACACATCTATTTACATCGAGAAATCAAATGTTGGACTATCTAATGGTTGAGCTATTTGTAAATTTAAAAATATGGACATGCACATGTAATTATACATACATGAACTCATTTTTTTATCAATATGGGAATACGAACTTATGTTGATATCTTTGCTTTTTTTAAACTAAAAAATTGAGGGATGCAGGTCAAATTAAACCATCAATGGACATGAAAATTAATTTTTTTTTTAGATAATCTTAAGATATTGATATGCTCAAAGGATACAAATATGGATGATAATTTTTGAACTATCCTTGCAAGGAGTGCTTTGTCATAAAATTTCAAGATTAATGCTATATTTAAAAGTGGAACATAAAAATGCAATTGGGATTAGATGTCAACTTGAATTCTTAGCTCTAAATGTTCATTTGTAAAGTTTCAAACTCTAGGTTAAATACATAAATTGTGCATGTATATGATGCTATATACATGAACTTAAGAATTCCATATAATCTAATACACATGTGTTCATTTGAATGTGCATGCAAAGAATTCTTGTTCACTAGATGGTGAGCTATACTCAAGTGTTTAGTTCAATGTACAAATGAAATCAAATAAATTCAAGTGAACTTAAGAATTCCATATAATCTAGAACACACATGAATTTGATTGTGCATGCAAAGAAAGTGATCTAGATGACATGAGCTATAAGTGGAGTTGAATGTACAAATGAAATCAAAAAATTTCTATTCTTGAAAGTTTAAGAATTCCATGGAACATTTATATGCAATTGGAAATTGATATATTTAAATCTCAAGTTATGCACAATATAAGTATCTAGATCTTACTAGATGACAGTTAGATATATTTAAATTTAATTTAATTGAACAATCAATCCATATATAATTAAACCAAAGATCTGGACCATTACATACATGGAATCAAGCTATATACATATGGTAAACAAATTTAAATTGATGCCAAAATACATAGCTATCTCAAGCACCCCAAACACCATCACTATGATTCAAGTTACAATTTTCATGTATATTGGACAATGCACCTTGAGGTGAACAAGAAAGACTAATCCAAGAGAACTTGGATACAATCTAAAATTCACAAAATGGATTTGATAACTATACTTGAGATAGGCTAATTTTTTTAAGCAAATTTGGATTAAAGATGAAATAAAATTTTAAGGGACCTTGATTTTTTATTAGGAGATTGGATTTGAAATGGATGATAGTCCTGATTAAGGATACTTGATCCCTAGATACATTGAAAGCTTTGGGTGATAATGAAAGGGAAATATGATGTATGGGCTATATTGAGACCTTAAAACCAAATTTGATGTTCAAGTTTAATTATTTTTTATTAAGGATGGAGAATGGATGTATGGTTGAGATGGATCTAGATGGATAATTTAATTGATTATATTTTGGATGAGGATAGATGGATTAGATTATAGTCCATTTGATTAGGATAAGATTAGGTTGATAATTTGATTATAACGTGATTTAATTAATGATTAGGTCTAAAGGGATGATTCTAGGATGATTATGGTTAAATGGGAACTATTACCTGATAAGGTATGATCTTAACTTGATGATTAGGATGGGGGATGCTTACCTGATGAAAATAATAATTAGGATACATGAAAAATCCAAATGATCATTTAAAATTATTGAATGTCACATTAAATTAACATATAATTTAAATAAAGTTCAAGTTCTAGAGACAACATGTATGTCTAGATTCTTCAGGTCACTCAAACACCATTATCAACTCTATAATATACTTTTGGAGTTGAATGTTCAAATGAAATAAAAGATTCATGAACTTAAGAATTCCATGAAACATAAATTTAAATGCAAAACTGGAACATAAACTAGGTTTTGTATAAATTGCACCCATGTGTATATTCAATCTAGCTCATATATATTAGTGGAGTTGAACAAATATTTATTCAAATCTATTTGAAAGTGAAAGTTTAACAATTCCATGTCAAACATAAAAATACAATCAAGGAATCTAGATGATTTAAAGGAATTTATGCAAAATGTGAACTTTTTAATTTAGTCAAGTTCTAGGTCAATTAAGTAAATTGTGCATGTGCATATATATATATATATATTCAATCTAAGATTCAACAAATGAAATTGAAGATTCTTGAGTGAACTTAAAAGAATTTCATGACCAACATAAAAATGCAATTGGAAATAGATGATTAAAAAGGAATTTAGGCATTAATGTTTAAATGAAAACATTTTTAAAGTCACTAGGTTTTGTATCAAGCATATATGATCTAACATACATACATATTTAAGTGGAGTTTCAAATGTAAATTATGATTAAATATCAAAGATTAGATTGAACTGAACTAAGAATTCTACATGGAACAAATTTATTTAAATACAATTTTCCAAAAAAAATGACCAAGCCTTTGAATTTAAAACCAATGTTCTAAATCATGTCACATGTCTAATCAATATAAATATAAATTATATATATATATATATATATATATATATATATATATATATATATATATATATATATATATATATATATATATATATATATATATATATCCAATACACATGTCTAATCAATATAAATATAAATTATATATATCAGTCATAGATATACATATGTATATATCCAAAAAACAACTTAAATCTCTTGGTACATAAAATCCAGATCCTCTCTATCTTTAATTATTTTTAAAATCTTTTCATGATCTTCAATAGGCAACCTCCACTTTTGTTTGGCACATCCTCTTTTAGGTAAAGTCTCTAAATTTATTTTTGTTACCAAAACTAAATGATTGTAATGTAGAACCTTTTGTCCTAGCCTATAATCAACAAATATAATACCATTTTTATCTATCTTTATTTGTTGATAATATGTGCCTTCAATAATGACTGATCCAATGGGATACTCTTGTCCATCACCATCTGTCAGTGATTCCACCAATTTTCTTTTTGGTTGCATACATCTTAGTAGATAGTAATCTACACTTTCCGCATTTTCAAGATCTGTAGCTACAATTAAAATATCTCCTGTGTACACACACCACATATATACATAAAGTAAATACATAAATAAATTGTATATATATATATATATTTAATATATATTTAAATTTTTATATATATAAAAACATGTTTGAAACCTATTTAAACATATAGAATATATATTTAAATCTTTATTTTAACTAAATTAAAATCAATTTTCATACCTGTAACAACTAAACCAGATACACATTCGTAATCAACTGAATATAGTGGATTGTAGACATCGACATTGTCATCTTCAACAAAAGGAGGCATTGATATTAATTGTTTCATTTCCCATTGTGAAACATACCTATCTCTAATATTCTAACACTGATCAATATTTGCATTGTCCACAATGCAATCAACACAAAAAAACATGATTTTTCTCACATAAATTGCATAAGGCTTACTACTCCCTGTTGTCATGATTTGATGCAAACTTCTAATACCATGAATTTCTTGATAATTATAAGGATTTTATTGATCAATATCTATTTAAATTCAAATTTGAAAATTCAATTTAAAATCATGTATACATACTTGAACTTTGAAATTCAAAATTTTAACAAATTTTGACTAGTTGTACTTGTAACTTCCCAAAAATATTGTGTGTTGTATGTTGAATCACAAGTGGAAAAGTGAGTTTTGCACCATTCAACAATTTCATTTGCATTTTGTATGGCATTACCTACAAGTGCACAAGTTGGTACAATTTGTTACCTATTACTTTCAATGAACTTATATCTAATCTTTAAAAAAATATGACCAAGCTAGATTCTATATATATGGTGAAAGTTACATTCCAGCAAGTTCATGTTGACAAAGTGCACGCTTCACACATGCTCCTGCTCCATCGTGCTCTCCTTTTCCATGTCCACTCTTATAAAAATTCCACAAAAATTTGGTGTTGCATCTAGCATGTTGACTGCTTAACCAAACAAAAGCTTTTGCAGACTTAAGTTGTCCTATGAAGTTACAAATAATTAAACACTCAAACCAAATTAGTTTCAAAAAATTAATTATATATATAAGCAATTAAACAATTTAAGTCTCAAAGTTAAAACTAAATATATAAATATTTAAAAAATAATGTACTTACTAGCACATCCATCAGACCATATCCAGTTTTGTTCTTGATTTATTCCATGTTGTCTTAGGTCTTCAAAACACATTTTGAAACAATGAGCTACATAGCTTCTATCATGATTTGTATCATCACTGATATAAAATTGAACCTCTTTTATTATAATTTGATCATCTTTGCTACTTTGTATTCCATCGACCGCTACCTCTGCATGCCTATAGCAAACTTGCACAAAAATTGCAACTTGCTCTGAATGATAATATTGACTTTGGATCTTAGTTTGAGAACTAAATGTATCTGTATATATATGAGTGAAAGAAAATAGTTGTGAGTCCCCCTTTTGGGACCAACAAAAAAATGTGGCCAAATATCACACTTAAAATTGCCTAAGTTCAATCAAAGATGATTTTTATCAAACTTCCTTTGATCGAACCTAGTTAGTGCATCTATGGCAACTCATTTAATAAGGGTTTGATTCAACTTGATACTATTTGAAGTAATTTTCTATTGAACCAATTTAAACTACATAGAAGAGGTTTCAAGTAAACAAAGGTGAGCCTCATTTATTTTCTATTCTCCTTGCATGTGAATCTCATAAGTAATGGGTGACCTCCTCATTTTCCCAATTGTTTTTCTCTCCTTTAGTTGTGTTTCTAGTAAATTCTTCTTTTCCTTTCTCAAGTTTTGCAATTTTTAATTTTGGGTTTTAATACTATTTTATGAATTAAATATTTTTTTGCTATTGAATCTTTCTATATTTTTGAAAAAATATTGTAATTTTTTAGCTAATTTATACAATAATATATATATATATATATTTGCTAGGTAAGTTAGGCTTAAGGAAGTAGTACCCCATAAAAAAGATAAAGATAAAGATAAACAACATGCCCTTCAAATAAGGGTCTCCAGAAAGGACCATAACTTGGGTCATCATGAAAATTAATACAATTTCTAAGTTTTACTACCAAATTTGACAAGGGAATGCAAAATTGTGTTAGACATAGTCAAAGCTCTCTTCTTTTTCCTTTGTATGATTGTCTAGATTTCATTTCTTGATCTTCATATTTGCTTCATTGGTTATTGATGAAAAAGGTGTTATTGTCCTCATAAGATGTAACATCATCAACCAAGATCTTTAAATTTAAATCTTCTTTTGCTTTGCAACCCTCTAACTTAGAATCACTAATCACTCTTACAACAATGCCAAGAGGGAGATGCACCATACCATCCAAAAGGTGAGAAAGCACAACATCAACCAAAGCCTTCTAACTTCCCTTATATAGAGGCAAATTAGATTCCAATTGAACCTTATCATTTGGTTCAACCTGGGGGCGATGAAACATCTTTTTTCATAGAGTAATGATGTGGGGAAGCATCTTTCCACCAAGTGGCCTGACTATTGATTTTACATTTTGTACAATGTACAATGATATGGCTAGTGTTGAAACACCTACAACAACAAAAAGGAAAAACTTCATAATCCAATAATTGATTCCGATAGTAATTTGATGTTTTCAGGGAGATATCAATTGATTGGATTTTGGAAGTGTCAAGCTCAACCAGAATGCGAGCATAAGTGGTATGAAAAAAGTTTGCAAATCCTTCATTCACATCCAATTTTTTTCTAAGTGAGTTGCTAATTTCCTCAAAAAAAGAATCAATCTAGAATTGGATTGCAAGGTTGGGGAGTCTAACCCATATGTGTATGGTTGTAAATGATTCAAAGCATGAATCAAAAGAAGGATAGCATGGCTTGAGCATGAGCATATGTTTTTCGAAAGCCCCTAAGTAGTCACAAAGAATAGTGTTCCAATCCAATATATATTAACAAAAACTATGTGCACATGGATAAATTTGAAGACCACCTTTTAAAATAGGAAGCCAATTTTTGGTGATCCATTTGTGAAGAGTAGACAAGCGTGGTGAAAAACCCTTGAATTTGTTGATCAAACCCTTCTCAGCAAAAAATGATTCATTTTCTACCACTTCTCTATTAATATCTTCATCCAGATCCATATTTATAGAAGAAGAAGCATTATGAGGAGAGAAAGTAGGTTGGGAGATACCAGAGGCTTGGGTATCAACACCTCAAAATCCAGTAGGAGGCAGAAAATTTTTTCCTTTTGTTTTTCTAATCTTGAATCCACAACCATCAGATGTGTCCCCCAAACACCCCTTGAAGGGGCCTCACTTGTGGGATTCACAGAGGAGGGTGCCCCAAAGCCAAAGATCCACTGCTAGATTCACTTGCTACAGGGGCATAAGAAACACCCATGTAGGAACAATTGTGTTGTAAGCTAGAGCAAGCCTTGGGTTAAGGGGAAAATCATAGTAAGCTTTGAGGCACCTCGCCAAAGATCTAAGGGCACCATCCACTAGAGATGTAGAAGGGGTGACACAAGTCATAGCTTCAAAAGACTTTGGTAGCAACTTCCCTTGCTTGAATGTTATAAAATTAACACTATAATTTGGTTGTTGATAAAAATTTTAACAACAAAAAGAAAATCAATTTAAATATAAAAAAATATAAAATTAAGAAAATTTGAAATGCAATAAAATAATTAATTAATTTATAATCGTATAAAATAAAAAATTATAAAGTCGATAAGGGCACAGTGTGGTGGTCAAGTCATAATATTGTTGTGGTGTCCACCAAGGTCCAAACCCCTACTAAATTGATCTTGTAGGCTATATGCCTCTATTGGGCCAATGTGCTCGTAGGATGTGTGCCTTCGTTGGGTTGTTGTGGTATGAGCTATGTGCCTTTGTTGGGATGTTGAGCTTGCAGATTTGAACAAGGTGATAATGCCTTGGTGACTAAGGCTCCCCAGTAGGGATCACAATGATAAATCCATTGGGAAGAGACCACTTCATAAGTAGTTTCTCTAGGTTCAGACCAAACTAAAAACCCAAGTAACCCTCATCAATCTTATTTATATATATATAATGAGAAAAATAATAAATTAATAAACCTTATACTATACAATAGATAAAATTGAAACCCTACATTCTAACTCATAAACCTCTCAACTATGAACCTAAATTACCAACACCGCGTTTTAGAAAATCTACACTCGAAACCACATAGGGAAGGTCATAAACCATAAAAATAGAACCTCAAATCCCAAACTCTATTTATTATATAACTAGGCACGCCCTAAAATATAAACCTTAAACCATAAATTCACCAAACCTTAAATCTTAAACCATAGACCATAGGCTATATAAACTTTAGAAACCCCAAATCTTAAACTAGGTAAGTTACTCTCAACTCTAAATTTTAAACCATAATTCATAAAAATTGAACACTAAAGTTCAAAATCTATTTACAATAGTCATAAATTATAAATCCTAAACCCCAAACCCCAAAACATATACCTCAAGAAACCTAAAAGTTGTGAATCTTAAACCTTCAAACCCTAAACATTTAAACACTATTAGAGGCAAGGATTTTCCTAGGATAAACAATATGTTATGTGGTGAATTTATATATTTCTCTTCTAAACTATTTATTATATTTTCTATGCATTTCTCTCTTTATTTATTAGTGTTAAAAGAGTTTTTGATATTTATTTTTTGTTCTCTTTTATTTGATATTAAAGCTTGTCTAACTCTATTTCTTAGATAATAAAATAAATATCAAAAACTCTTTATCAGCCTCCACCATCATTTAAAATGCAACCATTATAAAGGGGTGCATACTGCCACGTGGAAAACGCATTGCTGTAGATAAGACGCATACCCCACTCACACCAATAAATGAATTCACCGTATGAAATGCGCATCGAAAGTTAAAACGTCTCTTAATTTAAACGACAAACTAATAAAATTAGTCAAACGGGTATGCAGAGCCCGAGAACATATTTCAGCTTTGCCGCCTCTGAGTTTGTTCTTGACTTCTCCCGTAAGCTGAGTTGAGCTTATATTTATGTTTTCAGTCTCTTCCCTCTCCTGCAATATTAAGCCAATGCAAAGGAGTTTGACAGAAGTGATCAAGGTTCGAGTCGCAGCAGGTCATTTGAAGTTCGTCAAGAAAATGAAGAAGCAGAGTTCGTGGTATTCAGAGGAGGAAGGGCGTGTTGAGGAGTGGGAGTGTGAGACTCCCAAGCACCAAAAAATTACAAGCGTGTTTTGTCCATCGCCTCCCAGAAAAAAGAGGGCGGAGCTCAAGTATGGAAATCCTCCTCCAGGCGGCTTTTTCAACAACCCTGAACTGGAAATGTTATTTGCCAATGCTGGTAATGCAGGGGCCTGATGTGCATCACTCTCCCAAGCATTTATACCAGATTTGGTTGTATTTTGGCTATTGCTCTGCTTGTACTTTGTACTTCGTTTGTTGTTTCAATTGAAAAAAAGGCAAAAAATTGTTGGAGTCTCCATTGGCCTTTGTTTTTGGTTGAGTTTGAATATTTGGTGTTTGTCTGAGCATTGCTAAATTGCAGAGATAAATTAGAACCTACAATTTTATGTCATTTTCCTGTACATATTAAATTTTAAGTTGGGCTGATGTGGTAGAATGAGAAATGGGATTGAAAAGAGCAGGAGTTTTCACTGATTTCCAACTGACTCATGAATTATGTAAACAATTTTATAAAGATAAAAGTACTTTAGAAGTAAATGTTTTTTTGCACTTGTGTAAATGATCTTCAGTCATAGATATAAAGTCTCTATGTAGATTTGACTTGGTACTCTGCAATCCTTTTGTACTTAAAATTAAAGGTTTTCCTTCTTGTTTAGAATTATAATGAATGGTCAGTGGTGTTGAAAAAGATCTAAAGAGAGCTTGCCATATATTGATGTCTAATAATTTTAATTTTTTAATTTAATAATTTTGGTTAGCTCAAAGGCTTGTTGTAATATGTTTAATCATGTGTAATTATTAATGTATAATATGTAAGTGTTGATAAAATGTAAATGTTATTAAACGATGGTTTTTGATGTGTTTTAGATAAATCTTAGAGGGTTTATCCTTTCATAGGACATGCTAATATACAAAATTTGGATTTTATGCATTCAAGTAGTGGGTAGTGACTAGTTGGGAAGAGGTAAGCTTGAACCCAAATAAAATTCAAATTTTGAAAGTTCAATTGTTTGTTGTAGAAAATGAGAAAATAAATGAAATCAAAAGGAAACAAAAATAAAATTGAATCTACGTTTAAATCCTACCACTACCTCCTTTTGAGCAAAACTAGGAATGCAAATTTAAATTGGAAGCTAAAGACTAATGTAAATTTAGGGTGAGTGGATGTGCTCTTGATGTGTTTGATGTTGGGTTGTTCTTGGAGTCCTCATTATGACAATATGCATTTGCTTCGATGGGTTCTTCTTCATGATTTGGTTGAGGATGGGGTTGCTTTAGAGATGTGAGATTGGAGAAATGAAGGGTTGAGATCTATTTGAAATGGATGGCTAGGATTGAATGAGAGAATTTTTGAATTTGAATTTGGGAGAGGAGGTAGAAATATATATTAGTAGTTTGTGCACGGAGGGTTGAGAATGATTTAGTTAAGTGAATGACCAAGATTCAAAGTTGATATGAATTTAGATAGATGATAGTTGAGAATGAATGGTTAAGGTTTAATTGATTACTTTGATGGCTAGAATTAAAGATTAGTTTCATTTAGGATTTGATGATTTAAATTAAAAAAATGTTATTTAATTGATTGGTAGTTAGAGACAAATATTTAAAATTGATTTGATGAATTGGATGGTTAGGATTAAAGATTAATTTCAACTAGAATTTTAGACATTTTAAATTAGGGAAATAGATGATGTTAGCTTTTTAGATTTTATGATGAGGGATAAATCTTGTCTTATTAGTGGGGATTACATTAGGATTTGAGATTTTGGGACTAATCAATCAAATAATAGGATTATTTATTAGTGAGTGGAGAGGGATGTAGGAAATTAGTTTAATTAAATAAAAATTAATTTGATAATAGAGGGAATGTTAAGGCTAATCCTAATTAAATAAATCAATATTATCTATCTAATTAATTAGTGGAGAGGTTGTAAAGGGATATGATGGACATGGATGAAGAGAGGGATACTGATAATGAAATAATGTTTGGTGATTGGGTATGATTGATGGGAGGTACATATGTGAGAAACATTGAGGAGATTTGAATGTGTTGAGCAAATTCTTTGTTATAGCATTTGGCTTATCCACCACAATATAATGGATCATGATGATAATGTGCCAAGTATGTTATGTTGGAGATTGAGCAAATTTAATATAAGATGAACTATTTAAACCCTAAAATATAGAATATATGTAAGCTATATATGTGGGATAGGCGTGCCATTTGCCTTGTAATTCTAAAGGTTGACTTATTAATACTTATTAATTATTTGTAAGCCTTCATAGAAAATATCCCATTTTGAGTTGACACTGTGTCATATGACACGTGTAAGAAATTGTAGGGTCATTTAGTTTTGTAGAGATGTATAACAACATCTTATGGTATTGTAGGGTGTGTAAGAGATCTTATGACAAATCTATGAGGAGATCATATAGCTAAAATGAAATGGCCATGTTGATGAGGAGGTTATGAAACCTTTATTAGCATAAGAGAAAATACAAATATCTTGGAGAGGCACCTTGGAAGGAGGTGGTAGAATTATAACTTGGAATTTAGGTGCAATACCTTTTGGTGGTTTTGCCCATGATTTTTCATTTACCATTTGAGGGTTTCCTATTTTTCTTCTACTATATATTGGATGTTTGTGATGGAGGATCAAAATGATGTGATTTAATAAAGGTATGTGTTGCTAATTTTTTTCTAGATTTGTATTTGTATTTTTCCTATGAAGACTTGAGCCTAATATTGTACTATAACTAACTAGTTACTATGATTGCATTGGTTCTAGATTTAAAGGCAATAATTTTCCTAGAATAAACATTATTTTATGTATTGAAATATTTTTTGTATATATTTTTTTTCTAAATTATTTGATGACATTTTCCATGTATTTCTTTCCTCATTTATTATTATTAGTGTTAGGAAGATTTTTTTGTCATTTGCTTTCTATTATTTGATATTAAAGCTTGTCAACTTCATATAGAAGAGATTTTTATTTTATGGAAGAGGAAACCATGTGACAATTGAAAATGAAAGATTTAATGGAACACATTTTGAGATATGAAAGATGAAAGAATTTTCAATAGACCAAGATCTAGCAGCCTTGATCATCATTTAAAATACAACCAAAAAGAGTGGTGCGATCCTGCCACGTGGAAAGCGCATTGTCGTCAATAAGACCCACACCACACTACTTCCCATCACATGAATAAATGAATTCACCTGACACAGGGTATTTAAATCGGCATCCAAAGTTTGAACATCTCTTAAATTAGAGGAAAAACTACCTAATAAAACTAATCAAACATGTATGCAGAACCCCATAATATATTTCAACTTTGCTAATTCTGAGTTTGTACTAAACTTCTCCTGCAAGCCAATATTAAGCCAAGGCAGAGGAGTTTGAATTTTATTCAAGTCTGTTTGCTCCACTCCAATATATGCCAAGGCAGAGAAGTTTCACAGAAGTGACCAAGGTTTGAGTCTCAGCGGGTCATTTGGAGTTCATCAAGAAAATGAAGAAACAGAGCTCGTGGTATTCAGGGGAGGAAGTGGATGTTGAGGAGTGGGAGTGTGAGACTCCCTAGCACCAAAAAATTACAAGCATGTTTTGTCCATCGCCTCCTAGGAAAAAGAGGGCGGAGCTCAAGTATGGATGCCCTCCTCCAGGCGGCTTCTTCAACTCTCCTGAACTGGAAATGTTCTTTGCCAATGCTGGTAATACAAGGGCCTGATATGCATCAGTCTCCCAAGCATTTATACCAGATTTTGAAGCGCTCTGAGTCTACTTTCTAAACTACTAATTTATTTTGAAAATGGTTGAGATTAAGGGGTTCAAAAAAGGGACGTACACAAATTGGTGTTATTTATGTCAGAAAACATAACATAGCAACTCTTGTACGACCTGAGCACGGTGAAATTTTTTGTAGTATTTTTAAAATCGCAATGGTCAAAAGTTAGCTAACAGTATCTAGTTGATGCACAATTTTTCTGATAAATTTTTAATGAATATTTGATTTTTTACTAATTTTCTAAGTGGGCACTTCCTGAAAAGCAGAATTTTGGCTGTGCTCCCCCTAAAATTTTTTGAAGGTAATTGATTTATTTTTTAATTTTTTTTTTAAAATGTAGAATAGAGTCTAGTTTCTAAAAATGTAATTTATTTGAAATTTTGATAAACGGTTAATTTATAACAAAAAAAAAAACACTATTTTTTGGTGAAAAAGATACATACAAACAAAAGAAATTATGGATGAAAGGCTTAACATTGTTAAATAGTAAAAAAAATTACATTGTTGGATAGATAAGAGAGAACCTAACATTACCCATGTGTTTGCTTTTGTCGATATTGAACCAGATGCAATCCTGATGGTGAGCATGAACCTGATTATGTGAAAAAATTGTAGAATTTGCAAAAACACGTCTTTGGTCATTGGGAATGCCATCCAAGCCTCTGGGTTGGTATTCCAAGGCAACTACCAATGCTAAGTCTCAGGGATTCCCAAAGAAAAGTATAGCACGCTTGCGTTATAATGCGAGCGTGTTATTTACTAGTTTTGATATCGTTGAGAGAGAGAGAGAGACCTAAGAGAGGGAGAGCAAGTAGGAGGGAGAGGGTTGAGAGAGAGATCTAAGAGAGGGATAGGGGGTAGGAGGGAGAGGGTTGAGAGAGAGA